>JBBPBS010000525.1:149307-191029 GCA_037974835.1 Cicer judaicum | reverse complement strand
ATCCAATAGGTGTTTTTGTGTCATCGGATAAACATTTTGGTCATTTTCATCCTCCCTAGGCTTATGCTTGTCCAATTAGGGTTTCTAACCAATCTTGTGCATCCAATAGGTGTTTTTGTGTCATTGGATGAACAATTAGGTCATTTTCGTCCTCCCTAGGCTAATTCTTGTCCATTTAGGGTTTTTAACCAATCTTGTGGATCCAATAGGTATTTTTGTGTCATTGGATGAACATTTAGGTCATTTTCATCCTCCCTAGGCTTATGCTTGTCCAATTAAGGTTTCTAACCAATCTTGTGCATCCAATAGGTGTTTTTGTGTCATTGGCTGAACAATTAGGTCATTTTCGTCCTCCCTAGGCTAATTCTTGTCCAATTAGGGGGTTTAACTAATCTATTGCATCCAATACGTGTTTTGTGTCATTGGATGAATATTTAGGTCATTTTCGTCCTCCCTACACTTAATCTTGTCCAATTAGTGTTTTTAACTAGTCTTGTGCATCCAATAGGTGTTTTTGTGTCATTGGATGAACATTTAGGTCATTTTTGTCCTCCCTACACTTAATCTTGTCCAATTAGGGTTTCTAACCAATCTTGCGCATCCAATAGGTGTTTTTGTGTCATTGGATGAACGATTAGGTCATTTTCGACCTCCCTAGGCTTATTCTTGTCCAATTACGGTTTCTAACCAATCTTGTGAATCCAATATGTGTGTTTGTGTCATTGGATTAACAATTCGGTCCTTTTCGTCCTCCCTAGGTTTATTCTTGTCCAATTATGGTTTTTAACCGATCTTGTGCATCCAATTGTTGTTCTTGTGTCATTGGATGAACATTTAGGTCATTTTCGTCGTCCCGACACTTAATCTTGTCCAGTTAGGGTTTCTAACCAATCTTGTGCATCCAATAGGTGTTTTTATGTCATTGGATGAACAATTATGTCATTTTCGTCCTCCCTAGGTTAATTCTTGTCCAATTAGGGTTTTTAACCAATCTTGTGCATCCAATAGGTGTTTTTGTGTCATTGGATGAACATTTAGGTCATTTTCATCCTCCCTAGGCTTAGGCTTGTCCAATTAAGGTTTCTAACAAATCTTGTGCATCCAATAGGTGTTTTTGTGTCATTGGATGAACATTTAGGTCATTTTCGTCCTCCATACACTTAATCTTGTCCAATTAGGAGTTCTAACCAATCTTGTGCATCGAATAGGTGTTTTTGTGACGTTGGATGAACGATTAGGTCATTTTCTACCTCCATAGGCTTATTCTTGTGCATCCAATAGGTGTTTTTGTGTCATTGGATGAACAATTAGGTCATTTTCGTCCTCCTTAGGCTCATTCTTGTCCAATTAGGTTTTTTAACCAATCTTGTGGTTCCAATAGGTGTTTTTGTGTCATTGGATGAACATTTAGGTCATTTTCATCCTCCCTAGGCTTATGCTTGTCCAATTAAGGTTTCTAACCAATCTTGTGCATCCAATAGGTGTTTTTGTGTCATTGGATGAACAATTAGGTCATTTTCGTCCTCCCTAGGCTAATTCTTGTCCAATTAGGGTGTTTAACTAATCTTGTGCATCCAATACGTGTTTTGTGTCATTGGATGAATATTTAGGTCATTTTCGTCCTCCTTACACTTAATCTTGTCCAATTAGGGTTTCTAACCAATCTTGCGCATCCAATAGGTGTTTTTGTGTCATTGGATGAACGATTAGGTCATTTTCGACCTCCCTAGGCTTATTCTTGTCCAATTAGGGTTTCTAACCAATCTTGTGAATCCAATATGTGTGTTTGTGTCATTAGATTAACAATTCGGTCCTTTTCCTCCTCCATAGGTTTATTCTTGTCCAATTAGGGTTTCTAACCGATCTTGTGAATCCAATATGTGTGTTTGTGTCATTAGATTAACAATTCGGTCCTTTTCGTCCTCCCTAGGTTTATTCTTGTCCAATTATGGTTTTTAACCGATCTTGTGCATCCAATTGTTGTTCTTGTGTCATTGGATGAACATTTAGGTCATTTTCGTCGTCCCGACACTTAATCTTGTCCAGTTAGGGTTTCTAACCAATCTTGTGCATCCAATAGGTGTTTTTATGTCATTGGATGAACAATTATGCCATTTTCGTCCTCCCTAGGTTAATTCTTGTCCAATTAGGGTTTTTAACCAATCTTGTGCATCCAATAGGTGTTTATGTGTCATTGGATGAACATTTAGGTCATTTTCATCCTCCCTAGGCTTAGGCTTGTCCAATTAAGGTTTCTAACAAATCTTGTGCATCCAATAGGTGTTTTTGTGTCATTGGATGAACAATTAGGTCATTTTCGTCCTCCCTAGGCTCATTCTTGTCCAATTAGGGTTTTTAACCAATCTTATGGAACCAATAGGTGTTTTTGTGTCATTGGATGAACATTTAGGTCATTTTCATCCTCCGTAGGCTTATGCATTTCCAATTAAGGTTTCTAACCAATCTTGTGCATCAAATAGGTGTTTTTGTGTCATTGGATGAACTATTAGGTAATTTTCGTCCTCCCTAGGCTAATTCTTGTCCAATTAGGGTGTTTAACTAACCTTGTGCATCCAATACGTGTTTTGTGTCGTTGGATGAATATTTAGGTCATTTTCGTCCTCCCTAGACTTAATCTTGTCCAATTAGGGTTTTTAACTAGTCTTGTGCATCCAATATGTATTTTTGTGTCATTGGATGAACATTTAGGTCATTTTCGTCCTCCCTACACTTAATCTTGTCCAATTAGGGTTTCTAAGCAATCTTGTGCATCCAATAGGTGTTTTTGTGTCAATGGATGATCGATTAGGTCATTTTCGACCTCCCTAGGCTTATTCTTGTCCTATTAGGGTTTTTGATTAATCTTGTGCATCCAATAGGTGTTTTTGTGTCATTGGATGAACAATTAGGTCATTTTCGTCCTCCCTAGGCTAATTCTTATCCAATTAGGGTGTTTAACCAATCTTGTGCATCCAATAGGTGTTTTGTGTCATTGGATGAACATTTAGGTCATTTTCATCTTCCCTACACTTAATCTTGTCCAATTAGGATTTTTAACCAAACTTGTGTATCCAATAGGTGTTTTTGTGTCATTGGATGAATATTTAGGTCATTTTCGTCGTCCATAAACTTAATCTTGTCCAATTAGGGTTTCTAACCAATCTTGTGCATCCAATAGGTGTTTTTGTGTCATCGGATGAACGATTAGGTCATTTTCGACCTCCCTAGGCTTATTCTTGTCCAATTAGGGTTTCGAACCAATCTTGTGCATCCAATATGTGTGTTTGTGTCATTGGATGAACAATTCGGTCCTTTTCGTCCTCCCTAAGTTTATTCTTGTCCAATTAGGGTTTTTAACAAATCTTGTGCATCCAATTGTTGTTTTTGTGTCATTGGATGAACATTTAGGTCATTTTCGTCCTCCCGAGACTGAATCTTATCCAGTTAGGGTTTCTAACAAATCATGTGCATCCAATAGGTGTTTTTATGTCATTGGATGAACAATTAGGTCATTTTCGTCCTCCCTAGGCTAATTCTTGTCCAATAAGGGTTTTTAACCAATCTTGTGGAACCAATAGGTGGTTTTGTGTCATTGGATGAACAATTAGGTCATTTTCGTCCTCCCTAGGCTCATTCTTGTCCAATTAGGGTTTTTAACCAATCTTGTGGAACCAATAGGTGTTTTTGTGTCATTGGATGAACATTTAGGTCATTTTCATCCTCCGTAGGCTTATGCTTTTCCAATTAAGGTTTCTAACCAATCTTGTGCATCAAATAGGTGTTTTTGTGTCATTGGATGAACAATTAGGTAATTTTCGTCCTCCCTAGGCTAATTCTTGTCCAATTAGGGTGTTTAACTAACCTTGTGCATCCAATACGTGTTTTGTGTCATTGGATGAATATTTAGGTCATTTTCGTCCTCCCTAGACTTAATCTTGTCCAATTAGGGTTTTTAACTAGTCTTGTGCATCCAATAGGTATTTTTGTGTCATTGGATGAACATTTAGGTCATTTTCGTCCTCCCTACACTTAATCTTGTCCAATTAGGGTTTCTAAGCAATCTTGTGCATCCAATAGGTGTTTTTGTGTCAATGGATGATCGATTAGGTCATTTTCGACCTCCCTAGGCTTATTCTTGTCCTATTAGGGTTTTTGATTAATCTTGTGCATCCAATAGGTGTTTTTGTGTCATTGGATGAACAATTAGGTCATTTTCGTCCTCCCTAGGCTAATTCTTATCCAATTAGGGTGTTTAACCAATCTTGTGCATCCAATAGGTGTTTTGTGTCATTGGATGAACATTTAGGTCATTTTCATCTTCCCTACACTTAATCTTGTCCAATTAGGATTTTTAACCAAACTTGTGTATCCAATAGGTGTTTTTGTGTCATTGGATGAATATTTAGGTCATTTTCGTCGTCCATAAACTTAATCTTGTCCAATTAGGGTTTCTAACCAATCTTGTGCATCCAATAGGTGTTTTTGTGTCATCGGATGAACGATTAGGTCATTTTCGACCTCCCTAGGCTTATTCTTGTCCAATTAGGGTTTCGAACCAATCTTGTGCATCCAATATGTGTGTTTGTGTCATTGGATGAACAATTCGGTCCTTTTCGTCCTCCCTAAGTTTATTCTTGTCCAATTAGGGTTTTTAACAAATCTTGTGCATCCAATTGTTGTTTTTGTGTCATTGGATGAACATTTAGGTCATTTTCGTCCTCCCGAGACTGAATCTTATCCAGTTAGGGTTTCTAACCAATCATGTGCATCCAATAGGTGTTTTTATGTCATTGGATGAACAATTAGGTCATTTTCGTCCTCCCTAGGCTAATTCTTGTCCAATAAGGGTTTTTAACCAATCTTGTGGAACCAATAGGTGGTTTTGTGTCATTGGATGAACAATTAGGTCATTTTCGTCCTCCCTAGGCTCATTCTTGTCCAATTAGGGTTTTTAACCAATCTTGTGGAACCAATAGGTGTTTTTGTGTCATTGGATGAACATTTAGGTCATTTTCATCCTCCGTAGGCTTATGCTTTTCCAATTAAGGTTTCTAACCAATCTTGTGCATCAAATAGGTGTTTTTGTGTCATTGGATGAACAATTAGGTAATTTTCGTCCTCCCTAGGCTAATTCTTGTCCAATTAGGGTGTTTAACTAACCTTGTGCATCCAATACGTGTTTTGTGTCATTGGATGAATATTTAGGTCATTTTCGTCCTCCCTAGACTTAATCTTGTCCAATTAGGGTTTTTAACTAGTCTTGTGCATCCAATAGGTATTTTTGTGTCATTGGATGAACATTTAGGTCATTTTCGTCCTCCCTACACTTAATCTTGTCCAATTAGGGTTTCTAAGCAATCTTGTGCATCCAATAGGTGTTTTTGTGTCATTGGATGAACGATTAGGTCATTTTCGACCTCCCTAGGCTTATTCTTGTCCAATTAAGGTTTTTGATTAATCTTGTGCATCCAATAGGTGTTTTTGTGTCATTGGATGAACAATTAGGTCATTTTCGTCCTCCCTAGGCTCATTCTTATCCAATTAGGGTGTTTAAGCAATCTTGTGCATCCAATAGGTGTTTTGTGTCATTGGATGAACATTTAGGTCATTTTCATCTTCCCTACACTTAATCTTGTCCAATTAGGATTTTTAACCAAACTTGTGTATCCAATAGGTGTTTTTGTGTCATTGGATGAATATTTAGGTCATTTTCGTCGTCCATAAACTTAATCTTGTCCAATTAGGGTTTCTTACCAATCTTGTGCATCCAATAGGTGTTTTTGTGTCATCGGATGAACGATTAGGTCATTTTCGACCTCCCTAGGCTTATTCTTGTCCAATTAGGGTTTCTAACCAATCTTGTGCATCCAATATGTGTGTTTGTGTCATTGGATGAACAATTCGGTCCTTTTCGTCCTCCCTAAGTTTATTCTTGTCCAATTAGGGTTTTTAACAAATCTTGTGCATCCAATTGTTGTTTTTGTGTCATTGGATGAACATTTAGGTCATTTTCGTCCTCCCGACACTGAATCTTATCCAGTTAGGGTTTCTAACCAATCATGTGCATCCAATAGGTGTTTTTATGTCATTGGATGAACAATTAGGTCATTTTCGTCCTCCCTAGGCTAATTCATGTCCAATAAGGGTTTTTAACCAATCTTGTGGAACCAATAGGTGTTTTTGTGTCATTGGATGAACATTTAGGTCATTTTCATCCTCCGTAGGCTTATGCTTTTCCAATTAAGGTTTCTAACCAATGTTGTGCATCAAATTGGTGTTTTTGTGTCATTGGATGACATTTAGGTAATTTTCATCCTCCCTAGGCTAATTCTTGTCCAATTAGGGTGTTTAACTAATCTTATGCATCCAATACGTGTTTTGTGTCATAGGATGAATATTTAGGTCATTTTCGTCCTCCCTAGACTTAATCTTGTCCAATTAGGGTTTTTAACTAGTTTTGTGCATCCAATAGGTATTTTTGTGTCATTGGATGAACATTTAGGTCATTTTCGTCCTCCCTACACTTAATCTTGTCCAATTAGGGTTTCTTACCAATCTTGCGCATCCAATAGGTGTTCTTGTGTCATTGGATGAACGATTAGGTCATTTTCGACCTCCCTAGCCTTATTCTTGTCCAATTAGGGTTTCTAACCAATCTTGTGAATCCAATATGTGTGTTTGTGTCATTGGATTAACAATTCGGTCCTTTTCGTCCTCCCTAGGTTTATTCTTGTCCAATTAGGGTTTTTAACCGATCTTGTGCATCCAATTGTTGTTCTTGTGTCATTGGATGAGCATTTAGGTCATTTTCGTCCTCCCGACACTTAATCTTGTCCAGTTAGGGTTTCTAACCAATCTTGTGCATCCAATAGGTGTTTTTATGTCATTGGATGAACAATTATGTCATTTTCATCCTCCCAAGGTTAATTCTTGTCTAATTAGGGTTTTTAACTAATCTTGTGCATCCAATAGATGTTTTTGTGTCATTGGATGAACATTTAGGTCATTTTCGTCCTCCCTACACTTAATCTTGTCCAATTAGGGTTTCTAACCAATCTTGTGCATCAAATTGGTGTTTTGGTGTCATTGGATGAACGATTAGGTCATTTTCGACCTCCCTAGGCTTATTCTTGTCCAATTAGGGTTTCTAACCAATCTTGTGCATCCAATAGGAGTTTTTGTGTCATTGGATGAATGTTTAAGTCATTTCCGTCCTCCCTACACTTAATCTTGTCCAATTAGGGTTTTTAACCAATCTTGTGCATCCAATAGGTGTTTTTGTGTCATTGGATGAACATTTAGGTCATTTTCGTCCTCCCTACACTTAATCTTGTCCAATTAGGGTTTCTAAGAAATCTTGTGCATCCAATAGGTGTTTTTGTGTCATTGGATGAACGATTAGGTCATTTTCGACCTCCCTAGGCTTAGTCTTGTCCAATTAGGGTTTTTGATTAATCTTGTGCATCCAATAGGTGTTTTTGTGTCATTGGATGAATGTTTAAGTCATTTCCGTCCTCCCTACACTTAATCTTGTCCAATTAGGGTTTTTAACCAATCTTGTGCATCCAATAGGTGTTTTTGTGTCATTGGATGAACATTTAGGTCATTTTCGTCCTCCCTACACTTAATCTTGTCCAATTAGGGTTTCTAACCAATCTTGTGCATCAAATTGTTGTTTTGGTGTCATTGGATGAACGATTAGGTCATTTTCGACCTCCCTAGGCTTATTCTTGTCCAATTAGGGTTTCTAACCAATCTTGTGCATCCAATAGGAGTTTTTGTGTCATTGGATGAATGTTTAAGTCATTTCCGTCCTCCCTACACTTAATCTTGTCCAATTAGGGTTTTTAACCAATCTTGTGCATCCAATAGGTGTTTTTGTGTCATTGGATGAACATTTAGGTCATTTTCGTCCTCCCTACACTTAATCTTGTCCAATTAGGGTTTCTAAGAAATCTTGTGCATCCAATAGGTGTTTTTGTGTCATTGGATGAACGATTAGGTCATTTTCGACCTCCCTAGGCTTAGTCTTGTCCAATTAGGGTTTTTGATTAATCTTGTGCATCCAATAGGTGTTTTGGTGTCATTGGATGAACGATTAGGTCATTTTCGTCCTCCCTAGGCTCATTCTTATCCAATTAGGGTGTTTAACCAATCTTGTGCATCCAATAGGTGTTTTGTGTCATTGGATGGCCATTTAGGTCATTTTCATCTTCCCTACACTTAATCTTGTCCAATTAGGATTTTTAACCAAACTTGTATATCCAATAGGTGTTTTTGTGTCATTGGATGAATATTTAGGTCATTTTCGTCGTCCATAAACTTAATCTTGTCCAATTAGGGTTTCTAACAAATCTTGTGCATCCAATAGGTGTTTTTGTGTCATCGGATGAACGATTAGGTCATTTTCGACCTCCCTAGGCTTATTCTTGTCCAATTAGGGTTTCTAACCAATCTTGTGCATCCAATATGTGTGTTTATGTCATTGGATGAACAATTCGGTCCTTTTCGTCCTCCCTAAGTTTATTCTTGTCCAATTAGGGTTTTTAGCAAATCTTCTGCATCCCATTGTTGTTTTTGTGTCATTGGATGAACATTTAGATCATTTTCGTCCTCCCGACACTGAATCTTATCCAGTTAGGGTTTCTAACCAATCATGTGCATCTAATAGGTGTTTTTATGTCATTGGATGAACAATTAGGTCATTTTCGTCCTCCCTAGGCTAATTCTTGTCCAATAAGGGTTTTTAACCAATCTTGTGGAACCAATAGGTGTTTTTGTGTCATTGGATGAACATTTAGGTCATTTTCATCCTCCGTAGGCTTATGCTTTTCCAATTAAGGTTTCTAACCAATCTTGTGCATCAAATAGGTGTTTTTGTGTCATTGGATGAACAATTAGGTAATTTTCGTCCTCCCTAGGCTAATTCTTGTCCAATTAGGGTGTTTAACTAATCTTGTGCATCCAATACGTGTTTTGTGTCATTGGATGAATATTTTGGTCATTTTCGTCCTCCCTAGACTTAATCTTGTCCAATTAGAGTTTTTAACTAGTCTTGTGCATCCAATAGGTATTTTTGTGTCATTGGATGAACATTTAGGTCATTTTCGTCCTCCCTACACTTAATCTTGTCCAATTAGGGTTTCTAACCACTCTTGCGCATCCAATAGGTGTTCTTGTGTCATTGGATGATCAATTAGGTTATTTTCGACCTTCCTAGGCTTATTCTTGTCCAATTAGGGTTTTTAACCGATCTTGTGCATCCAATTGTTGTTCTTGTGTCATTGGATGAGCATTTAGGTCATTTTCGTCCTCCCGACACTTAATCTTGTCCAATTAGGGTTTGTAACCAATCTTGTGCATCCAATAGGTGTTTTTAAGTCATTGGATGAACAATTATGTCATTTTCATCCTCCCAAGGTTAATTCTTGTCCAATTAAGGTTTCTAACCAATCTTGTGCATCAAATAGGTGTTTTGGTGTCATTGGATGAACGATTAGGTCATTTTCGACCTCCCTAGGCTTATTCTTGTCCAATTAGGGTTTCTAACCAATCTTGTGCATCCAATAGTAGTTTTTGTGTCATTGGATGAATGTTTAGGTCATTTTCGTCCTCCCTACACTTAATCTTGTCCAATTAGGGTTTTTAACCAATCTTGTGCATCCAATAGGTGTTTTGTGTCATTGGATTAACATTTAGGTCATTTTCGTTGTCCCTAAACTTAATCTTGTCCAATTAGGGTTTCTAACCAATCTTGTGCATCCAATATGTGTGTTTGTGTCATTGGATGAACAATTCGGTCCTTTTCGTCCTCCCTAGGTTTATTCTTGTCCAATTAGGGTTTTTAACCAATCTTGTGCATCCAATAGGTGTTTTATGTCATTGGATGAGCATTTAAGTCATTTTCGTCCTCCCTAGGCTCATTCTTGTCCAATTAGTGTTTTTAACCAATCTTGTGAATCCAATAGGTGTTTTTGTGTCATTGGATGAATGTGTTAGGTCATTTTCATCCTCCCTACACTTAATCTTGTCCAATTAGGGTTTTGAACCAATCTTGTGCATCCAATAGGTGTTTTGTGTCATTGGATTAACATTTAGGTCATTTTCGTCGTCCCTAAACATAATCTTGTCCAATTAGGGTTTCTTACCAATCTTGTGCATCCAATAGGTGTTTTTGTGTCATAGGATGAACAATTAGGTCATTTTCGTCCTCCCTAGGCTAATTCTTGTCCAATTAGGTTTTTTAACCAATCTTGTGCATCCAATAGGTGTTTTGTGTCATTGGATGAATATTTAGGTCATTTTCGTCCTCCCTACACTTAATCTTGTCCAATTAGGGTTTTTAACCAATCTTGTGCATCCAATAGGTGTTTTTGTGTCATTGGATGAACATTTAGGTCATTTTCGTCCTCCCTACACTTAATCTTGTCCAATTAGGGTTTCTAAGCAATCTTGTGCATCCGATAGGTGTTTTTGTGTCATTGGATGAACAATTAGGTCATTTTCGTCCTCCCTAGGCTTATTCTTGTCCAATTAGGGTTTTTAACCAATCTTGGGCATCCAATAGGTGTTTTGTGTCATTGGATGAAAATTTAAGTCATTTTCGTCCTCCCTAGGCTCATTCTTGTCCAATTAGGTTTCTAACCAATCTTGTGCATCCAATAGGTGTTTTGTGTCATTGGATTAACATTTAGGTCATTTTCGTCGTCCCTAAACTTAATCTTTTCCAATTAGGGTTTCTAACCAATATTCTGCATCCACTAGGTGTTTTTGTGTCATTGGATGAATAATTAGGTCATTTTCGTCCTCCCTAGGCTTATTCTTGTCCAATTTGGGTTTTTAACCAATCTTGTGCATCCAATAGGTGTTTCGTGTCATTGGATGAGCATTTAAGTCATTTTCGTCCTCCCTAGGCTCATTCTTGTCCAATTAGGGTTTTTAACCAATCCTGTGGATCCAATCGGGGTTTTTGTGTCATTGGATGAACATTTAGGTCATTTTCGTCCTCCCTAGGCTTATGCTTGTCCAATTAAGGTTTCTAACAAATCTTGTGCATCCAATAGGTGTTTTTGTGTCATTGGATGAACATTTAGGTCATTTTCGTCCTCCCTACACTTAATCTTGTCTAATTAGGGTTTCTAACCAATCTTGTGCATCCAATATGTGTGTTTGTGTCATTGGATGAACAATTCGGTCCTTTTCGTCCTCCCTAGGTTTATTCTTGTCCAATTGGGTTTTTAACCAATCTTGTGCATCCAATAGGTGTTTTGTGTCATTGGATGAGCATTTAAGTCATTTTCGTCCTCCCTAGGCTCATTCTTGTCCAATTAGTGTTTTTAACCAATCTTGTGCATCCAATAGGTGTTTTTGTGTCATTGGATGAATGTTTAAGTCATTTTCGTCCTCGCTACACTTAATCTTGTCTAATTAGGGTTTCTAACCATTCTTGCGCATCCAATAGGTGTTTTTGTGTCATTGGATGAACGATTAGGTCATTTTCGACCTCCCTAGGCTAATTCTTGTCCAATTAGGGTTTTTAACCAATCTTCTGCATCCAATAGGTGTTTTTGTGTCACTGGATGAACAATTTTGGTCATTTTCGTCCTCCCTAGGCTTATGCTTTTCCAATTAAGGTTTCTAAGAAATCTTGTGCATCCAATAGGTGTTTTTGTGTCATTGGATGAACAATTAGGTCATTTTCGTCCTCCCTAGGCTAATTCTTGTCCAATTAGGGTTTTTAACCAATCTTGTGCATCCAATAGGTGTTTTGTGTCATTGGATGAACATTTAAGTCATTTTCGTCGTCCCTAAATTTAATCTTGTCCAATTAGGGTTTTTAACCAATCTTGTGCATCCAATAGGTGTTTTTGTGTCATTGGATGAACAATTAGGTCATTTTGGTCCTCCCTACACTTAATCTTGTCCAATTATGGTTTTTAACCAATCTTGTGCATGGAATAGGTGTTTTTGTGTCATTGGATGAATGTTTAGGACATTTTCGTCCTCCCTACACTTAATCTTGTCCAATTAGGGTTTTTAACCAATCTTGTGCATTCAATAGGTGTTTTGTGTCATTGGATTAACATTTAGGTCATTTTCGTCTTCCCTAAACTTAATCTTTTCCAATTAGGGTTTCTAACCAATCTTGTGCATCCAATAGGTGTTTTTGAGTCATTGGATGAACAATTAGGTCATTTTGGTCCTCCCTACACTTAATCTTGTCCAGTTAGGGTTTTTAACCAATCTTGTGCATCCAATAGGTGTTTTTGTGACATTAAATGAACATTTAGGTCATTTTCGTCCTCCCTACACTTAATCTTGTCCAATTAGGGTTTCTAACCATTCTTGCGCATCCAATAGGTGTTTTTGTGTCATTGGATGAACGATTAGGTCATTTTCGACCTCCCTAGGCTAATTCTTGTCCAATTAGGGTTTTTAACCAATCTTTTGCATCCAATAGGTGTTTTTGTGTCATTGGATGAACAATTTTGGTCATTTTCGTCCTCCCTAGGCTTATGCTTGTCCAATTAAGGTTTCTAACAAATCTTGTGCATCCAATAGGTGTTTTTGTGTCATTGGATGAACAATTAGGTCACTTTCGTCCTCCCTAGGCTGATTCTTGTCCAATTTGGGTTTTTAACCAATCTTGTGCATCCAATAGGTGTTTTGTGTCGTTGGATGAACATTTAAGTCATTTTCGTCCTCCCAACACTTAATCTTGTCCAATTAGGGTTTTTAACCAATCTTGTGCATCCAATAGGTGTTTTTGTGTCACCAGATAAACATTTAGGTCATTTTCATCCTCCCTAGGCTTATGCTTGTTCAATTAGGGTTTCTAACCAATCTTGTGCATCCGATAGGTGTTTTTGTGTCATTGGATGAACAATTAGGTCATTTTCGTCCTCCCTAGGCTAATTCTTGTCCAATTAGGGTTTTTAACCAATCTCGTGCATCCAATAGGTGTTTTGTGTCATTGGATGAACATTTAAGCCATTTTCGTCCTCCCTACACTTAATCTTGTCCAATTATGGTTTTTAACCAATCTTGTGCATGGAATAGGTGTTTTTGTGTCATTGGATGAATGTTTAGGTCATTTTCGTCCTCCCTACACTTAATCTTGTCCAATTAGGGTTTTTAACCAATCTTGTGCATTCAATAGGTGTTTTGTGTCATTGGATTAACATTTAGGTCATTTTCGTCGTCCCTAAACTTAATCTTGTCCAATTAGGGTTTCTAACCAATCTTGTGCATCCAATAGGTGTTTTTATGTCATTGGATGAACAATATGGTCATTTTCGTCCTCCCTAGGCTAATTCTTGTCCAATTAGGGTTTTTAACCAATATTGTGCATCCAATAGGTGTTTTTGTGTCATTGGATGAATATTTAGGTCATTTTCGTCCTCCATACACTTAATCTTGTCGAATTAGGGTTTTTAACCAATCTTGTGCATCCAATAGGTGTTTTGTGTCATTGGATGAATATTTAGGTCATTTTCGTCCTCCCTACACTTAATCTTGTCCAATTAATGTTTTTAACCAATCTTGTGCATCCCATAGGTGTTTTTGTGTCATTGGATGAACATTTAGGTCATTTTCGTCCTCCCTAGGATAATTCTTTACCAATTAGTGTTTTTAACCAATCTTGTGCATCCAATAGGTGTTTTGTGTCATTGGATGAACATTTAAGTCATTTTCGTCCTCCCTACACTTAATCTTGTCCAATTAGGGTTTTTAACCAATCTTGTGCATCCAATAGGTGTTTTTGTGTCATTGGATGAATGTTTAGGTCATTGTCGACACCCCTACACTTAAACTTGTCCAATTAGGGTTTTTAACCAATCTTGTGCATTCAATAGGTGTTTTGTGTCATAGGATTAACATTTAGGTCATTTTCGTCGTCCCTAAACTTAATCTTGTCCAATTAGGGTTTCTAACCAATCTAGTGCATCCAATAGGTGTTTTTGTGTCATTGGATGAACAATTTGGTCATTTTCGTCCTCCCTAGGCTAATTCTTGTCCAATTAGGGTTTTTAACCAATCTTGTGCATCCAATAGGTGTTTTGTGTCATTGGATGAATATTTAGGTTTCTAACCAATCATGTGCATCCAATAGGTGTAGTTGAGTCATTGGATGAACATTTAGGTCATTTTCGTCCTTCCTAGGATAATTCTTTACCAATTAGTGTTTTTAACCAATCTTGTGCATCCAATAGGTGTTTTGTGTCATTGGATGAACATTTAAGTCATTTTCGTCCTCCCTACACTTAATCTTGTCCAATTAGGGTTTTTAACCAATCTTGTGCATCCAATAGGTGTTTTTGTGTCATTGGATGAATGTTTAGCTCATTTTCGACACCCCTACACTTAATCTTGTCCAATTAGGGTTTTTAACCAATATTGTGCATTCAATAGGTGTTTTGTGTCATACGATTAACATTTAGGTCATTTTCGTCGTCCCTCAACTTAATCTTGTCCAATTAGGGTTTCTAACCAATCTAGTGCATCCAATAGGTGTTTTTGTGTCATTGGATGAACAATTTGGTCATTTTCATCCTCCCTAGGCTAATTCTTGTCCACTTAGGGTTTTTAACCAATCTTGTGCATCCAATAGGTGTTTTGTGTCATTGGATGAATATTTAGGTAATTTTCGTCCTCCCTACAGTTAATCTTGTCCAATTAGGGTTTTT
The DNA here is from genome assembly GCA_037974835.1 of Cicer judaicum. NCBI lineage: Eukaryota > Viridiplantae > Streptophyta > Magnoliopsida > Fabales > Fabaceae > Cicer > Cicer judaicum. The sequence goes on along the minus strand of JBBPBS010000525.1, from coordinate 176,342 downwards.
AACCAATCGTGTGCATCCAATAGGTGTTTTTGTGTCATTGGATGAACATTTAGGTCATTTTCGTCCTCCCTACACTTAATCTTGTCCAATTAGGGTTTCTAACCAATCTTGTGCATCCAATAGGTGTTTTTGTGTCATTGGATGAACGATTAGGTCATTTTCGACCTCCCTAGGCATATTCTTGTCCAATTAGGGTTTCTAACCAATCTTGTACATCCAATATGTGTGTTTGTATCATTGAATGAACAATTCGGTCCTTTTCGTCCTCCCTAGGTTTATTCTTGTCCAATTAGGGTTTTTAACCAATCTTGTGCATCCAATTGTTGTTTTTGTGTCATTGGATGAACATTTAGGTCATTTTCGTCCTCCCGACACTTTATCTTACCCAGTTAGGGTTTCTAACCAATCTTGTGCATCCAATAGGTGTTTTTATGTCATTGGATGAACAATTAGGTCATTTTCGTCCTCCCTAGGCTAATTCTGGTCCAATTAGGGTTTTTAACCAATCTTGGGCATCCAATAGTTGTTTTTGTGTCATTGGATGAACGATTAGGTCATTTTCGACCTCCCTAGGCTTATTCTTTTCCAATTAGGGTTTCTAACCAATCTTGTGCATCCAATATGTGTGTTTGTGTCATTGGATGAACAATTCGGTCCTTTTCGTCCTCCCTAGGTTTATTCTTGTCCAATTAGGGATTTTAACCAATCTTGTGCATCCAATTGTTGTTTTTGTGTCATTGGATGAACATTTAGGTCATTTTCGTCGTCCCGACACTTAATCTTGTCCAATTAGGGTTTCTAACCAATCTTGTGCATCCAATAGGTGTTTTTATGTCATTGGATGAACAATTATGTGATTTTCGTCCTCCCTAGGTTAATTCTTTTCCAATTAGGGTTTTTAACCAATCTTGTGCATCCAATAGGGGTTTTTGTGTCATTGGATGAACATTTAGGTCATTTTCGTGCCCCCGACACTTAATCTTGTCCAGTTAGGGTTTCTAACCAATCTTGTGCATCCAATAGGTGTTTTTATGTCATTGGATGAACAATTAGGTCATTTTCGTCCTCCCTAGGATAATTCTTGTCCAATTACGGTTTTTAACCAATCATGTGCATCCAATAGGTGTTTTTGTGTCATTGGATGAACATTTAGGTCATTTTCACCCTCCCTTGGCTTATGCTTGTCCAATTAGGGTTTCTAACCAATCTTGTGCTTCCAATATGTGTGTTTGTGTCATTGGATGAACAATTCGGTCCTATTCGTCCTCCCTAGGTTTATTCTTGTCCAATTAGGGTTTTTAACCAATCTTGTGCATTCAATTGTTGTTTTTGTGTCATTGGATGAACATTTAGGTCATTTTCGTCCTCCCGACACGTAATCTTGTCCAGTTAGGGTTTCTAACCAATCTTGTGCATCCAATAGGTGTTTTTATGTCATTGGATGAACAATTAGGTCATTTTCGTCCGCCCTAGGCTAATTCTGGTCCAATTAGGGTTTTTAACCAATCTTATGCATCCAATAGGTGTTTTTGTGTCATTGGATGAACATTTCTGTCATTTTCATCCTACCTAGGCTTATGCTTGTCCAATTAAGGTTTCTAACCAATCTTTTGCATCCAATAGGTGTTTTTCAGTCATTGGATGAACAATTAGGTCATTTTCGTCCTCCCTAGGCTAATTCTTGTCCAATTAGGATTTTTAACCAATGTTGTGCATCCAATAGGTGTTTTTGTGTCATTGGATAAACATTTAGGTCATTTTCGTTCTCCCTACACTTAATCTTGTCCAATTAGGGTTTTTAACCAATCTTGTGCATCCAATAGGTGTTTTTGTGTCATTGGATTAACATTTAGGTCATTTTCATCTTCCCTTGGCTTATGCTTGTCCAATTTGGGTTGCTAACCAATCTTGTGTATCCAATATGTGTGTTTGTGTCATTGGATGAACAATTCGGTCTTTTTCGTCCTCCCTAGGTTTATTCTTGTCCAATTAGGGTTTTTAACCAATCTTATGCATCCTATTGTTGTTTTTGTGTCAATGGACGAACATTTAGGTCATTTTCGTCCTCCCGACACTTAATCTTGTCCAGTTAGGGTTTCTAACCAATCTTGTGCATCCAATAGGTGTTTTTATGTCATTGGAGGAACAATTAGGTCATTTTCGTCCTCCCTAGGCTAATTCTGGTCCAATTAGGATTTTTAACCAATCTTGTGCATCCAATAGGTGTTTTTGTGTCATTGGATGAACATTTAGGTCATTTTCATCCTCCCTAGGCTTATGCTAGTCCAATTAAGGTTTCTAACCAATCATGTGCATCCAATAGGTGTAGTTGAGTCATTGGATGAACAATTAGGTCATTTTCTTCCTCCCTAGGCTAATTCTTGTCCAATTAGGGTTTTTAACCAATCTTTAGCATCCAATAGGTGTTTTGTGTCATTGGATGAACATTTAGGTCATTTTCATCCTCTCTAGGCATATGCTTGTCCAATTAAGGTTTCTAACCAATCTTGTGCATCAAATAGGTGTTTCTGTGTCATTGGATGAACAATTAGGTCATTTTCGTCCTCCCTAGGCTAATTCTTGTCCAATTAGGGTGTTTAACTAATCTTGTGCATCCAATACGTGTTTTGTGTCATTTGATAAACATTTAGGTCATTTTCGTCCTCCCTACACTTAATCTTGTCCAATTAGGGTTTTTAACCAATGTTGTATATCCAATAGTTGGTTTTGTGTCATTGGATGAATGTTTAGGTCATTTTCGTCCTCCCTACACTTAATCTTGTCCAATTAGTGTTTTTAACCAATCTTGACCATCCAATAGGTGTTTTGTGTCATTGGATTAACATTTAGGTCATTTTCGACGTCCCTAAACTTAATCTTGTCCAATTAGGGTTTCTAACCAATCTTGTGCATCCAATAGGTGTTTTTGTGTCATTGGATGAACAATTTGGTCATTTTCGTCCTCCCTAGGCTTATGCTTGTCCAATTAAGGTTTCTAACCAATCTTGTGCATCCAATAGGTGTTTTTCAGTCATTGGATGAACAATTAGGTCATTTTCCTCCTCCCTAGGCTAATTTCGGTCCAATTAGGGTTTTTAACCAATCTTATGCATCCAATAGGTGTTTTTGTGTCATTGGATGAACATTTCTGTCATTTTCATCCTACCTAGGCTTATGCTTGTCCAATTAAGGTTTCTAACCAATCTTTTGCATCCAATAGGTGTTTTTTTTAGTCATTGGATGAACAATTAGGTCATTTTCGTCCTCCCTAGGCTAATTCTTGTCCAATTAGGGTTTTTAACCAATGTTGTGCATCCAATAGGTGTTTTTGTGTCATTGGATAAACATTTAGGTCATTTTCGTTCTCCCTACACTTAATCTTGTCCAATTAGGGTTTTTAACCAATCTTGTGCATCCAATAGGTGTTTTTGTGTCATTGGATGAACATTTAGGTCATTTTCATCTTCCCTTGGCTTATGCTTGTCCAATTAGGGTTGCTAACCAATCTTGTGTATCCAATATGTGTGTTTGTGTCATTGGATGAACAATTCGGTCTTTTTCGTCCTCCCTAGGTTTATTCTTGTCCAATTAGGGTTTTTAACCAATCTTATGCATCCTATTGTTGTTTTTGTGTCATTGGACGAACATTTAGGTCATTTTCGTCCTCCCGACACTTAATCTTGTCCAGTTAGGGTTTCTAACCAATCTTGTGCATCCAATAGGTGTTTTTATGTCATTGGAGGAACAATTAGGTCATTTTCGTCCTCCCTAGGCTAATTCTGGTCCAATTAGGATTTTTAACCAATCTTGTGCATCCAATAGGTGTTTTTGTGTCATTGGATGAACATTTAGGTCATTTTCATCCTCCCTAGGCTTATGCTAGTCCAATTAAGGTTTCTAACCAATCATGTGCATCCAATAGGTGTAGTTGAGTCATTGGATGAACAATTAGGTCATTTTCTTCCTCCCTAGGCTAATTCTTGTCCAATTAGGGTTTTTAACCAATCTTTAGCATCCAATAGGTGTATTGTGTCATTGGATGAACATTTAGGTCATTTTCATCCTCTCTAGGCATATGCTTGTCCAATTAAGGTTTCTAACCAATCTTGTGCATCAAATAGGTGTTTTTGTGTCATTGGATGAACAATTAGGTCATTTTCGTCCTCCCTAGGCTAATTCTTGTCCAATTAGGGTGTTTAACTAATCTTGTGCATCCAATACGTGTTTTGTGTCATTTGATAAACATTTAGGTCATTTTCGTCCTCCCTACACTTAATCTTGTCCAATTAGGGTTTTTAACCAATGTTGTATATCCAATAGTTGGTTTTGTGTCATTGGATGAATGTTTAGGTCATTTTCGTCCTCCCTACACTTAATCTTGTCCAATTAGTGTTTTTAACCAATCTTGACCATCCAATAGGTGTTTTGTGTCATTGGATTAACATTTAGGTCATTTTCGACGTCCCTAAACTTAATCTTGTCCAATTAGGGTTTCTAACCAATCTTGTGCATCCAATAGGTGTTTTTGTGTCATTGGATGAACAATTTGGTCATTTTCGTCCTCCCTAGGCTTATGCTTGTCCAATTAAGGTTTCTAACCAATCTTGTGCATCCAATAGGTGTTTTTCAGTCATTGGATGAACAATTAGGTCATTTTCCTCCTCCCTAGGCTAATTCTGGTCCAATTAGGGTTTTTAACCAATCTTATGCATCCAATAGGTGTTTTTGTGTCATTGGATGAACATTTCTGTCATTTTCATCCTACCTAGGCTTATGCTTGTCCAATTAAGGTTTCTAACCAATCTTTTGCATCCAATAGGTGTTTTTTTTAGTCATTGGATGAACAATTAGGTCATTTTCGTCCTCCCTAGGCTAATTCTTGTCCAATTAGGGTTTTTAACCAATGTTGTGCATCCAATAGGTGTTTTTGTGTCATTGGATAAACATTTAGGTCATTTTCGTTCTCCCTACACTTAATCTTGTCCAATTAGGGTTTTTAACCAATCTTGTGCATCCAATAGGTGTTTTTGTGTCATTGGATGAACATTTAGGTCATTTTCATCTTCCCTTGGCTTATGCTTGTCCAATTAGGGTTGCTAACCAATCTTGTGTATCCAATATGTGTGTTTGTGTCATTGGATGAACAATTCGGTGTTTTTCGTCCTCCCTAGGTTTATTCTTGTCCAATTAGGGTTTTTAACCAATCTTATGCATCCTATTGTTGTTTTTGTGTCATTGGACGAACATTTAGGTCATTTTCGTCCTCCCGACACTTAATCTTGTCCAGTTAGGGTTTCTAACCAATCTTGTGCATCCAATAGGTGTTTTTATGTCATTGGAGGAACAATTAGGTCATTTTCGTCCTCCCTAGGCTAATTCTGGTCCAATTAGGATTTTTAACCAATCTTGTGCATCCAATAGGTGTTTTTGTGTCATTGGATGAACATTTAGGTCATTTTCATCCTCCCTAGGCTTATGCTAGTCCAATTAAGGTTTCTAACCAATCATGTGCATCCAATAGGTGTAGTTGAGTCATTGGATGAACAATTAGGTCATTTTCTTCCTCCCTAGGCTAATTCTTGTCCAATTAGGGTTTTTAACCAATCTTGTGCATCCAATAGGTGTTTTGTGTCATTGGATGAACATTTAGGTAATTTTCGTCCTCTCTAGGCATATGCTTGTCCAATTAAGGTTTCTAACCAATCTTGTGCATCAAATAGGTGTTTTTGTGTCATTGGATGAACAATTAGGTCATTTTCGTCCTCCCTAGGCTAATTCTTGTCCAATTAGGGTGTTTAACTAATCTTGTGAATCCAATACGTGTTTTGTGTCATTTGATAAACATTTAGGTCATTTTCGTCCTCCCTACACTTAATCTTGTCCAATTAGGGTTTTTAACCAATGTTGTATATCCAATAGTTGGTTTTGTGTCATTGGATGAATGTTTAGGTCATTTTCGTCCTCCCTACACTTAATCTTGTCCAATTAGTGTTTTTAACCAATCATGTCCATCCAATATGTGTTTTGTGTCATTGGATTAACATTTAGGTCATTTTCGACGTCCCTAAACTTAATCTTGTCCAATTAGGGTTTCTAACCAATCTTGTGCATTCAATAGGTGTTTTTGTGTCATTGGATGAACATTTAGGTCACTTTCATCTTCCTTTGGCTTATGCTTGTCCAATTAGGGTTTCTAACCAATCTTGTGTATCCAATATGTGTGTTTGTGTCATTGGATGATCAATTCGGTCTTTTTCATCCTCCCTAGGTTTATTCTTGTCCAATTAGGGTTTTTAACCAATCTTATGCATCCTATTGTGGTTTTTGTGTCATTGGACGAACATTTAGGTCATTTTCGTCCTCCCGACACTTAATCTTGTCCAGTTAGGGTTTCTAACCAATCTTGTGCATCCAATAGGTGTTTTTATGTCATTGGAGGAACAATTAGGTCATTTTCGTCCTCCCTAAGCTAATTCTGGTCCAATTAGGGTTTTTAACCAATCTTGTGCATCCAATAGGTGTTTTTGTGTCATTGGATGAACATTTAGGTCATTTTCATCCTCCCTAGGGTTATGCTTGTCCAATTAAGGTTTCTAACCAATCATGTGCATCCAATAGGTGTTGTTGAGTCATTGGATGAACAATTAGGTCATTTTCGTCCTCCCTAGGCTGATTCTTGTCCAATTAGGGTTTTTAACCAATCATGTGCATCCAATAGGTGTTTTGTGTCATTGGATGAACATTTAGGTCATTTTCGTCCTCTCTAGGCATATGCTTGTCCAATTAAAGTTTCTAACCAATCTTGTGCATCAAATAGGTGTTATTGTGTCATTGGATGAACAATTAGGTCATTTTCGTCCTCCCTAGGCTAATTCTTGTCCAATTAGGGTTTTTAACCAATCTTGTGCATCCAATAGGTGTTTTGTGTGATTGGATGAACATTAAAGTCATTTTCGTCCTCCCTACACTTAATCTTGTCCAATTAGGGTTTTTAACCAATCTTGTGCATGCAATAGGTGTTTTTGTGTCATTGGATGAATGTTTAGGTCATTTTCGTCCTCCCTACACTTAATCTTGTCCAATTAGGGTTTTTAACCAATCTTGTGTATTCAATAGGTGTTTTGTGTCATTGGATTAACATTTAGGTCATTTTCGTCGTCCCTAAACTTAATCTTGTCCAATTAGGGTTTCTAACCAATCTTGTGCATCCAATAGGTGTTTTTGTGTCATTGGATTAACAATTTGGTCATTTTCGTCCTCCCTAGGCTTATGCTTGTCCAATTAAGGTTTCTAACAAATCTTGTGCATCCAATAGGTGTTTTTGTGTCATTGGATGAACATTTAGGTCATTTTCGTCCTCCCTACACTTAATCTTGTCCATTTAGGGTTTCTAACAAATCTTGTGCATCCAATAGGTGTTTTTGTGTCATTGGAGGAACGATTAGGTCATTTTCGTCCTCCCTAGGCTTATGCTTGTCCAATTAAGGTTTCTAACAAATCTTGTGCATCCAATAGGTGTTTTGTGTCATTGGATGAACATTTAGGTCATTTTTGTCCTCCCTACACTTAATCTTGTCATATTATGGTTTCTAACCAATCTTGTGCATCCAATACGTGTTTTTGGGTCATTGGATGAACGATTAGGTCATTTTCGACCTCCCTAAACTTATTCTTGTCCAGTTAGGGTTTCTAACCAATCTTGTGCATCCAATAGCTGTTTTTATGTCATTGGAGGAACAATTAGGTCATTTTCGTCCTCCCTAGGCTAATTCTTGTCCAATTAGGGTTTTTAACCAATCTTGTGCATCCAATAGGTGTTTCTGTGTCATTGGATGAACATTTAGGTCATTTTCATCCTCCCTAGGCTTATGCTTGTTCAATTAGGTTTTCTAACCAATCTTGTGTATTCAATAGGTGTTTTTGTGTCATTGGATGAACAATTAGGTCATTTTCGTCCTCCCTAGGCTAATTCTTGTCCAATTAGGGTTTTTAACCAATCTTGTTCATCCAATAGGTGTTTTGTGTCATTGGATGATCATTTAAGTCATTTTCGTCCTCCCTACACTTAATCTTGTCCAATTATGGTTTTTAACCAATCTTGTGCATGCAATAGGTGTTTTTGTGTCATTGGATGAATGTTTAGGTCATTTTCGTCCTCCCTACACTTAATCTTGTCCAATTAGGGTTTTTAACCAATCTTGTGCATTCAATAGGTGTTTTGTGTCATTGAATTAACATTTAGGTCATTTTCGTCCTCCCTAAACTTAATCTTGTCCAATTAGGGTTTCTAACCAATCTTGTGCATCCAATAGGTGTTTTTGTGTCATTGGATGAACAATTTGGTCATTTTCGTCCTCCCTAGGCTAATTCTTGTCCAATTAGGGTTTTTAACCAATCTTGTGCATCCAATAGGTGTTTTTGTGTCATTGGATGAATATTTAGGTCATTTTCGTCCTCCAAACACTTAATCTTGTCCAATTAGGGTTTTTAACCAATCTTGTGCATCCAATAGGTGTTTTTGTGTCATCGGATAAACATTTTGGTCATTTTCAACCTCCCTAGGCTTATGCTTGTCCAATTAGGGTTTCTAACCAATCTTGTGCATCCAATAGGTGTTTTTGTGTCATTGGATGAACAATTAGGTCATTTTCGTCCTCCCTAGTCTAATTCTTGTCCAATTAGGGTTTTTAACCAATCTTGTGCATCCAATAGGTGTTTTGTGTCATTGGATGAACATTTAAGTCATTTTCGTCCTCCCTACACTTAATCTTGTCCAATTAGGGTTTTTAACCAATCTTGTGGATCCAATAGGTGTTTTTGTGTCATTGGATGAACAATTTGGTCATTTTCGTCCTCCCTAGGCTAATTCTTGTCCAATTAGGGTTTTTAACCAATCTTGTGCATCCAATAGGTGTTTTGTGTCATTGGATGAACATTTAAGTCATTTTCGTCCTCCCTACACTTAATCTTGTCCAATTAGGGTTTTTAACCAATCTTGTGCATCCAATAGGTGTTTTTGTGTCATTGGATGAATGTTTAGGTCATTTTCGACACCCCTACACTTAATCTTGTCCAATTAGGGTTTTTAACAATTCTTGTGCATCCAATTGTTGTTTTTGTGTCATTGGATGAACATTTAGGTCATTTTGGTCCTCCCGACACTTAATCTTGTCCAATTAGGGATTTTAACCAATCTTGTGCATCCAATAGGTGTTTTTGTGTCATCGGATAAACATTTAGGTCGTTTTCGTCCTCCCTAGGCTAATTCTTGTCCAATTAGGGTTTTTAACCAATCTAGTGCATCCAATAGGTGTTTTGTGTCATTGGATGATTATTTAGGTCATTTTCGTCCTCCCTACACTTAATCTTGTCCAATTAATGTTTTTAACCAATCTTGTGCATCCCATAGGTGTTTTTGTGTCATTGGATGAACATTTAGGTCATTTTCGTCCTCCCTAGGATAATTCTTTACCAATTAGTGTTTTTAACCAATCTTGTGCATCCAATAGGTGTTTTGTGTCATTGGATGAACATTTAAGTCATTTGCGTCCTCCCTACACTTAATCTTGTCCAATTAGGGTTTTTAACCAATCTTGTGCATCCAATAGGTGTTTTTGTGTCATTGGATGAATGTTTAGGTCATTTTCGACACCCCTACACTTAATCTTGTCCAATTAGCGTTTTTAACAATTCTTGTGCATCCAATTGTTGTTTTTGTTTCATTGGATGAACATTTAGGTCATTTTGGTCCTCCCGACACTTAATCTTGTCCAATTAGGGATTTTAACCAATCTTGTGCATCCAATAGGTGTTTTTGTGTCATCGGATAAACATTTAGGTCGTTTTCGTCCTCCCTAGGCTAATTCTTGTCCAATTAGGGTTTTTAACCAATCTAGTGCATCCAATAGGTGTTTTGTGTCATTGGATGATTATTTAGGTCATTTTCGTCCTCCCTACACTTAATCTTGTCCAATTAATGTTTTTAACCAATCTTGTGCATCCCATAGGTGTTTTTGTGTCATTGGATGAATGTTTAGGTCATTTTCGACACCCCTACACTTAATCTTGTCCAATTAGGGTTTTTAACCAATCTTGTGCATCCAATTGTTGTTTTTGTGTCATTGGATGAACATTTAGGTCATTTTGGTCCTCCCGATACTTAATCTTGTCCAATTAGGGATTTTAACCAATCTTGTGCATCCAATAGGTGTTTTTGTGTCATCGGATAAACATTTAGGTCGTTTTCGTCCTCCCTAGGCTAATTCTTGTCCAATTAGGGTTTTTAACCAATCTAGTGCATCCAATAGGTGTTTTGTGTCATTGGATGAACATTTAGGTCATTTTCGTCCTCCCTACACTTAATCTTGTCCAATTAGGGTTTTTAACCAATCTTGTGCATCCAATAAGTGTTTTGTGTCATTGGATGAACATTTAGGTCATTTTCGTCCTCCCTACACTTAATCTTGTCCAATTAGGGTTTCTAACCAATCTTGTGCATCCAATAGGTGTTTTTGTGTCATTGGATGAACAATTAGGTCATTTTCGTCCTCCCTAGACTAATTCTTGTCCAATTAGGGTTTTTAACCAATCTTGTGCATCCAATAGGTGTTTTGTGTCATTGCATGAACATTTACGTCATTTTCGTCCTCCCTAAACTTAATGTTGACCAATTAGGGTTTCTACACAATCTTGTGCATCCAATACGTGTTTTTGTGTCATTGGATGAACAATTAGGTCATTTTCGTCCTCCCTAGGCTAATTCTTGTTCAATTAGGGTTTCTAACCAATCTTGTGCATCCAAGAGGTGTTTTGTGTCATTGGATGAACAATTAGGTCATTTTCGTCCTCCCTAGGCTAATTCTTGTCCAATTAGGGTTTTTAACCAATCTTGTGCATCCAATAGGTGTTTTGTGTCATTGGATGAACATTTACGTCATTTTCGTCCTCCCTAAACTTAATCTTGTCCAATTAGGGTTTCTAACCAATCTTGTGCATCCAATAGGTGTTTTTGTGTCATTGGATGAACATTTAGGTCATTTTCGTTCTCCCTAAACTTAATCTTGTCCAATTAGGGTTTCTGACCAATCTTGTGCATCTAATAGGAGTTTTGTGTCATTGGATGAACATTTAGGACATTTTCGTCCTCCCTACACTTAATCTTGTCCAATTAGGGTTTCTAACCAATCTTGTGCATCCAATAGGAGTTTTGTGTCATTAGATGAACAATTAGGTCATTTTCGTCCTCCCTAGCCTTATTCTTGTCCAATTAGGGTTTCTAACCAATCTTGTGCATCCAATAGGTGTTTTTGTGTTATTGGAAGAATATTTTTAACCAATCTTGTGTATCCAATAGGTGTTTTGTGTCATTCGATGAACATTTAGGTCATTTTCGTCCTACCTAAACTTAATCTTGTCCAATTAGGGTTTCTAACCAATTTTGTGCATCCAATAGGTGTTTTTGTGTCATTGGATGAACAATTAGGTCATTTTCGTGCTCCCTAGGCTTATTCTTGTGCAATTAGGGTTTTTAACCAATCTTGTGCATCCAATAGGTTTTATGTGTCATTGGATGAACATTTAGGTCATTTATGTCATCCCAAAACTTAATCTTGTCCAATTAGGGTTTCTAACCAATCTTGTGCATCTAATAGGAGTTTTGTGTCATTGGATGAACATTTAGGTCATTTTCGTCCTCCCTACACTTAATCTTGTCGAATTAGGGTTTCTAACCAATCTTGTGCATCCAATAGTTGTTTTTGTGTCATTGGATGAACATTTCGGTCATTTTCGTCCTCCGTACACTTAATCTTGTCCAATTAGGGTTTCTAACCAATCTTGTGCATCCAATAGGTGTTTTTGTGTCATTGGATGAACAATTAGGTCATTTTCGTCCTCCCTAGGCTAATTCTTGTCCAATTAGGGTTTTTAACCAATCTTGTTCATCCAATAGGTGTTTTGTGTCATTGGATGATCATTTAAGTCATTTTCGTCCTCCCTACACTTAATCTTGTCCAATTATGGTTTTTAACCAATCTTGTGCATGCAATAGGTGTTTTTGTGTCATTGGATGAATGTTTAGGTCATTTTCGTCCTCCCTACACTTAATCTTGTCCAATTAGGGTTTTTAACCAATCTTGTGCATTCAATAGGTGTTTTGTGTCATTGAATTAACATTTAGGTCATTTTCGTCCTCCCTAAACTTAATCTTGTCCAATTAGGGTTTCTAACCAATCTTGTGCATCCAATAGGTGTTTTTGTGTCATTGGATGAACAATTTGGTCATTTTCGTCCTCCCTAGGCTAATTCTTGTCAAATTAGGGTTTTTAACCAATCTTGTGCATCCAATAGGTGTTTTGTGTCATTGGATGAACATTTAAGTCATTTTCGTCCTCCCTACACTTAATCTTGTCCAATTATGGTTTTTAACCAATCTTGTGCATCCAATAGGTGTTTTGTGTCATTGGATGAACATTTAGGTCATTTTCGTCCTCCCTAAACTTAATCTTGTCCAATTAGGGTTTCTAACCAATCATGTGCATCCAATAGGTGTTTTTGTGTCATTGGATGAACAATTAGGTCATTTTCGTCCTCCCTAGGCTTATGCTTGTCCAATTAAGGTTTCTAACCAATCTTGTCCATCCAATAGGTGTTTTTCAGTCATTGGATGAACAATTAGGTCATTTTCTTCCTCCCTAGGCTTATGCTTGTCCAATTAAGGTTTCTAACCAATCTTGTGCATCCAATAGGTGTTTTTCAGTCATTGGATGAATAATTAGGTCATTTTCGTCCTCCCTAGGCTAATTCTTGTCCAATTAGGGTTTTTAACCAATGTTGTGCATCCAATAGGTGTTTTTGTGTCATTGGATGAACATTTAGGTCATTTTCATCTTCCCTTGGCTTATGCTTGTCCAATTAGGGTTTCTAACCAATCTTGTGTATCCAATATTTGTGTTTGTGTCATTGGATGAACAATTCGGTCTTTTTCGTCCCCCCAAGGTTTATTCTTGTCCAATTAGGGTTTTTAACCAATCTTATGCATCCTATTGTTGTTTTTGTGTCATTGGACGAACATTTAGGTCATTTTCGTCCTCCCGACAATTAATCTTGTCCAGTTAGGGTTTCTAACCAATCTTGTGCATCCAATAGGTGTTTTTATGTCATAGGAGGAACAATTAGGTCATTTTCGTCCTCCCTAGGCTAATTCTGGTCCAATTAGGGTTTTTAACCAATCTTGTGCTTCCAATAGGTGTTTTTGTGTCATTGGATGAACATTTAGGTCATTTTCATCCTCCCTAGGCTTATGCTTGTTCAATTAGGGTTTCTAACCAATCTTGTGCATCCAATAGGTGTTATTGTGTCATTGGATGAACAATTAGGTCATTTTCGTTCTCCCTAGGCTAATTCATGTCCAATTAGGGTATTTAACCAATCTTGTGCATCCAATAGGTGTTTTTGTGTCACCAGATAAACATTTAGGTCATTTTCATCCTCCCTAGGCTTATGCTTGTTCAATTAGGGTTTCTAACCAATCTTGTGCATCCAATATGTGTTATTGTGTCATTGGATGAACAATTAGGTCATTTTCGTCCTCCCTAGGCTAATTCATGTCCAATTAGGGTTTTTAACCAATCTTGTGCATCCAATAGGTGTTTTTGTGTCACCGGATAAACATTTAGGTCATTTTCATCCTCCCTAGGCTAATTCTTGTCCAATTAGGGTTTTTAACCAATCTTGTGCATCCAATAGGTGTTTTGTGTCATTGGATGAACATTTAAGTCATTTTTGTCCTCCCTACACTTAATCTTGTCCAATTAGTGTTTTTAACCAATCTTGTGCATGCAATAGGTGTTTTTGTGTCATTGGATGAATGTTTACGTCATTTTCGTCCTTCCTACACTTAATCTTGTCCAATTAGGGTTTTTAACCAATCTTGTGCATTCAATAGGTGTTTTGTGTCATTGGATTAACATTTAGGTCATTTTCGTCGTCCCTAAACATAATCTTGTCCAATTAGGGTTTCTAACCAATCTTGTGCATCCAATAGGTGTTTTTGTGTCATTGGATGAACAATTTGGTCATTTTCGTCCTCCCTAGGCTTATGCTTGTCCAATTAAGGTTTCTAACAAATCTTGTGCATCCAATAGGTGTTTTTGTGTCATTGGATGAACATTTAGGTCATTTTTGTCCTCCCTACACTTAATCTTGTCCAATTAGGGTTTCTAACCAATCTTGTACATCCAATAGCTGTTTTTATGTCATTGGATGAACAATTAGGTCATTTTCGTCCTCCCTAGGCTAATTCTTGTCCAATTAGGGTTTTTAACCAATCTTGTGCATCCAATAGGTGTTTCTGTGTCATTGGATGAACATTTAGGTCATTTTCGTCCTCCCTACACTTAATCTTGTCCAATTAGGGTTTCTAACAAATCTTGTGCAGCCAATAGGTGTTTTTGTGTCATTGGATGAAAAATTAGGTCATTTTCGACCTCCCTAGGCTTATTCTTGTCCAATTATGGTTTCGAACCAATCTTGTGCATCCAGTACGTGTTTTGTGTCATTGGATGAACATTTAGGTCATTTTCGTCCTCCCTACACTTAATCTTGTCCAATTAGGGTTTTTAACCAAACTTGTGTATCCAATAGGTGTTTTTGTGTCATTGGATGAATATTTAGGTCATTTTCCTCCTCCATACACTTAATCTGGTCCAATTAGGGTTTTTAACCAATCTTGTGCATCCAATAGGTGTTTTTGTGTCACCGGATAAACATTTAGGTCATTTTCATCCTCCCTAGGCTTATGCTTGTTCAATCAGGGTTTCTAACCAATCATGTGCATCCAATAGGTGTTTTTGTGTCATTGGATGAAAATTTAGGGTTTTTAACCAATCTTTTGCATCCAATAGGTGTTTTGTGTCATTGGATGAACATTTAAGTCATTTTCGTCCTCCCTACAATTAATCTTGTCCAATTTTGGTTTTTAACCAATCTTATGCATGCAACATGTGTTTTTGTGTCATTGGATGAATGTTTAGGTCATTTTCGTCCTCCCTACACTTAATCTTGTCCAATTAGGGTTTTTAACCAATCTTGTGCATTCAATAGGTGTTTTGTGTCATTGAATTAACATTTAGGTCATTTTCGTCGTCCCTAAACTTAATCTTGTCCAATTAGGGTTTCTAACCAATCTTGTGCATCCAATAGGTGTTTTTGTGTCATTGGATGAACAATTTGGTCATTTTCGTCCTCCCTAGGCTAATTCTTGTCCAATTAGGGTTTTTAACCAATCTTGTGCATCCAATAGGTGTTTTGGTGTCATTGGATGAATATTTAGGTCATTTTCGTCCTCCATACACTTAATCTTGTCCAAATAGGGTTTTTAACCAATCTTGTGCATCCAATAGGTGTTTTTGTGTCATCGGATAAACATTTAGGTCATTTTCATCCTCCCTAGGCTTATGCTTGTCCAATTAGGGTTTCTAACCAATCTTGTGCATCCAATAGGTGTTTTTGTGTAATTGGATGAACAATTAGGTCATTTTCGTCCTCCCTAGGCAAATTCTTGTCCAATTAGGGTTTTTAACCAATCTTGTGCATCCAATAGGTGTTTTGTGTCATTGGATGAACATTTAAGTCATTTTCGTCGTCCCTATACTTAATCTTGTCCAATTAGGGTTTTTAACCAATCTTGTGCATCCAATAGGTGTTTTTGTGTCATTGGATGAACAATTTGTCATTTTCGTCTTCCCGGGGCTAATTCTAGTCCAATTAGAGTTTTTAACCAATCTTGTGCATCCAATAGGTGTTTTGTGTCATTGGATGAATATTTAGGTAATTTTCGTCCTCCCTACAGTTAATCTTGTCCAATTAGGGTTTTTAACCAATCGTGTGCATCCAATAGGTGTTTTTGTGTCATCGGTTGAACGATTATGTCATTTTCGACCTCCCTAGGCATATTCTTGTCCAATTAGGGTTTCTAACCAATCTTGTACATCCAATATGTGTGTTTGTATCATTGAATGAACAATTCGGTCCTTTTCGTCCTCCCTAGGTTTATTCTTGTCCAATTAGGGTTTTTAACCAATCTTGTGCATCCAATTGTTGTTTTTGTGTCATCGGATGAACATTTAGGTCATTTTCGTCCTCCCGACACTTAATCTTATCCAGTTAGGGTTTCTAACCAATCTTGTGCATCCAATAGGTGTTTTTGTGTCATTGGATGAACAATTAGGTCATTTTCGTCCTTCCTAGGCTAATTCCTTTCCATTTAGGGTTTTTAACCAATCTTGTGCATCCAATAGGTGTTTTGTGTCATTTGTTGAACATTTATGTCATTTTCGTAATCCCGACACTTAATCTTGTCCAGTTAGGGTTTCTAACCAATCTTGTGCATCCAATAGGTGTTTTTGTGTCATTGGATGAACGATTAGGTCATTTTCGACCTCCCTAGGCTTATTCTTGTCCAATTAGGGTTTCTAACCAATCTTGTGAATCCAATGTGTGTTTGTGTCATTGGATGAACGATTCGGTCCTTTTCGTCCTCCATAGGTTTATTCTTGTCCAATTAGGGTTTTTAACCAATCTTGGGCATCCAATTGTTGTTTTTGTGTCATTGGATGAACATTTAGGTCATTTTCGTCCTCCCGACACTTAATCTTGTCTACTTAGGGTTTCTAACCAATCTTGTGCATCCAATAGGTGTGTTTATGTCATTTGATGAACAATTAGGTCATTTTCGTCCTCCCTACACTTAATCTTGTCCAATTAGGATTTTTAACCAATCTTGTGCATTCAATAGGTGTTTTGTGTCATTGGATTAACATTTAGGTCATTTTCGTCGTCCCTAAACTTAATCTTGTCCAATTAGGGTTTCTAACCAATCTTGTGCATCCAATAGGTGTTTTTGTGTCATTGGATGAACAATTTGGTCATTTTCGTCCTCCCTAGGCTAATTCTTGTCCAATTAGGGTTTTTAACCAATCTTGTGCATCCAATAGGTGTTTTTGTGTCATTGGATGAATATTTAGGTCATTTTCGTCCTCCAAACACTTAATCTTGTCCAATTAGGGTTTTTAACCAATCTTGTGCATCCAATAGGTGTTTTTGTGTCATCGGATAAACATTTTGGTCATTTTCATCCTCCCTAGGCTTATGCTTGTCCAATTAGGGTTTCTAACCAATCTTGTGCATCCAATAGGTGTTTTTGTGTCATTGGATGAACAATTAGGTCATTTTCGTCCTCCCTAGTCTAATTCTTGTCCAATTAGGGTTTTTAACCAATCTTGTGCATCCAATAGGTGTTTTGTGTCATTGGATGAACATTTAAGTCATTTTCGTCCTCCCTACACTTAATCTTGTCCAATTAGGGTTTTTAACCAATCTTGTGGATCCAATAGGTGTTTTTGTGTCATTGGATGAATGTTTAGGTCATTTACGTCCTCCCTACACTTAAGCTTGTCCAATTAGGGTTTTTAACCAATCTTGTGCATTCAATAGGTGTTTTGTGTCATAGGATTAACATTTAGGTCATTTTCGTCGTCCCTAAACTTAATCTTGTCCAATTAGGGTTTCAAACCAATCTTGTGCATCCAATAGGTGTTTTTGTGTCATTGGATGAACATTTAGGTCATTTTTGTCCTCCCTACACTTAATCTTGTCATATTAGGGTTTCTAACCAATCTTGTGCATCCAATACGTGTTTTTGGGTCATTGGATGAACGATTAGGTCATTTTCGACCTCCCTAAACTTATTCTTGTCCAGTTAGGGTTTCTAACCAATCTTGTGCATCCAATAGGTGTTTTTGTGTCATTGGATGAACAATTAGGTCATTTTCGTCCTCCCTAGGCTTATGCTTGTCCAATTAAGGTTTCTAACAAATCTTGTGCATCCAATAGGTGTTTTGTGTCATTGGATGAACATTTAGGTCATTTTTGTCCTCCCTACACTTAATCTTGTCATATTATGGTTTCTAACCAATCTTGTGCATCCAATACGTGTTTTTGGGTCATTGGATGAACGATTAGGTCATTTTCGACCTCCCTAAACTTATTCTTGTCCAGTTAGGGTTTCTAACCAATCTTGTGCATCCAATAGCTGTTTTTATGTCATTGGAGGAACAATTAGGTCATTTTCGTCCTCCCTAAGCTAATTCTTGTCCAATTAGGGTTTTTAACCAATCTTGTGCATCCAATAGGTGTTTCTGTGTCATTGGATGAACATTTAGGTCATTTTCATCCTCCCTAGGCTTATGCTTGTTCAATTAGGTTTTCTAACCAATCTTGTGCATTCAATAGGTGTTTTTGTGTCATTGGATGAACAATTAGGTCATTTTCGTCCTCCCTAGGCTAATTCTTGTCCAATTAGGGTTTTTAACCAATCTTGTTCATCCAATAGGTGTTTTGTGTCATTGGATGATCATTTAAGTCATTTTCGTCCTCCCTACACTTAATCTTGTCCAATTATGGTTTTTAACCAATCTTGTGCATGCAATAGGTGTTTTTGTGTCATTGGATGAATGTTTAGGTCATTTTCGTCCTCCCTACACTTAATCTTGTCCAATTAGGCTTTTTAACCAATCTTGTGCATTCAATAGGTGTTTTGTGTCATTGAATTAACATTTAGGTCATTTTCGTCCTCCCTAAACTTAATCTTGTCCAATTAGGGTTTCTAACCAATCTTGTGCATCCAATAGGTGTTTTTGTGTCATTGGATGAACAATTTGGTCATTTTCGTCCTCCCTAGGCTAATTCTTGTCCAATTAGGGTTTTTAACCAATCTTGTGCATCCAATAGGTGTTTTTGTGTCATTGGATGAATATTTAGGTCATTTTCGTCCTCCAAACACTTAATCTTGTCCAATTAGGGTTTTTAACCAATCTTGTGCATCCAATAGGTGTTTTTGTGTCATCGGATAAACATTTTGGTCATTTTCAACCTCCCTAGGCTTATGCTTGTCCAATTAGGGTTTCTAACCAATCTTGTGCATCCAATAGGTGTTTTTGTGTCATTGGATGAACAATTAGGTCATTTTCGTCCTCCCTAGTCTAATTCTTGTCCAATTAGGGTTTTTAACCAATCTTGTGCATCCAATAGGTGTTTTGTGTCATTGGATGAACATTTAAGTCATTTTCGTCCTCCCTACACTTAATCTTGTCCAATTAGGGTTTTTAACCAATCTTGTGGATCCAATAGGTGTTTTTGTGTCATTGGATGAACAATTTGGTCATTTTCGTCCTCCCTAGGCTAATTCTTGTCCAATTAGGGTTTTTAACCAATCTTGTGCATCCAATAGGTGTTTTGTGTCATTGGATGAACATTTAAGTCATTTTCGTCCTCCCTACACTTAATCTTGTCCAATTAGGGTTTTTAACCAATCTTGTGCATTCAATAGGTGTTTTTGTGTCATTGGATGAACAATTTGGTCATTTTCGTCCTCCCTAGGCTAATTCTTGTCCAATTAGGGTTTTTAACCAATGTTGTGCATCCAATAGGTGTTTTTGTGTCATTGGATGAATATTTAGGTCATTTTCGTCCTCCATACACTTAATCTTGTCCAATTAGGGTTTTTAACCAATCTTGTGCATCCAATAGGTGTTTTTGTGTCATCGGATAAACATTTAGGTCATTTTCATCCTCCCTAGGCTTATGCTTGTCCAATTAGGGTTTCTAACCAATCTTGTGCATCCAATAGGTGTTTTCTGTCATTGGATGAACAATTAGGTCATTTTCGTCCTCCCTAGGCTAATTCTTGTCCAATTAGGGTTTTTAACCAATCTTGTGCATCCAATAGGTGTTTTGTGTCATTGGATGAACATTTAAGTCATTTTCGTCCTCCCTACACTTAATCTTGTCCAATTTTGGTTTTTAACCAATCTTGTGCATGCAACAGGTGTTTTTGTGTCATTGGATGAATGTTTAGGTCATTTTCGTCCTCCCTACACTTAATCTTGTCCAATTAGGGTTTTTAACCAATCTTGTGCATTCAATAGGTGTTTTTGTGTCATTGGATGAACAATTTGGTCATTTTCGTCCTCCCTAGGCTAATTCTTGTCCAATTAGGGTTTTTAACCAATGTTGTGCATCAAATAGGTGTTTTTGTGTCATTAGATGAATATTTAGATCATTTTCGTCCTCCATACACTGAATCTTGTCCAATTAGGGTTTTTAACCAATCTTGTGCATCCAATAGGTGTTTTTGTGTCATCGGATAAACATTTAGGTCATTTTCATCCTCCCTAGGCTTATGCTTGTCCAATTAGGGTTTCTAACCAATCTTGTGCATCCAATAGGTGTTTTTGTGTCATTGGATGAACAATTAGGTCATTTTCGTCCTCCCTAGGCTAATTCTTGTCCAATTAGGGTTTTTAACCAATCTTGTGCATCCAATAGGTGTTTTGTGTCATTGGATGAACATTTAAGTCATTTTCGTCCTCCCTACACTTAATCATGTCCAATTTTGGTTTTTAACCAATCTTGTGCATGCAACAGGTGTTTTTGTGTCATTGGATGAATGTTTAGGTCATTTTCGTCCTCCCTACACTTAATCTTGTCCAATTGGGGTTTTTAACCAATCTTGTGCATTCAATAGGTGTTTTTGTGTCATTGGATGAACAATTTGGTCATTTTCGTCCTCCCTAGGCTAATTCTTGTCCAATTAGGGTTTTTAACCAATGTTGTGCATCCAATAGGTGTTTTTGTGTCATTGGATGAATATTTAGGTCATTTTCGTCCTCCATACACTTAATCTTGTCCAATTAGGGTTTTTAACCAATCTTGTGCATCCAATAGGTGTTTTTGTGTCATCGGATAAACATTTAGGTCATTTTCATCCTCCCTAGGCTTATTCTTGTCCAATTAGGGTTTCTAACCAATCTTGTGCATCCAATAGGTGTTTTTGTGTCATTGGATGAACAATTAGGTCATTTTCGTCCTCCCTAGGCTAATTCTTGTCCAATTAGGGTTTTTAACCAATCTTGTTCATCCAATAGGTGTTTTGTGTCATTGGATGATCATTTAAGTCATTTTCGTCCTCCCTACACTTAATCTTGTCCAATTATGGTTTTTAACCAATCTTGTGCATGCAATAGGTGTTTTTGTGTCATTGGATGAATGTTTAGGTCATTTTCGTCCTCCCTACACTTAATCTTGTCCAATTAGGGTTTTTAACCAATCTTGTGCATTCAATAGGTGTTTTGTGTCATTGAATTAACATTTAGGTCATTTTCGTCCTCCCTAAACTTAATCTTGTCCAATTAGGGTTTCTAACCAATCTTGTGCATCCAATAGGTGTTTTTGTGTCATTGGATGAACAATTTGGTCATTTTCGTCCTCCCTAGGCTAATTCTTGTCAAATTAGGGTTTTTAACCAATCTTGTGCATCCAATAGGTGTTTTGTGTCATTGGATGAACATTTAAGTCATTTTCGTCCTCCCTACACTTAATCTTGTCCAATTATGGTTTTTAACCAATCTTGTGCATCCAATAGGTGTTTTGTGTCATTGGATGAACATTTAGGTCATTTTCGTCCTCCCTAAACTTAATCTTGTCCAATTAGGGTTTCTAACCAATCATGTGCATCCAATAGGTGTTTTTGTGTCATTGGATGAACAATTAGGTCATTTTCGTCCTCCCTAGGCTTATGCTTGTCCAATTAAGGTTTCTAACCAATCTTGTCCATCCAATAGGTGTTTTTCAGTCATTGGATGAACAATTAGGTCATTTTCGTCCTCCCTAGGCTTATGCTTGTCCAATTAAGGTTTCTAACCAATCTTGTGCATCCAATAGGTGTTTTTCAGTCATTGGATGAATAATTAGGTCATTTTCGTCCTCCCTAGGCTAATTCTTGTAATATTAGGGTTTTTAACCAATGTTGTGCATCCAATAGGTGTTTTTGTGTCATTGGATGAACATTTAGGTCATTTTCATCTTCCCTTGGCTTATGCTTGTCCAATTAGGGTTTCTAACCAATCTTGTGTATCCAATATTTGTGTTTGTGTCATTGGATGAACAATTCGGTCTTTTTCGTCTCCCCAAGGTTTATTCTTGTCCAATTAGGGTTTTTAACCAATCTTATGCATCCTATTGTTGTTTTTGTGTCATTGGACGAACATTTAGGTCATTTTCGTCCTCCCGACACTTAATCTTGTCCAGTTAGGGTTTCTAACCAATCTTGTGCATCCAATAGGTGTTTTTATGTCATAGGAGGAACAATTAGGTCATTTTCGTCCTCCCTAGGCTAATTCTGGTCCAATTAGGGTTTTTAACCAATCTTGTGCTTCCAATAGGTGTTTTTGTGTCATTGGATGAACATTTAGGTCATTTTCATCCTCCCTAGGCTTATGCTTGTTCAATTAGGGTTTCTAACCAATCTTGTGCATCCAATAGGTGTTATTGTGTCATTGGATGAACAATTAGGTCATTTTCGTTCTCCCTAGGCTAATTCATGTCCAATTAGGGTATTTAACCAATCTTGTGCATCCAATAGGTGTTTTTGTGTCACCGGATAAACATTTAGGTCATTTTCATCCTCCCTAGGCTTATGCTTGTTCAATTAGGGTTTCTAACCAATCTTGTGCATCCAATATGTGTTATTGTGTCATTGGATGAACAATTAGGTCATTTTCGTCCTCCCTAGGCTAATTCATGTCCAATTAGGGTTTTTAACCAATGTTGTGCATCCAATAGGTGTTTTTGTGTCACCGGATAAACATTTAGGTCATTTTCATCCTCCCTAGGCTAATTCTTGTCCAATTAGGGTTTTTAACCAATCTTGTGCATCCAATAGGTGTTTTGTGTCATTGGATGAACATTTAAGTCATTTTTGTCATCCCTACACTTAATCTTGTCCAATTAGTGTTTTTTACCAATCTTGTGCATGCAATAGGTGTTTTTGTGTCATTGGATGAATGTTTACGTCATTTTCGTCCTTCCTACACTTAATCTTGTCCAATTAGGGTTTTTAACCAATCTTGTGCATTCAATAGGTGTTTTGTGTCATTGGATTAACATTTAGGTCATTTTCGTCGTCCCTAAACATAATCTTGTCCAATTAGGGTTTCTAACCAATCTTGTGCATCCAATAGGTGTTTTTGTGTCATTGGATGAACAATTTGGTCATTTTCGTCCTCCCTAGGCTTATGCTTGTCCAATTAAGGTTTCTAACAAATCTTGTGCATCCAATAGGTGTTTTTGTGTCATTGGATGAACATTTAGGTCATTTTTGTCCTCCCTTCACTTAATCTTGTCATATTAGGGTTTCTAACCAATCTTGTGCATCCAATACGTGTTTTTGGGTCATTGGATGAACAATTAGGTCATTTTCGTCCTCCCTAGGCTAATTCTTGTCCAATTAGGGTTTTTAACCAATCTTGTGCATCCAATAGGTCTTTCTGTGTCATTGGATGAACATTTAGGTCATTTTCATCCTCCATAGGCTTATGCTTGTCCAATTAAGGTTTCTAACAAATCTTGTGCATCCAATAGGTGTTTTTGTGTCATTGGATGAACATTTAGGTCATTTTCGTCCTCCCTACACTTAATCTTGTCCAATTAGGGTTTCTAACAAATCTTGTGCAGCCAATAGGTGTTTTTGTGTCATTGGATGAAAAATTAGGTCATTTTCGACCTCCCTAGGCTTATTCTTGTCCAATTATGGTTTCGAACCAATCTTGTGCATCCAGTACGTGTTTTGTGTCATTGGATGAACATTTAGGTCATTTTCGACCTCCCTACACTTAATCTTGTCCAATTAGGGTTTTTAACCAAACTTGTGTATCCAATAGGTGTTTTTGTGTCATTGGATGAATATTTAGGTCATTTTCCTCCTCCATACACTTAATCTTGTCCAATTAGGGTTTTTAACCAATCTTGTGCATCCAATAGGTGTTTTTGTGTCACCGGATAAACATTTAGGTCATTTTCATCCTCCCTAGGCTTATGCTTGTTCAATCAGGGTTTCTAACCAATCATGTGCATCCAATAGGTGTTTTTGTGTCATTGGATGAAAATTTAGGGTTTTTAACCAATCTTTTGCATCCAATAGGTGTTTTGTGTCATTGGATGAACATTTAAGTCATTTTCGTCCTCCCTACACTTAATCTTGTCCAATTTTGGTTTTTAACCAATCTTATGCATGCAACATGTGTTTTTGTGTCATTGGATGAATGTTTAGGTCATTTTCGTCCTCCCTACACTTAATCTTGTCCAATTAGGGTTTTTAACCAATCTTGTGCATTCAATAGGTGTTTTGTGTCATTGAATTAACATTTAGGTCATTTTCGTCGTCCCTAAACTTAATCTTGTCCAATTAGGGTTTCTAACCAATCTTGTGCATCCAATAGGTGTTTTTGTGTCATTGGATGAACAATTTGGTCATTTTCGTCCTCCCTAGGCTAATTCTTGTCCAATTAGGGTTTTTAACCAATCTTGTGCATCCAATAGGTGTTTTGGTGTCATTGGATGAATATTTAGGTCATTTTCGTCCTCCATACACTTAATCTTGTCCAAATAGGGTTTTTAACCAATCTTGTGCATCCAATAGGTGTTTTTGTGTCATCGGATAAACATTTAGGTCATTTTCATCCTCCCTAGGCTTATGCTTGTCCAATTAGGGTTTCTAACCAATCTTGTGCATCCAATAGGTGTTTTTGTGTAATTGGATGAACAATTAGGTCATTTTCGTCCTCCCTAGGCAAATTCTTGTCTAATTAGGGTTTTTAACCAATCTTGTGCATCCAATAGGTGTTTTGTGTCATTGGATGAACATTTAAGTCATTTTCGTCGTCCCTATACTTAATCTTGTCCAATTAGGGTTTTTAACCAATCTTGTGCATCCAATAGGTGTTTTTGTGTCATTGGATGAACAATTTGTCATTTTCGTCTTCCCGAGGCTAATTCTAGTCCAATTAGAGTTTTTAACCAATCTTGTGCATCCAATAGGTGTTTTGTGTCATTGGATGAATATTTAGGTAATTTTCGTCCTCCCTACAGTTAATCTTGTCCAATTAGGGTTTTTAACCAATCGTGTGCATCCAATAGGTGTTTTTGTGTCATCGGTTGAACGATTAGGTCATTTTCGACCTCCCTAGGCATATTCTTGTCCAATTAGGGTTTCTAACCAATCTTGTACATCCAATATGTGTGTTTGTATCATTGAATGAACAATTCGGTCCTTTTCGTCCTCCCTAGGTTTATTCTTGTCCAATTAGGGTTTTTAACCAATCTTGTGCATCCAATTGTTGTTTTTGTGTCATCGGATGAACATTTAGGTCATTTTCGTCCTCCCGACACTTAATCTTATCCAGTTAGGGTTTCTAACCAATCTTGTGCATCCAATAGGTGTTTTTGTGTCATTGGATGAACAATTAGGTCATTTTCGTCCTTCCTAGGCTAATTCCTTTCCATTTAGGGTTTTTAACCAATCTTGTGCATCCAATAGGTGTTTTGTGTCATTTGATGAACACTTATGTCATTTTCGTAATCCTGACACTTAATCTTGTCCAGTTAGGGTTTCTAACCAATCTTGTGCATCCAATAGGTGTTTTTGTGTCATTGGATGAACGATTAGGTCATTTTCGACCTCCCTAGGCTTATTCTTGTCCAATTAGGGTTTCTAACCAATCTTGTGAATCCAATGTGTGTTTGTGTCATTGGATGAACGATTCGGTCCTTTTCGTCCTCCATAGGTTTATTCTTGTCCAATTAGGGTTTTTAACCAATCTTGGGCATCCAATTGTTGTTTTTGTGTCATTGGATGAACATTTAGGTCATTTTCGTCCTCCCGACACTTAATCTTGTCTAATTAGGGTTTCTAACCAATCTTGTGCATCCAATAGGTGTGTTTATGTCATTTGATGAACAATTAGGTCATTTTCGTCCTCCCTACACTTAATCTTGTCCAATTAGGATTTTTAACCAATCTTGTGCATTCAATAGGTGTTTTGTGTCATTGGATTAACATTTAGGTCATTTTCGTCGTCCCTAAACTTAATCTTGTCCAATTAGGGTTTCTAACCAATCTTGTGCATCCAATAGGTGTTTTTGTGTCATTGGATGAACAATTTGGTCATTTTCGTCCTCCCTAGGCTAATTCTTGTCCAATTAGGGTTTTTAACCAATCTTGTGCATCCAATAGGTGTTTTTGTGTCATTGGATGAATATTTAGGTCATTTTCGTCCTCCAAACACTTAATCTTGTCCAATTAGGGTTTTTAACCAATCTTGTGCATCCAATAGGTGTTTTTGTGTCATCGGATAAACATTTTGGTCATTTTCAACCTCCCTAGGCTTATGCTTGTCCAATTAGGGTTTCTAACCAATCTTGTGCATCCAATAGGTGTTTTTGTGTCATTGGATGAACAATTAGGTCATTTTCGTCCTCCCTAGTCTAATTCTTGTCCAATTAGGGTTTTTAACCAATCTTGTGCATCCAATAGGTGTTTTGTGTCATTGGATGAACATTTAAGTCATTTTCGTCCTCCCTACACTTAATCTTGTCCAATTAGGGTTTTTAACCAATCTTGTGGATCCAATAGGTGTTTTTGTGTCATTGGATGAATGTTTAGGTCATTTACGTCCTCCCTACACTTAAGTTTGTCCAATTAGGGTTTTTAACCAATCTTGTGCATTCAATAGGTGTTTTGTGTCATAGGATTAACATTTAGGTCATTTTCGTCGTTCCTAAACTTAATCTTGTCCAATTAGGGTTTCTAACCAATCTTGTGCATCCAATAGGTGTTTTTGTGTCATTGGATGAACAATTTGGTCATTTTCGTCCTCCCTAGGCTTATGCTTGTCCAATTAAGGTTTCTAACAAATCTTGTGCATCCAATAGGTGTTTTTGTGTCATTGGATGTACATTTAGGTCATTTTTTTCCTCCCTACACTTAATCTTGTCATATTATGGTTTCTAACCAATCTTGTGCATCCAATACGTGTTTTTGGGTCATTGGATGAACGATTAGGTCATTTTCGACCTCCCTAGGCTTATTCTTGTCCAATTAGGGTTTCTAACCAATCTTGTACATCCAATAGCTGTTTTTA
>JBBPBS010000525.1:128224-149107 GCA_037974835.1 Cicer judaicum | reverse complement strand
TCCTCCCTACACTTAATCTTGTCATATTATGGTTTCTAACCAATCTTGTGCATCCAATACGTGTTTTTGGGTCATTGGATGAACGATTAGGTCATTTTCGACCTCCCTAGGCTTATTCTTGTCCAATTAGGGTTTCTAACCAATCTTGTACATCCAATAGCTGTTTTTATGTCATTGGATGAACAATTAGGTCATTTTCGTCCTCCCTAGGCTAATTCTTGTCCAATTAGGGTTTTTAACCAATCTTGTGCATCCAATAGGTGTTTCTGTGTCATTGGATGAACATTTAGGTCATTTTCATCCTCCATAGGCTTATGCTTGTCCAATTAAGGTTTCTATCAAATCTTGTGCATCCAATAGGTGTTTTTGTGTCATTGGATGAACATTTAGGTCATTTTCGTCCTCCCTACACTTAATCTTGTCCAATTAGGGTTTCTAACAAATCTTGTGCATCCAATAGGTGTTTTTCTGTCATTGGATGAACAATTAGGTCATTTTCGACCTCCCTAGGCTTATTCTTGTCCAATTATGGTTTCTAACCAATCTTGTGCATCCAATACGTGTTTTGTGTCATTGGATGAACATTTAGTTCATTTTCGTCCTCCCTACACTTAATCTTGTCCAATTAGGGTTTTTAACCAAACTTGTGTATCCAATAGGTGTTTTTTGTCATTGGATGAATATTTAGGTCATTTTCGTCCTCCATACACTTAATCTTGTCCAATTAGGGTTTTTAACCAATCTTGTGCATCCAATAGGTGTTTTTGTGTCATCGGATAAACATTTAGGTCATGTTCATCCTCCCTAGGCTTATGCTTGTTCAATTAGGGTTTCTAACCAATCTTGTGCATCCAATAGGTGTTTTTGTGTCATTGGAGGAACAATTAGGTCATTTTCGTCCTCCCTAGGCTAATTCTTGTCCAATTAGGGTTTTTAACCAATCTTGTGCATCCAATAGGTGTTTTGTGTCATTGGATGAACATTTAAGTCATTTTCGTCCTCCCTACACTTAATCTTGTCCAATTTTGGTTTTTAACCAATCTTGTGCATGCAACAGTTGTTTTTGTGTCATTGGATGAATGTTTAGGTCATTTTCGTCCTCCCTACACTTAATCTTGTCCAATTAGGGTTTTTAACCAATCTTGTGCATTCAATAGGTGTTTTTGTGTCATTGGATGAACAATTTGGTCATTTTCGTCCTCCCTAGGCTAATTCTTGTCCAATTAGGGTTTTTAACCAATGTTGTGCATCCAATAGGTGTTTTTGTGTCATTGGATGAATATTTAGGTCATTTTCGTCCTCCATACACTGAATCTTGTCCAATTAGGGTTTTTAACCAATCTTGTGCATCCAATAGGTGTTTTGTGTCATTGGATGAACAATTAGGTCATTTTCGTCCTCCCTAGGCTAATTCTTGTCCAATTAGGGTTTTTAACCAATCTTGTGCATCCAATAGGTGTTTTGTGTCATTGGATGAACATTTAAGTCATTTTCGTCCTCCCTACACTTAATCATGTCCAATTTTGGTTTTTAACCAATCTTGTGCATGCAACAGGTGTTTTTGTGTCATTGGATGAATGTTTAGGTCATTTTCGTCCTCCCTACACTGAATCTTGTCCAATTAGGGTTTTTAACCAATCTTGTGCATTCAATAGGTGTTTTTGTGTCATTGGATGAACAATTTGGTCATTTTCGTCCTCCCTAGGCTAATTCTTGTCCAATTAGGGTTTGTAACCAATGTTGTGCATCCAATAGGTGTTTTTGTGTCATTGGATGAATATTTAGGTCATTTTCGTCCTCCATACACTTAATCTTGTCCAATTAGGGTTTTTAACCAATCTTGTGCATCCAATAGGTGTTTTTGTGTCATCGGATAAATATTTAGGTCATTTTCATCCTCCCTAGGCTTATGCTTGTCCAATTAGGGTTTCTAACCAATCTTGTGCATCCAATAGGTGTTTTTTTTGTCATTGGATGAACAATTAGGTCATTTTCGTCCTCCCTAGGCTAATTCTTGTCCAATTAGGGTTTTTAACCAATCTTGTGCATCCAATAGGTGTTGTGTGTCATTGGATGAACATTTAAGTCATTTTCGTCCTCCCTACACTTAATCTTGTCCAATTAAGGTTTTTAACCAATCTTGTGCATGCAACATGTGTTTTTGTGTCATTGGATGAATGTTTAGGTCATTTTCGTCCTCCCTACACTTAATCTTGTCCAATTAGGGTTTTTAACCAATCTTGTGCATTCAATAGGTGTTTTTGTGTCATTGGATGAACAATTAGGTCATTTTCGTCCTCCCTAGGCTAATTCTTGTCCAATTAGGGTTTTTAACCAATCTTGTGCATCCAATAGGTGTTTTTGTGTCATTGGATGAACAATTAGGTCATTTTCGTCCTCCCTAGGCTAATTCTTGTCCAATTAGGGTTTTTAACCAATCTTGTGCATCCAATAGGTGTTTTGTGTCATTTGATGAATATTTAGGTCATTTTCGTCCTCCCTACTCTTAATCTTGTCCAATTAGGGTTTTTAACCAATCTTGTGCATCCAATAGGTGTTTTCTGTCATTGGATGAACATTTAGGTCATTTTCGTCCTCCCTACACTTTATCTTGTCCAATTAGGGTTTCTAACCAATCTTGTGCATCCAATTGGTGTTTTTGTGTCATTGGATGAACATTTAGGTCATTTTCGTCCTCCCTACACTTAATCTTGTCCAATTAGGGTTTTTAACCAATCTTGTGCATCCAATAGGTGTTTTGTGTCATTGGATGAATATTTAGGTCATTTTCATCATCCCTACACTTAACCTTGTCTAATTAGGGTTTTTAACCAATCTTGTGTATCCAATTGGTGTTTTAGTGTAATTGGATGAACAATTAGATCATTTTCGTCCTCCCTAGGATAATTCTTGTCCAATTAGGGTTTTTAACCAATCTTGTGCATCCAATAGGTGTTTTGTGTCATTGGATGAACATTTAGGTCATTTTCGTCCTCCCTACACTTAATCTTGTCCAATTAGGGTTTTTAACCAATCTTGTGCATCCAATAGGTGTTTTGTGTCATTGGAAGAACATTTAGGTCATTTTCGTTTTCGTCCTCCCTACACTTAATCTTGTCCAATTAGGGTTTTTAACCAATCTTGTGCATCCAATAGGTGTTTTGTGTCATTGGATGAACAATTAGGTCATTTTCGTCCTCCCTAGGCTAATTCTTGTCCAATTAGGGTTTTTAACCAATCTTGTGCATCCAATAGGTGTTTTGTGTCATTGGATGAACATTTAGGTCATTTTCGTCCTCCTTAGGCTTATTCTTATCCAATTAGTGTTTTTAACCAATCTTGTGCATCCAATAGGTGTTTTGTGTCATTGGATGAACATTTAGGTCATTTTCGTCCTCCCTACACTTAATCTTGTCCAATTAGGGTTTTTAACCAATCTTGTGCATCCAATAGGTGTTTTGTGTCATTGGAAGAACATTTAGGTCATTTTCGTATTTTCGTCCTCCCTACACTTAATCTTGTCCAATTAGGGTTTTTAACCAATCTTGTGCATCCAATAGGTGTTTTGTGTCATTGGATGAACAATTAGGTCATTTTCGTCCTCCCTAGGCTAATTCTTGTCCAATTAGGGTTTTTAACCAATCTTGTGCATCCAATAGGTGTTTTGTGTCATTGGATGAACACTTAGGACATTTTCGTCCTCCCTACACTTAATCTTGTCCAATTAGGGTTTTTAACCAATCTTGTGCATCCAATAGGTGTTTTGTGTCATTGGATGAACATTTAGGTCATTTTCGTCCTCCCTACACTTAATCTTGTCCAATTAGGGTTTTTAACCAATCTTGTGCATCCAATAGGTGTTTTGTGTCATTGGAAGAACATTTAGGTCATTTTCGTATTTTCGTCCTCCCTACGCTTAATCTTGTCCAATTAGGGTTTTTAACCAATCTTGTGCATCCAATAGGTGTTTTGTGTCATTGGATGAACAATTAGGTCATTTTCGTCCTCCCTAGGCTAATTCTTGTCCAATTAGGGTTTTTAACCAATCTTGTGCATCCAATAGGTGTTTTGTGTCATTGGATGAACATTTAGGTCATTATCGTCCTCCCTACACTTAATCATGTCCAATTAGGGTTTCTAACCAATCTTGTGCATCCAATAGGTGTTTTGTGTCATTGGATGAACATTTAGGTCATTTTCGTCCTCCCTACACTTAATCTTGTCCAATTAGGGTTTTTAACCAATCTTGTGCATCCAATAGGTGTTTTGTGTCATTGGATGAACATTTAGGTCATTTTCGTCCTCCCTAGGCTAATTCTTGTCCAATTAGGGTTTTTAACCAATCTTGTGCATCCAATAGGTGTTTTGTGTCATTGGATGAACAATTAGGTCATTTTGGTCCTCCCTAGGCTAATTCTTGTCCAATTAGGGTTTTTAACCAATCTTGTGCATCCAATAGGTGTGTTTGTGTCATTGGATGAACAATTAGGTCATTTTGGTCCTCCCTAGGCTAATTCTGGTCCAATTAGGGTTTTTAACCAATCTTGTGCATCCGTTAGGTGATTTAGGTCATTTTCATCCTCCCTAGGCTTATGCTTGTCCAATTAGGGTTTCCTTGAATGGACATTTAGGTCATTTTCATCCTC
Source organism: Cicer judaicum (assembly GCA_037974835.1). Classification (NCBI taxonomy): domain Eukaryota; kingdom Viridiplantae; phylum Streptophyta; class Magnoliopsida; order Fabales; family Fabaceae; genus Cicer; species Cicer judaicum. Next base: position 144,461 of record JBBPBS010000525.1, on the reverse strand, counting down.
CCTAGGCTTATGCTTGTCCAATTAGGGTTTCTAACCAATCTTGTGCATCCAATAGTTGTGTTTGTGTCATTGGATGAACAATTAGGTCATTTTCGTCCTCCCTACACTTAATCTTGAACAATTAGGGGTGTTAACCAATCTTGTGCATCCAATAGTTGTGTTTGTGTCATTGGATGAACAATTAGGTCATTTTCGTCCTCCCTAGGCTAATTCTTGTCCAATTTGGGTTTTTAACCAATCTTGTGCATCCAATAGGTGTGTTTGTGTCATTGGATGAACATTTAGGTCATTTTGGTCCTCCCTAGGCTAATTCTGGTCAAATTAGGGTTTTTCACCAATCTTGTGCATCGGTTAGGTGATTTTGTTTCATTGGATGGACATTTAGGTCATTTTCATCCTCCCTAGGCTTATGCTTGTCCAATTAGGGTTTCTAACCAATCTTGTGCATCCAATAGTTGTGTTTGTGTCATTGGATGAACAATTAGGTCATTTTCGACCTCCCTAGGCTTATTCTTGTCCAATTAGGGTTTCTAACCAATTTTGTGCATCCAATTGGTGTGTTTGTGTCATTGGATGAACAATTAGGTCATTTTCGTCCTCCCTAGGCTAATTCTTGTCCAATTAGGGTTTTTAACCAATCTTGTGCATCCAATAGGTGTTTTGTGTCATTGGATGAACATTTAAGTCATTTTCGTCCTCCCTACACTTCATGTAGTCCAATTAAGGTTTTTAACCAATCTTGTGCATCCATTAGGTGTTTTTGTGTCATTGAATGAACAATTAGGTCATTTTCGACCTCCCTAGGCTTATTCTTGTCCAATTAGGGTTTCTAACCAAACATGTGCATCCAATAGTTGTGTCTGTGTCATTGGATGAACAATTAGGTCATTCTTTACCTCCCTAGGCTTATTCTTGTCCAATTAGGGTTTCTAACCAATCTTGTGCATCCAATAGGTGTGTTTGTGTCATTGGATGAACAATTAGGTCATTTTCGTCCTCCCTAGGCTAATTCTTGTCCAATTAGGGTTTTTAACCAATATTGTGGATCCAATAGGTGTTTTGTGTCATTTTATGAATATTTAGGTCATTTTCGTCCTCCCTAAACTTAATCTTGTCCAATTAGGGTTTTTAACTAATCTTGTGCATCCAATAGGTGTTTTGTGTCATTGGATGAACATTTAGGTCATTTTCGTCCTCCCTACACTTAATCTTGTTCAATTAGGGTTTCTAACCAATCTTGTGCATCCGATAGGTGTTTTTGTGTTATTGGATGAACATTTAGGTCATTTTCGTCCTCCTTAGGCTAATTCTTATCCAATTAGGGTTTTTAACCAATCTTGTGCATCCAATAGGTGTTTTGTGTCATTGGATGAACATTTAGGTCATTTTCGTCCTCCCTAGGCTAATTCTTATCCAATTAGGGTTTTTAACCAATCTTGTGCATCCAATAGGTGTTTTGTGTCATTGGATGAACAATTAGGTCATTTTCGTCCTCCCTAGGCTAATTCTTGTCCAATTAGGGTTTTTAACCAATCTTGTGCATCCAATAGGTGTTTTGTGTCATTGGATGAACATTTAGGTCATTTTCGTCCTCCTTATGCTAATTCTTATCCAATTAGGGTTTTTAACCAATCTTGTGCATCAAATAGGTGTTTTGTGTCATTGGATGAACATTTAGGTCATTTTCGTCCTCCCTACACTTAATCTTGTTCAATTAGGGTTTCTAACCAATCTTATGCATACGATAGGTGTTTTTGTGTCATTGGATGAACAATTAGGTCATTTTCGTCCTCCCTAGGCTAATTGTTGTCCAATTAGGGTTTTTAACCAATCTTGTGCATCCAATAGGTGTTTTGTGTCATTGGATGAACACTTAGGTCATTTTCGTCCTCCCTACACTTTATCTTGTCCAATTGGGGTTTCTAACCAATCTTGTGCATCCAATTGGTGTTTTTGTGTCATTGGATGAACAATTAGGTCATTTTCGTCCTCCCTAGGCTAATTCTTGTCCAATTAGGGTTTTTAACCAATCTTGTGCATCCAATAGGTGTTTTGTGTCATTGGATGAACATTTTAGTCATTTTCGTCCTCCCTACACTTAATCTTGTCCAATTAGGGTTTCTAACCAATCTTGTGCATCCAATTGTTGTTTTTGTCTCATTGGATGAACATTGATGTCATTTTCGTCCTCCCTAAACTTAATCTCTTCTAATTAGGGTTTCTAACCAATCTTGTGCATCCAATAGGTGTTTTTGTGTCATTGGATGAACAATTAGGTCATTTTCGTCCTCCCTAGGCTAATTCTTGTCCAATTAGGGTTTTTAACCAATCTTGTGCATCCAATAGGTGTTTTGTGTCATTGGATGAACATTTAGGTCATTTTCGTCCGCCCTACACTGAATCTTGTCCAATTAGGGTTTCTAACCAATCTTGTGCATCCAATTGTTGTTTTTGTCTCAATTGATGAACATTGATGTCATTTTCGTCCTCCCTAAACTTAATCTCTTCCAATTAGGGTTTCTAACCAATCTTGTGCATCCAATAGGTGTTTTTGTGTAATTGGATGAACAATTAGGTCCTTTTCGTCCTCCCTAGGCTAATTCTTGTCCAATTAGGGTTTTTAACCAATCTTGTGCATCCAATAGGTGTTTTGTGTCATTGGATGAACATTTAGGTCATTTTCGTCCTCCCTACACTTAATCTTGTCCAATTAGGGTTTTTAACCAATCTTGTGCATCCAATAGGTGTTTTTGTGTCATTAGATGAACATTTAGCTCATTTTCGTTCTCCCTAAACATAATCTTATCCAATTAGGGTTTCTGACCAATCTTGTGCATCCAATAGGTGTTTTGTGTCATTGGATGAACATTTAGGTCATTTTCGTCCTCCCTAGGCTTAATCTTGTCCAATTAGGGTTTTGAACCAATCTTGTGCATCCAATAGTTGTTTTTGTGTCATTGGATGAACATTTATGTCATTTTCGTCCTCCCTAAACTTAATCTCTTCCAATAGGTGGTTTTGTGTCATTGGATAAACAATTAGGTCATTTTCGTCCTCCCTAAACTTAATCTTGTCCAATTAGGGTTTCTAACCAATCTTGTGCATCCAATTGTTGTTTTTGTCTCATTGGATGAACATTGATGTCATTTTCGTCCTCCCTACACTTAATCTTGTCCAATTAGGGTTTCTAACCAATCTTGTGCATCCAATAGTTGTTTTTGTGTCATTGGATGAACATTTATGTCATTTTCATCCTCCCTAAACTTAATCTTTTCCAATTAGGGTTTCTAACCAATCTTGTGCATCCAATAGGTGTTTTTGTGTCATTGGATGAACAATTAGGTCATTTTCGTCCTCCCTAGGCTAATTCTTGTCCAATTAGGGTTTTTAACCAATCTTGTGCATCCAATAGGTGTTTTGTGTCATTGGATGAACATTTAGGTCATTTTCGTCCTCCCTACACTTAATCTTGTCCAATTAGGGTTTCTAACCAATCTTGTGCATCCAATTGTTGTTTTTGTCTCATTGGACGAACATTGATGTCATTTTCGTCCTCCCTAAACTTAATCTCTTCCAATTAGGGTTTCTAACCAATCTTGTGCATCCAATAGGTGTTTTTGTGTCATTGGATGAACAATTAGGTCATTTTCATCCTCCCTAGGCTAATTCTTGTCCAATTAGGGTTTTTAACCAATCTTGTGCATCCAATAGGTGTTTTGTGTCATTGGATGAACATTTAGGTCATTTTCGTCCTCCCTAAACTTAATCTTGTCCAATTAGGGTTTCTAACCAATCTTGTGCATCCAATAGGTTTTTTTGTGTCATTGGATGAACAATTAGGTCATTTTCGTCCTCCCTAGGCTAATTCTTGTCCAATTAGGGTTTTTAACCAATCTTGTGCATCCAATAGGTGTTTTGTGTCATTGGATGAACATTTAAGTCATTTTCGTCCTCCCTACACTTAATCTTGTCCAATTAAGGTTTTTAACCAATCTTGTGCATCCAATAGGTGTTTTTGTGTCATTGGATGAACAATTTGGTCATTTTCGTCTTCCCTAGGCTAATTCTAGTCCAATTAGAGTTTTTAACCAATCTTGTGCATCCAATAGGTGTTTTGTGTCATTGGATGAACATTTAAGTCATTTTCGTCCTCCCTACACTTAATCATGTCCAATTTTGGTTTTTAACCAATCTTGTGCATGCAACAGGTGTTTTTGTGTCATTGGATGAATGTTTAGGTCATTTTCGTCCTCCCTACACTGAATCTTGTCCAATTAGGGTTTTTAACCAATCTTGTGCATTCAATAGGTGTTTTTGTGTCATTGGATGAACAATTTGGTCATTTTCGTCCTCCCTAGGCTAATTCTTGTCCAATTAGGGTTTTTAACCAATGTTGTGCATCCAATAGGTGTTTTTGTGTCATTGGATGAATATTTAGGTCATTTTCGTCCTCCATACACTTAATCTTGTCCAATTAGGGTTTTTAACCAATCTTGTGCATCCAATAGGTGTTTTTGTGTCATCGGATAAACATTTAGGTCATTTTCATCCTCCCTAGGCTTATGCTTGTCCAATTAGGGTTTCTAACCAATCTTGTGCATCCAATAGGTGTTTTCTGTCATTGGATGAACAATTAGGTCATTTTCGTCCTCCCTAGGCTAATTCTTGTCCAATTAGGGTTTTTAACCAATCTTGTGCATCCAATAGGTGTTTTGTGTCATTGGATGAACATTTAAGTCATTTTCGTCCTCCCTACACTTAATCTTGTCCAATTTTGGTTTTTAACCAATCTTGTGCATGCAACAGGTGTTTTTGTGTCATTGGATGAATGTTTAGGTCATTTTCGTCCTCCCTACACTTAATCTTGTCCAATTAGGGTTTTTAACCAATCTTGTGCATTCAATAGGTGTTTTTGTGTCATTGGATGAACAATTTGGTCATTTTCGTCCTCCCTAGGCTAATTCTTGTCCAATTAGGGTTTTTAACCAATGTTGTGCATCAAATAGGTGTTTTTGTGTCATTAGATGAATATTTAGATCATTTTCGTCCTCCATACACTGAATCTTGTCCAATTAGGGTTTTTAACCAATCTTGTGCATCCAATAGGTGTTTTTGTGTCATCGGATAAACATTTAGGTCATTTTCATCCTCCCTAGGCTTATGCTTGTCCAATTAGGGTTTCTAACCAATCTTGTGCATCCAATAGGTGTTTTTGTGTCATTGGATGAACAATTAGGTCATTTTCGTCCTCCCTAGGCTAATTCTTGTCCAATTAGGGTTTTTAACCAATCTTGTGCATCCAATAGGTGTTTTGTGTCATTGGATGAACATTTAAGTCATTTTCGTCCTCCCTACACTTAATCATGTCCAATTTTGGTTTTTAACCAATCTTGTGCATGCAACAGGTGTTTTTGTGTCATTGGATGAATGTTTAGGTCATTTTCGTCCTCCCTACACTTAATCTTGTCCAATTATGGTTTTTAACCAATCTTGTGCATTCAATAGGTGTTTTTGTGTCATTGGATGAACAATTTGGTCATTTTCGTCCTCCCTAGGCTAATTCTTGTCCAATTAGGGTTTTTAACCAATCTTGTGCATCCAATAGGTGTTTTTGTGTCATTGGATGAATATTTAGGTCATTTTCGTCCTCCAAACACTTAATCTTGTCCAATTAGGGTTTTTAACCAATCTTGTGCATCCAATAGGTGTTTTTGTGTCATCGGATAAACATTTTGGTCATTTTCAACCTCCCTAGGCTTATGCTTGTCCAATTAGGGTTTCTAACCAATCTTGTGCATCCAATAGGTGTTTTTGTGTCATTGGATGAACAATTAGGTCATTTTCGTCCTCCCTAGTCTAATTCTTGTCCAATTAGGGTTTTTAACCAATCTTGTGCATCCAATAGGTGTTTTGTGTCATTGGATGAACATTTAAGTCATTTTCGTCCTCCCTACACTTAATCTTGTCCAATTAGGGTTTTTAACCAATCTTGTGGATCCAATAGGTGTTTTTGTGTCATTGGATGAACAATTTGGTCATTTTCGTCCTCCCTAGGCTAATTCTTGTCCAATTAGGGTTTTTAACCAATCTTGTGCATCCAATAGGTGTTTTGTGTCATTGGATGAACATTTAAGTCATTTTCGTCCTCCCTACACTTAATCTTGTCCAATTAGGGTTTTTAACCAATCTTGTGCATTCAATAGGTGTTTTTGTGTCATTGGATGAACAATTTGGTCATTTTCGTCCTCCCTAGGCTAATTCTTGTCCAATTAGGGTTTTTAACCAATGTTGTGCATCCAATAGGTGTTTTTGTGTCATTGGATGAATATTTAGGTCATTTTCGTCCTCCATACACTTAATCTTGTCCAATTAGGGTTTTTAACCAATCTTGTGCATCCAATAGGTGTTTTTGTGTCATCGGATAAACATTTAGGTCATTTTCATCCTCCCTAGGCTTATGCTTGTCCAATTAGGGTTTCTAACCAATCTTGTGCATCCAATAGGTGTTTTTGTGTCATTGGATGAACAATTAGGTCATTTTCGTCCTCCCTAGGCTAATTCTTGTCCAATTAGGGTTTTTAACCAATCTTGTGCATCCAATAGGTGTTGTGTGTCATTGGATGAACATTTAAGTCATTTTCGTCCTCCCTACACTTAATCTTGTCCAATTAAGGTTTTTAACCAATCTTGTGCATGCAACAGGTCTTTTTGTGTCATTGGATGAATGTTTAGGTCATTTTCCTCCTCCCTACACTTAATCTTGTCGAATTCGGGTTTTTAACCAATCTTGTGCATTCAATAGGTGTTTTTGTGTCATTGGATGAACAATTTGGTCATTTTTGTCCTCCCTAGGCTAATTCTTGTCCAATTAGGGTTTTTAACCAATGTTGTGCATCCAATAGGTGTTTTTGTGTCATTGGATGAACATTTAAGTCATTTTCGTCCTCCCTACACTTAATCTTGTCCAATTAAGGTTTTTAACCAATCTTGTGCATCCAATAGGTGTTTTTGTGTCATTGGATGAACAATTTGGTCATTTTCGTCTTCCCTAGGCTAATTCTAGTCCAATTAGAGTTTTTAACCAATCTTGTGCATCCAATAGGTGTTTTGTGTCATTGGATGAACATTTAAGTCATTTTCGTCCTCCCTACACTTAATCATGTCCAATTTTGGTTTTTAACCAATCTTGTGCATGCAACAGGTGTTTTTGTGTTATTGGATGAATGTTTAGGTCATTTTCGTCCTCCCTACACTGAATCTTGTCCAATTAGGGTTTTTAACCAATCTTGTGCATTCAATAGGTGTTTTTGTGTCATTGGATGAACAATTTGGTCATTTTCGTCCTCCCTAGGCTAATTCTTGTCCAATTAGGGTTTGTAACCAATGTTGTGCATCCAATAGGTGTTTTTGTGTCATTGGATGAATATTTAGGTCATTTTCGTCCTCCATACACTTAATCTTGTCCAATTAGGGTTTTTAACCAATCTTGTGCATCCAATAGGTGTTTTTGTGTCATCGGATAAACATTTAGGTCATTTTCATCCTCCCTAGGCTTATGCTTGTCCAATTAGGGTTTCTAACCAATCTTGTGCATCCAATAGGTGTTTTTGTGTCATTGGATGAACAATTAGGTCATTTTCGTCCTCCCTAGGCTAATTCTTGTCCAATTAGGGTTTTTAACCAATCTTGTGCATCCAATAGGTGTTGTGTGTCATTGGATGAACATTTAAGTCATTTTCGTCCTCCCTACACTTAATCTTGTCCAATTAAGGTTTTTAACCAATCTTGTGCATGCAACAGGTCTTTTTGTGTCATTGGATGAATGTTTAGGTCATTTTCCTCCTCCCTACACTTAATCTTGTCGAATTCGGGTTTTTAACCAATCTTGTGCATTCAATAGGTGTTTTTGTGTCATTGGATGAACAATTTGGTCATTTTTGTCCTCCCTAGGCTAATTCTTGTCCAATTAGGGTTTTTAACCAATGTTGTGCATCCAATAGGTGTTTTTGTGTCATTGGATGAACATTTAAGTCATTTTCGTCCTTCCTACACTTAATCTTGTCCAATTAAGGTTTTTAACCAATCTTGTGCATCCAATAGGTGTTTTTGTGTCATTGGATGAACAATTTGGTCATTTTCGTCTTCCCTAGGCTAATTCTAGTCCAATTAGAGTTTTTAACCAATCTTGTGCATCCAATAGGTGTTTTGTGTCATTGGATGAACATTTAAGTCATTTTCGTCCTCCCTACACTTAATCATGTCCAATTTTGGTTTTTAACCAATCTTGTGCATGCAACAGGTGTTTTTGTGTTATTGGACGAATGTTTAGGTCATTTTCGTCCTCCCTACACTGAATCTTGTCCAATTAGGGTTTTTAACCAATCTTGTGCATTCAATAGGTGTTTTTGTGTCATTGGATGAACAATTTGGTCATTTTCGTCCTCCCTAGGCTAATTCTTGTCCAATTAGGGTTTGTAACCAATGTTGTGCATCCAATAGGTGTTTTTGTGTCATTGGATGAATATTTAGGTCATTTTCGTCCTCCATACACTTAATCTTGTCCAATTAGGGTTTTTAACCAATCTTGTGCATCCAATAGGTGTTTTTGTGTCATCGGATAAACATTTAGGTCATTTTCGTCCTCCCTAGGCTTATGCTTGTCCAATTAGGGTTTCTAACCAATCTTGTGCATCCAATAGGTGTTTTTGTGTCATTGGATGAACAATTAGGTCATTTTCGTCCTCCCTAGGCTAATTCTTGTCCAATTAGGGTTTTTAACCAATCTTGTGCATCCAATAGGTGTTTTGTGTCATTGGATGAACATTTAAGTCATTTTCGTCCTCCCTACACTTAATCATGTCCAATTTTGGTTTTTAACCAATCTTGTGCATGCAACAGGTGTTTTTGTGTCATTGGATGAATGTTTAGGTCATTTTCGTCCTCCCTACACTGAATCTTGTCCAATTAGGGTTTTTAACCAATCTTGTGCATTCAATAGGTGTTTTTGTGTCATTGGATGAACAATTTGGTCATTTTCGTCCTCCCTAGGCTAATTCTTGTCCAATTAGGGTTTGTAACCAATGTTGTGCATCCAATAGGTGTTTTTGTGTCATTGGATGAATATTTAGGTCATTTTCGTCCTCCATACACTTAATCTTGTCCAATTAGGGTTTTTAACCAATCTTGTGCATCCAATAGGTGTTTTTGTGTCATCGGATAAACATTTAGGTCATTTTCATCCTCCCTAGGCTTATGCTTGTCCAATTAGGGTTTCTAACCAATCTTGTGCATCCAATAGGTGTTTTTGTGTCATTGGATGAACAATTTGGTCATTTTCGTCCTCCCTAGGCTAATTCTTGTCCAATTAGGGTTTTTAACCAATCTTGTGCATCCAATAGGTGTTTTGTGTCATTGGATGAACATTTAAGTCATTTTCGTCCTCCCTACACTTAATCTTGTCCAATTAGGGTTTTTAACCAATCTTGTGCATTCAATAGGTGTTTTTGTGTCATTGGATGAACAATTTGGTCATTTTCGTCCTCCCTAGGCTAATTCTTGTCCAATTAGGGTTTTTAACCAATGTTGTGCATCCAATAGGTGTTTTTGTGTCATTGGATGAATATTTAGGTCATTTTCGTCCTCCATACACTTAATCTTGTCCAATTAGGGTTTTTAACCAATCTTGTGCATCCAATAGGTGTTTTTGTGTCATCGGATAAACATTTAGGTCATTTTCATCCTCCCTAGGCTTATGCTTGTCCAATTAGGGTTTCTAACCAATCTTGTGCATCCAATAGGTGTTTTCTGTCATTGGATGAACAATTAGGTCATTTTCGTCCTCCCTAGGCTAATTCTTGTCCAATTAGGGTTTTTAACCAATCTTGTGCATCCAATAGGTGTTTTGTGTCATTGGATGAACATTTAAGTCATTTTCGTCCTCCCTACACTTAATCTTGTCCAATTTTGGTTTTTAACCAATCTTGTGCATGCAACAGGTGTTTTTGTGTCATTGGATGAATGTTTAGGTCATTTTCGTCCTCCCTACACTTAATCTTGTCCAATTAGGGTTTTTAACCAATCTTGTGCATTCAATAGGTGTTTTTGTGTCATTGGATGAACAATTTGGTCATTTTCGTCCTCCCTAGGCTAATTCTTGTCCAATTAGGGTTTTTAACCAATGTTGTGCATCAAATAGGTGTTTTTGTGTCATTAGATGAATATTTAGATCATTTTCGTCCTCCATACACTGAATCTTGTCCAATTAGGGTTTTTAACCAATCTTGTGCATCCAATAGGTGTTTTTGTGTCATCGGATAAACATTTAGGTCATTTTCATCCTCCCTAGGCTTATGCTTGTCCAATTAGGGTTTCTAACCAATCTTGTGCATCCAATAGGTGTTTTTGTGTCATTGGATGAACAATTAGGTCATTTTCGTCCTCCCTAGGCTAATTCTTGTCCAATTAGGGTTTTTAACCAATCTTGTGCATCCAATAGGTGTTTTGTGTCATTGGATGAACATTTAAGTCATTTTCGTCCTCCCTACACTTAATCATGTCCAATTTTGGTTTTTAACCAATCTTGTGCATGCAACAGGTGTTTTTGTGTCATTGGATGAATGTTTAGGTCATTTTCGTCCTCCCTACACTGAATCTTGTCCAATTAGGGTTTTTAACCAATCTTGTGCATTCAATAGGTGTTTTTGTGTCATTGGATGAACAATTTGGTCATTTTCGTCCTCCCTAGGCTAATTCTTGTCCAATTAGGGTTTGTAACCAATGTTGTGCATCCAATAGGTGTTTTTGTGTCATTGGATGAATATTTAGGTCATTTTCGTCCTCCATACACTTAATCTTGTCCAATTAGGGTTTTTAACCAATCTTGTGCATCCAATAGGTGTTTTTGTGTCATCGGATAAACATTTAGGTCATTTTCGTCCTCCCTAGGCTTATGCTTGTCCAATTAGGGTTTCTAACCAATCTTGTGCATCCAATAGGTGTTTTTGTGTCATTGGATGAACAATTAGGTCATTTTCGTCCTCCCTAGGCTAATTCTTGTCCAATTAGGGTTTTTAACCAATCTTGTGCATCCAATAGGTGTTTTGTGTCATTGGATGAACATTTAAGTCATTTTCGTCCTCCCTACACTTAATCTTGTCCAATTAAGGTTTTTAACCAATCTTGTGCATCCAATAGGTGTTTTTGTGTCATTGGATGAACAATTTGGTCATTTTCGTCTTCCCTAGGCTAATTCTAGTCCAATTAGAGTTTTTAACCAATCTTGTGCATCCAATAGGTGTTTTGTGTCATTGGATGAACATTTAAGTCATTTTCGTCCTCCCTACACTTAATCATGTCCAATTTTGGTTTTTAACCAATCTTGTGCATGCAACAGGTGTTTTTGTGTTATTGGACGAATGTTTAGGTCATTTTCGTCCTCCCTACACTGAATCTTGTCCAATTAGGGTTTTTAACCAATCTTGTGCATTCAATAGGTGTTTTTGTGTCATTGGATGAACAATTTGGTCATTTTCGTCCTCCCTAGGCTAATTCTTGTCCAATTAGGGTTTGTAACCAATGTTGTGCATCCAATAGGTGTTTTTGTGTCATTGGATGAATATTTAGGTCATTTTCGTCCTCCATACACTTAATCTTGTCCAATTAGGGTTTTTAACCAATCTTGTGCATCCAATAGGTGTTTTTGTGTCATCGGATAAATATTTAGGTCATTTTCATCCTCCCTAGGCTTATGCTTGTCCAATTAGGGTTTCTAACCAATCTTGTGCATCCAATAGGTGTTTTTTTTGTCATTGGATGAACAATTAGGTCATTTTCGTCCTCCCTAGGCTAATTCTTGTCCAATTAGGGTTTTTAACCAATCTTGTGCATCCAATAGGTGTTGTGTGTCATTGGATGAACATTTAAGTCATTTTCGTCCTCCCTACACTTAATCTTGTCCAATTAAGGTTTTTAACCAATCTTGTGCATGCAACATGTGTTTTTGTGTCATTGGATGAATGTTTAGGTCATTTTCGTCCTCCCTACACTTAATCTTGTCCAATTAGGGTTTTTAACCAATCTTGTGCATTCAATAGGTGTTTTTGTGTCATTGGATGAACAATTTGGTCATTTTCGTCCTCCCTAGGCTAATTCTTGTCCAATTAGGGTTTTTAACCAATGTTGTGCATCCAATAGGTGTTTTTATGTCATTGGATGAATATTTAGGTCATTTTCGTCCTCCATACACTTAATCTTGTCCAATTAGGGTTTTTAACCAATCTTGTGCATCCAATAGGTGTTTTTGTGTCATCGGATAAACATTTAGGTCATTTTCATCCTCCCTAGGCTTATGCTTGTCCAATTAGGGTTTCTAACCAATCTTGTGCATCCAATAGGTGTTTTTGTGTCATTGGATGAACAATTAGGTCATTTTCGTCCTCCCTAGGCTAATTCTTGTCCAATTAGGGTTTTTAACCAATCTTGTGCATCCAATAGGTGTTGTGTGTCATTGGATGAACATTTAAGTCATTTTCGTCCTCCCTACACTTAATCTTGTCCAATTAAGGTTTTTAACCAATCTTGTGCATGCAACAGGTTTTTTTGTGTCATTGGATGAATGTTTAGGTCATTTTCGTCCTCCATACACTTAATCTTGTCCAATTAGGGTTTTTAACCAATCTTGTGCATCCAATAGGTGTTTTTGTGTCATCGGATAAACATTTAGGTCATTTTCATCCTCCCTAGGCTTATGCTTGTCCAATTAGGGTTTCTAACCAATCTTGTGCATCCAATAGGTGTTTTTGTGTCATTGGATGAAAAATAACGTCATTTACGTCCTCCCTAGGCTAATTCTTGTCCAATTAGGGTTTTTTAACCAATCTTGTGCATCCAATAGGTGTTTTGTGTCATTGGATGAACAATTAGGTCATTTTCGTCCTCCCTAGGCTAATTCTTGTCCAATTAGGGTTTTTAACCAATCTTGTGCATCCAATAGGTGTTTTGTGTCATTGGATGAACAATTAGGTCATTTTCAACCTCCCTAGGCTTATTCTTGTCCAATTAGGGTTTCTAACCAATCTTGTGCATCCAATAGGTGTTTTTGTGTCATTGGATGAACAATTAGGTCATTTTCGTCCTCCCTAGGCTAATTCTTGTCCAATTAGGGTTTTTAACCAATGTTGTGCATCCAATAGGTGTTTTTGTGTCATTGGATGAATATTTAGGTCATTTTCGTCCTCCACACACTTAATCTTGTCCAATTAGGGTTTTTAACCAATCTTGTGCATCCAATAGGTGTTTTTGTGTCATCGGATAAACATTTAGGTCATTTTCATCCTCCCTAGGCTTATGCTTGTCCAATTAGGGTTTCTAACCAAGCTTGTGCATCCAATAGGTGTTTTTTTTGTCATTGGATGAACAATTAGGTCATTTTCGTCCTCCCTAGGCTAATTCTTGTCCAATTAGGGTTTTTAACCAATCTTGTGCATCCAATAGGTGTTGTGTGTCATTGGATGAACATTTAAGTCATTTTCGTCCTCCCTACACTTAATCTTGTCCAATTAAGGTTTTTAACCAATCTTGTGCATGCAACATGTGTTTTTGTGTCATTGGATGAATGTTTAGGTCATTTTCGTCCTCCCTACACTTAATCTTGTCCAATTAGGGTTTTTAACCAATCTTGTGCATTCAATATGTGTTTTTGTGTCATTGGATGAACAATTTGGTCATTTTCGTCCTCCCTAGGCTAATTCTTGTCCAATTAGGGTTTTTAACCAATGTTGTGCATCCAATAGGTGTTTTTGTGTCATTGGATGAATATTTAGGTCATTTTCGTCCTCCATACACTTAATCTTGTCCAATTAGGGTTTTTAACCAATCTTGTGCATCCAATAGGTGTTTTTGTGTCATCGGATAAACATTTAGGTCATTTTCATCCTCCCTAGGCTTATGCTTGTCCAATTAGGGTTTCTAACCAATCTTGTGCATCCAATAGGTGTTTTCTGTCATTGGATGAACAATTAGGTCATTTTCGTCCTCCCTAGGCTAATTCTTGTCCAATTAGGGTTTTTAACCAATCTTGTGCATCCAATAGGTGTTTTGTGTCATTGGATGAACATTTAAGTCATTTTCGTCCTCCCTACACTTAATCTTGTCCAATTTTGGTTTTTAACCAATCTTGTGCATGCAACAGGTGTTTTTGTGTCATTGGATGAATGTTTAGGTCATTTTCGTCCTCCCTACACTTAATCTTGTCCAATTAGGGTTTTTAACCAATCTTGTGCATTCAATAGGTGTTTTTGTGTCATTGGATGAACAATTTGGTCATTTTCGTCCTCCCTAGGCTAATTCTTGTCCAATTAGGGTTTTTAACCAATGTTGTGCATCAAATAGGTGTTTTTGTGTCATTAGATGAATATTTAGATCATTTTCGTCCTCCATACACTGAATCTTGTCCAATTAGGGTTTTTAACCAATCTTGTGCATCCAATAGGTGTTTTTGTGTCATCGGATAAACATTTAGGTCATTTTCATCCTCCCTAGGCTTATGCTTGTCCAATTAGGGTTTCTAACCAATCTTGTGCATCCAATAGGTGTTTTTGTGTCATTGGATGAACAATTAGGTCATTTTCGTCCTCCCTAGGCTAATTCTTGTCCAATTAGGGTTTTTAACCAATCTTGTGCATCCAATAGGTGTTTTGTGTCATTGGATGAACATTTAAGTCATTTTCGTCCTCCCTACACTTAATCATGTCCAATTTTGGTTTTTAACCAATCTTGTGCATGCAACAGGTGTTTTTGTGTCATTGGATGAATGTTTAGGTCATTTTCGTCCTCCCTACACTTAATCTTGTCCAATTAGGGTTTTTAACCAATCTTGTGCATCCAATAGGTGTTTTTGTGTCATCGGATAAACATTTAGGTCATTTTCATCCTCCCTAGGCTTATGCTTGTCCAATTAGGGTTTCTAACCAATCTTGTGCATCCAATAGGTGTTTTTGTGTCATTGGATGAACAATTAGGTCATTTTCGTCCTCCCTAGGCTAATTCTTGTCCAATTAGGGTTTTTAACCAATCTTGTGCATCCAATAGGTGTTTTGTGTCATTGGATGAACATTTAAGTCATTTTCGTCCTCCCTACACTTAATCTTGTCCAATTAAGGTTTATAACCAATCTTGTGCATCCAATAGGTGTTTTTGTGTCATTGGATGAACAATTTGGTCATTTTCGTCTTCCCTAGGCTAATTCTAGTCCAATTAGAGTTTTTAACCAATCTTGTGCATCCAATAGATGTTTTGTGTCGTTGGATGAATATTTAGGTAATTTTCGTCCTCCCTACAGTTAATCATGTCCAATTTTGGTTTTTAACCAATCTTGTGCATGCAACAGGTGTTTTTGTGTCATTGGATGAATGTTTAGGTCATTTTCGTCCTCCCTACACTTAATCTTGTCCAATTAGAGTTTTTAACCAATCTTGTGCATTCAATAGGTGTTTTTGTGTCATTGGATGAACAATTTGGTCATTTTCGTCCTCCCTAGGCTAATTCTTGTCCAATTAGGGTTTTTAACCAATGTTGTGCATCCAATAGGTGTTTTTGTGTCATTGGATGAATATTTAGGTCATTTTCGTCCTCCATACACTGAATCTTGTCCAATTAGGGTTTTTAACCAATCTTGTGCATCCAATAGGTGTTTTTGTGTCATCGGATAAACATTTAGGTCATTTTCATCCTCCCTAGGCTTATGCTTGTCCAATTAGGGTTTCTAACCAATCTTGTGCATCCAATAGGTGTTTTTGTGTCATTGGATGAACAATTAGGTCATTTTCGTCCTCCCTAGGCTAATTCTAGTCCAATTAGGGTTTTTAACCAATCTTGTGCATCCAATAGGTGTTTTGTGTCATTGGATGAACATTTAAGTCATTTTCGTCCTCCCTACACTTAATCATGTCCAATTTTGGTTTTTAACCAATCTTGTGCATGCAACAGGTGTTTTTGTGTCATTGGATGAATGTTTAGGTCATTTTCGTCCTCCCTACACTTAATCTTGTCCAATTGGGGTTTTTAACCAATCTTGTGCATTCAATAGGTGTTTTTGTGTCATTGGATGAACAATTTGGTCATTTTCGTCCTCCCTAGGCTAATTCTTGTCCAATTAGGGTTTTTAACCAATGTTGTGCATCCAATAGGTGTTTTTGTGTCATTGGATGAATATTTAGGTCATTTTCGTCCTCCATACACT
>JBBPBS010000525.1:103920-121314 GCA_037974835.1 Cicer judaicum | reverse complement strand
AACAATTTGGTCATTTTCGTCCTCCCTAGGCTAATTCTTGTCCAATTAGGGTTTTTAACCAATGTTGTGCATCCAATAGGTGTTTTTGTGTCATTGGATGAATATTTAGGTCATTTTCGTCCTCCATACACTTAATCTTGTCCAATTAGGGTTTTTAACCAATCTTGTGCATCCAATAGGTGTTTTTGTGTCATCGGATAAACATTTAGGTCATTTTCATCCTCCCTAGGCTTATGCTTGTCCAATTAGGGTTTCTAACAAATCTTGTGCATCCAATAGGTGTTTTTGTGTCATTGGATGAACAATTAGGTCATTTTCGTCCTCCCTAGGCTAATTCTTGTCCAATTAGGGTTTTTAACCAATCTTGTGCATCCAATAGGTGTTTTGTGTCATTGGATGAACATTTAAGTCATTTTCGTCCTCCCTACACTTAATCTTGTCCAATTAAGGTTTATAACCAATCTTGTGCATCCAATAGGTGTTTTTGTGTCATTGGATGAACAATTTGGTCATTTTCGTCTTCCCTAGGCTAATTCTAGTCCAATTAGAGTTTTTAACCAATCTTGTGCATCCAATAGATGTTTTGTGTCATTGGATGAATATTTAGGTAATTTTCGTCCTCCCTACAGTTAATCTTGTCCAATTAGGGTTTTTAACCAATCGTGTGCATCCAATAGGTGTTTTTGTGTCATTGGATGAACATTTAGGTAATTTTCGTCCTCCCTACACTTAATCTTGTCCAATTAGGGTTTCTAACCAATCTTGTGCATCCAATAGGTGTTTTTGTGTCATTGGTTGAACGATAAGGTCATTTTCGACCTCCCTAGGCATATTCTTGTCCAATTAGGGTTTCTAACCAATCTTGTACATCCAATATGTGTGTTTGTATCATTGAATGAACTCGGTCCTTTTCGTCCTCCCTAGGTTTATTCTTGTCCAATTAGGGTTTTTAACCAATCTTGTGCATCCAATAGGTGTTTTTGTGTCATTGGATGAACAATTAGGTCATTTTCATCCTTCCTAGGCTAATTCCTTTCCAATTAGGGTTTTTAACCAATCTTGTGCATCCAATAGGTGTTTTGTGTCATTTGATGAACATTTAGGTCATTTTCGTCCTCCCGACACTTAATCTTGTCCAGTTAGGGTTTCTAACCAATCTTGTGCATCCAATAGGTGTTTTTGTGTCATTGGATGAACGATTAGGTCATTTTCGACCTCCCTAGGCTTATTCTTGTCCAATTAGGGTTTCTAACGAATCTTGTGAATCCAATGTGTGTTTGTGTCATTGGATGAACTATTCGGTCCTTTTCGTCCTCCATAGGTTTATTCTTGTCCAATTAGGGTTTTTAACCAATCTTGGGCATCCAATTGTTATTTTTGTGTCATTGGATGAACATTTAGTTCATTTTCGTCCAACCTAGGCTAATTCTGGTCCAATTAGGGTTTTTAACCAATCTTGTGCATCCAATAGTTGTTTTTGTGTCATTGGATGAACGATTAGGTCATTTTCGACCTCCCTAGGCTTATTCTTTTCCAATTAGGGTTTCTAACCAATCTTGTGCATCCAATATGTGTGTTTGTGTCATTGGATGAACAATTCGGTCCTTTTCGTCCTCCCTAGGTTTATTCTTGTCCAATTAGGGATTTTAACCAATCTTGTGCATCCAATTGTTGTTTTTGTGTCATTGGATGAACATATAGGTCATTTTCGTGCCCCCGACACTTAATCTTGTCCAGTTAGGGTTTCTAACCAATCTTGAGCATCCAATAGGTGTTTTGTGTCCCTGGATTAACATTTAGGTCATTTTCGTCGTCCCTAAACTTAATCTTGTCCAATTAGGGTTTCTAACCAATCTTACGCATCCAATAGGTGTTTTTGTGTCATTGGATGAACGATTAGGTCATTTTCGACCTCCCTAGGCTTATTCTTGTCCAATTAGGGTTTCTAACCAATCTTGTGAATCCAATATGTATGTTTGTGTCATTGGATGAACGATTCGGTCCTTTTCGTCCTCCATAGGTTTATTCTTGTCCAATTAGGGTTTTTAACCAATCTTGGGCATCCAATTGTTGTTTTTGTGTCATTGGATGAACATTTAAGTCATTTTCGTCCTCCCTAGGCTAATCCTTGTCCAAATAGGGTTTTTAACCAATCTTGTGCATCCAATAGGTGATTTGTGTCATTGGATGAACATTTAAGTCATTTTCGTCCTCCCTACACTTAATCTTGTCCAATTAGGGTTTTTAACCAATCTTGTGGATCCAATAGGTGTTTTTGTGTCATTGGATGAATGTTTAGGTCATTTTCGTCCTCCCTACTATTAATCTTGTCCAATTAGGGTTTTTAACCAATCTTGTGCATTCAATAGGTGTTTTGTGTAATAGGATTAACATTTAGGTCATTTTCGTCGTCCCGAAACTTAAGCTTGTCCAATTAGGTTTTCTAACCAATCTTGTGCATCCAATAGGTGTTTTTGTGTCATTGGATGAACAATTTGGTCATTTTCGTCCTCCCTAGGCTAATTCTTGTCCAATTAGGGTTTTTAACCAATCTTGTGCATCCAATAGGTGATTTGTGTCATTGGATGAATATTTAGGTAATTTTCGTCCTCCCTACAGTTAATCTTGTCCAATTAGGGTTTTTAACCAATCGTGTGCATCCAATAGGTGTTTTTGTGTCATTGGATGAACGATAAGGTCATTTTCGACCTCCCTAGGCATATTCTTGTCCAATTAGGATTTTTAACCAATCTTGTGCATCCAATAGGTGTTTTTGTGTCATTGGACGAACAATTAGGTGATTTTGGTCCTCCCTACACTTAATCTTGTCCAGTTAAGGTTTTTAACCAATCTTGTGCATCCAATAGGTGTTTTTGTGTCATTGGATGAACATTTAGGTCATTTTCGTCCTCCCTACACTTAATCTTGTCCAATTAGGGTTTCTAACCAATCTTGCGCATCCAATAGGTGTTTTTGTGTCATTGGATGAACGATTAGGTCATTTTCGACCTCCCTAGGCTAATTCTTGTCCAATTAGGGTTTCTAACCAATCTTGTGAATCCAATATGTGTGTTTGTGTCATTGGATGAACGATTCAGTCCTTTTCGTCCTCCATAGGTTCATTCTTGTCCAATTAGGGTTTTTAACCAATCTTGGGCATCCAATTGTTGTTTTTGTGTCATTGGATGAACATTTAGGTCATTTTCGTCCTCCCGACACTTAATCTTGTCCAGTTAGGGTTTCTAACCAATCTTGTGCATCCAATAGGTGTTTTTATGTCATTGGATGAACAATTAGGTCATTTTCGTCCTCCCTACACTTAATCTTGTCCAATGAGGATTTTTAACCAATCTTGTGCATTCAATAGGTGTTTTGTGTCATTGGATTAACATTTAGGTCATTTTCGTCGTCCCTAAACTTAATCTTGTCCAATTAGGGTTTCTAACCAATCTTGTGCATCCAATAGGTGTTTTTGTGTCATTGGATGAACAATTTGGTCATTTTCGTCCTCCCTAGGCTAATTCTTGTCCAATTAGGGTTTTTAACCAATCTTGTGCATCCAATAGGTGTTTTTGTGTCATTGGATGAATATTTAGGTCATTTTCGTCCTCCATACACTTAATCTTGTCCAATTAGGGTTTTTAACCAATCTTGTGCATCCAATAGGTGTTTTTGTGTCATCGGATAAACATTTAGGTCATTTTCATCCTCCCTAGGCTTATGCTTGTCCAATTAGGGTTTCTAACCAATCTTATGCATCCAATTGGTGTTTTTGTGTCATTGGATGAACAATTAGGTCATTTTCGTCCTCCCTAGTCTAATTCTTGTCCAATTAGGGTTTTTAACCAATCTTGTGCATCGAATAGGTGTTTTGTGTCATTGGATGAACATTTAAGTCATTTTCGTCCTTTCTACACTTAATCTTGTCCAATTAGGGTTTTTAACCAATCTGGTGGATCCAATAGGTGTTTTTGTGTCATTGGATGAATGTTTAGGTCATTTTCGTCCTCCCTACACATAATCTTGTCCAATTAGGGTTTTTAACCAATCTTGTGCATTCAATAGGTGTTTTGTGTCATAGGATTAACATTTAGGTCATTTTCGTCGTCCCTAAACTTAAT
Organism: Cicer judaicum; assembly: GCA_037974835.1. Classification (NCBI taxonomy): domain Eukaryota; kingdom Viridiplantae; phylum Streptophyta; class Magnoliopsida; order Fabales; family Fabaceae; genus Cicer; species Cicer judaicum. The sequence goes on along the minus strand of JBBPBS010000525.1, from coordinate 117,193 downwards.
CATGTCCAATTAGGGTTTCTAACCAATCTTGTGCATCCAATAGGTGTTTTTGTGTCATTGGATGAACAATTTGGTCATTTTCGTCCTCCCTAGGCTAATTCTTGTCCACTTAGGGTTTTTAACCAATCTTGTGCATCCAATAGGTGTTTTGTGTCATTGGATGAATATTTAGGTAATTTTCGTCCTCCCTACACTTAATCTTGTCCAATTTTGGTTTTTAACCAATCTTGTGCATGCAACAGGTGTTTTTGTGTCATTGGATGAATGTTTAGGTCATTTTCGTCCTCCCTACACTTAATCTTGTCCAATTAGGGTTTTTAACCAATCTTGTGCATTCAATAGGTGTTTTTGTGCCATTGGATGAACAATTTGGTCATTTTCGTCCTCCCTAGGCTAATTCTTGTCCAATTAGGGTTTTTAACCAATCTGGTGGATCCAATAGGTGTTTTTGTGTCATTGGATGAATGTTTAGGTCATTTTCGTCCTCCCTACACTTAATCTTGTCCAATTAGGGTTTTTAACCAATCTTGTGCATTCAATAGGTGTTTTGTGTCATAGGATTAACATTTAGGTCATTTTCGTCGTCCCTAAACTTAATCTTGTCCAATTAGGGTTTCTAACCAATCTTGTGCATCCAATAGGTCTTTTTGTGTATTGGATGAACAATTTGGTCATTTTCATCCTCCCTAGGCTTATGCTTGTCCAATTAAGGTTTCTAACAAATCTTGTGCATCCAATAGGTGTTTCTGTGTCATTGGATGAACATTTAGGTCATTTTCATCCTCCATTGGCTTATGCTTGTCCAATTAAGGTTTCTAACAAATCTTGTGCATCCAATAGGTGTTTTTGTGTCATTGGATGAACATTTAGGTCATTTTCGTCCACCCTACACTTAATCTTGTCCAATTACGGTTTCTAACAAATCTTGTGCATCCAATAGGTGTTTTTGTGTCATTGGATGAACAATTAGGTCATTTTCGACCTCCCTAGGCTTATTCTTGTCCAATTATGGTTTCTAACCAATCTTGTGCATCCAATACGTGTTTTGTGTCATTGGATGAACATTTAGGTCATTTTCGTCCTCCCTACACTTAATCTTGTCCAATTAGGGTTTTTACCCAAACTGGTGTATCCAATAGGTGTTTTTGTGTCATTGGATGAATATTTAGGTCATTTTCGTCCTCCACACACTTAATCTTGTCCAATTAGGGTTTTTAACCAATCTTGTGCATCCAATAGGTGTTTTTGTGTCATCGGATAAACATTTAGCTCATGTTCATCCTCCCTAGGCTTATGCTTGTTCAATTAGGGTTTCTAACCAATCTTGTGCATCCAATAGGTGTTTTTGTGTCATTGGATGAACAATTAGGTCATTTTCGTCCTCCCTAGGCTAATTCTTGTCCAATTATGGTTTTTAACCAATCTTGTGCATCCAATAGGTGTTTTGTGTCATTGGATGAACATTTAAGTCATTTTCGTCCTCCCTACACTTAATCTTGTCCAATTTTGGTTTTTAACCAATCTTGTGCATGCAACAGGTGTTTTTGTGTCATTGGATGAATGTTTAGGTCATTTTCGTCCTCCCTACACTTAATCTTGTCCAATTAGGGTTTTTAACCAATCTTGTGCATTCAATAGGTGTTTTTGTGCCATTGGATGAACAATTTGGTCATTTTCGTCCTCCCTAGGCTAATTCTTGTCCAATTAGGGTTTTTAGCCAATGTTGTGCATCCAATTGGTGTTTTTGTGTCATTGGATGAATATTTAGGTCATTTTCGTCCTCCATACACTTAATCTTGTCCAATTAGGGTTTTTAACCAATCTTGTGCATCCAATAGGTGTTTTTGTGTCATCGGATAAACATTTAGGTCATTTTCATCCTCCCTAGGCTTATGCTTGTCCAATTAGGGTTTCTAACCAATCTTGTGCATCCAATTGGTGTTTTTGTGTCATTGGATGAACAATTAGGTCATTTTCGTCCTCCCTAGTCTAATTCTTGTCCAATTAGGGTTTTTAACCAATCTTGTGCATCCAATAGGTGTTTTGTGTCATTGGATGAACATTTAAGTCATTTTCGTCCTCCCTACACTTAATCTTGTCCAATTAGGGTTTTTAATCTGGTGGATCCAATAGGTGTTTTTGTGTCATTGGATGAATGTTTAGGTCATTTTCGTCCTCCCTACACTTAATCTTGTCCAATTAGGGTTTTTAACCAATCTTGAGCATCCAATAGGTGTTTTTGTGTCATCGGATAAACATTTAGGTCATGTTCATCCTCCCTAGGCTTATGCTTGTTCAATTAGGGTTTCTAACCAATCTTGTGCATCCAATAGGTGTTTTTGTGTCATTGGATGAACAATTAGGTCATTTTCGTCCTCCCTAGGCTAATTCTTGTCCAATTAGGGTTTTTAACCAATCTTGTGCATCCAATAGGTGTTTTGTGTCATTGGATGAACATTTAAGTCATTTTCGTCCTCCCTACACTTAATCTTGTCCAATTTTGGTTTTTAACCAATCTTGTGCATGCAACAGGTGTTTTTGTGTCATTGGATGAATGTTTAGGTCATTTTCGTCCTCTCTACACTTAATCTTGTCCAATTTGGGTTTTTAACCAATCTTGTGCATTCAATAGGTGTTTTTGTGCCATTGGATGAACAATTTGGTCATTTTCGTCCTCCCTAGGCTAATTCTTGTCCAATTAGGGTTTTTAGCCAATGTTGTGCATCCAATAGGTGTTTTTGTGTCATTGGATGAATATTTAGGTCATTTTCGTCCTCCATACACTTAATCTTGTCCAATTAGGGTTTTTAACCAATCTTGTGCATCCAATAGGTGTTTTTGTGTCATTGGATAAACATTTAGGTCATTGTCATCCTCCCTAGGGTTATGCTTTTCCAATTAGGGTTTCTTACCAATCTTGTGCATCCAATAGGTGTTTTTGTGTCATTGGATGAACAATTAGGTCATTTTCGTCCTCCCTAGGCTAATTCTTGTCCAATTAGGGTTTTTAACCAATCTTGTGCATCCAATAGGTGTTTTGTGTCATTGGATGAACATTTAAGTCATTTTCGTCCTCCCTACACTTAATCTTGTCCAATTAGGGTTTTTAACCAATCTTGTGCATCCAATAGGTGTTTTTGTGTCAATGGATGAACAATTTGGTCATTTTCGTCTTCCCTAGGCTAATTCTAGTCCAATTAGAGTTTTTAACCAATCTTGTGCATCCAATAGGTGTTTTGTGTCATTGGATGAATATTTAGGTAATTTTCGTCCTCCCTACAGTTAATCTTGTCCAATTAGGGTTTTTAACCAATCGTGTGCATCCAATAGGTGTTTTTATGTCATTGGATGAACACTTAGGTAATTTTCGTCCTCCCTACACTTAATCTTGTCCAATTAGGGTTTCTAACCAATCTTGTGCATCCAATAGGTGTTTTTGTGTCATTGGTTGAACGATTAGGTCATTTTCGACCTCCCTAGGCATATTCTTGTCCAATTAGGGTTTCTAACCAATCTTGTACATCCAATATGTGTGTTTGTATCATTGAATGAACAATTCGGTCCTTTTCGTCCTCCCTAGGTTTATTCTTGTCCAATTAGGGTTTTTAACCAATCTTGTGCATCCAATAGGTGTTTTTGTATCATTGGATGAACAATTAGGTCATTTTCGTCCTTCCTAGGCTAATTCCTTTCCAATTAGGGTTTTTAACCAATCTTGTGCATCCAATAGGTGTTTTGTGTCATTTGATGAACATTTAGGTCATTTTCGTCCTCCCGACACTTAATCTTGTCCAGTTAGGGTTTCTAACCAATCTTGTGCATCCAATAGGTGTTTTTGTGTCATTGGATGAACGATTAGGTCATTTTCGACCTCCCTAGGCTTATTCTTGTCCAATTAAGGTTTCTAACCAATCTTGTGAATCCAATGTGTGTTTGTGTCATTGGATGAACTATTCGGTCCTTTTCGTCCTCCAGAGGTTTATTCTTGTCCAATTAGGGTTTTTAACCAATCTTGGGCATCCAATTGTTGTTTTTGTGTCATTGGATGAACATTTAGGTCATTTTCGTTCTCCCGACACTTAATCTTGTCCAGTTAGGGTTTCTAACCAATCTTGTGCATCCAATAGGTGTTTTTATGTCATTGGATGAACAATTATGTCATTTTCGTCCTCCCTACACTTAATCTTGTCCAATTAGGATTTTTAACCAATCTTGTGCATTCAAAAGGTGTTTTGTGTCATTGGATTAACATTTAGGTCATTTTCGTCGTCCCTACACTTAATCTTGTCCAATTAGGGTTTTTAACCAATCTTGTGCATTCAATAGGTGTTTTGTGTCATAGGATTAACATTTAGGTCCTTTTCGTCGTCCCTAAACTTAATCTTGTCCAATTAGGGTTTCTAACCAACCTTGTGCGTCCAATAGGTGTTTTTGTGTCATTGGATGAACAATTTGGTCATTTTCGTCCTCCCTAGGCTTATGCTTGTCCAATTAAGGTTTCTAACAAATCTTGTGCATCCAATAGGTGTTTTTCTGTCATTGGATGAACATTTAGGTCATTTTTGTCCTCCCTACACTTAATCTTGTCATATTAGGGTTTCTAACCAATCTTGTGCATCCAATACGTGTTTTTGGGTCATTGGATGAACGATTAGGTCATTTTCGACCTCCCTAGGCTTATTCTTGTCCAATTAGGGTTTCTAACCAATCTTGTACATCCAATAGCAGTTTTTATGTCATTGGATGAACAATTAGGTCATTTTCGTCCTCCCTAGGCTAATTCTTGTCCAATTAGGGTTTTTAACCAATCTTGTGCATCCAATAGGTGTTTCTGTGTCATTGGATGAACATTTAGGTCATTTTCATCCTCCATAGGCTTATGCTTGTCCAATTAAGGTTTCTAACAAATCCTGTGCATCCAATAGGTGTTTTTGTGTCATTGGATGAACATTTAGGTCATTTTCGTCCTCCCTACAATTAATCTTGTCCAATTAGGGTTTCTAACAAATCTTGTGCATCCAATAGGTGTTTTTGTGTCATTGGATGAACAATTAGGTCATTTTCGACCTCCCTAGGCTTATTCTTGTCCAATTATGGTTTCTAACCAATCTTGTGCATCCAATACGTGTTTTGTGTCATTGGATGAACATTTAGGTCATTTTCGTCCTCCCTACACTTAATCTTGTCCAATTAGGGTTTTTAACCAATCTTGTGCATCCAATAGGTGTTTTTGTGTCATCGGATAAACATTTAGGTCATGTTCATCCTCCCTAGGCTTATGCTTGTTCAATTAGGGTTTCTAACCAATCTTGTGCATCCAATAGGTGTTTTTGTGTCATTGGATGAACAATTAGGTCAGTTTCGTCCTCCCTAGGCTAATTCTTGTCCAATTAGGGTTTTTAACCAATCTTGTGCATCCAATAGGTGTTTTGTGTCATTGGATGAACATTTAAGTCATTTTCGTCCTCCCTACACTTAATCTTGTCCAATTTTGGTTTTTAACCAATCTTGTGCATGCAACAGGTGTTTTTGTGTCATTGGATGAATGTTTAGGTCATTTTCGTCCTACCTACACTTAATCTTGTCCAATTAGGGTTTTTAACCAATCTTGTGCATTCAATAGGTGTTTTTGTGCCATTGGATGAACAATTTGGTCATTTTCGTCCTCCCTAGGCTAATTCTTGTCCAATTAGGGTTTTTAACCAGTGTTGTGCATCCAATAGGTGTTTTTGTGTCATTGGATGAACAATTAGGTCATTTTGGTCCTCCCTACACTTAATCTTGTCCAGTTAGGGTTTTTAACCAATCTTGTGCATCCAATAGGTGTTTTTGTGTCATTGGATGAACATTTAGGTCATTTTCGTCCTCCCTACACTTAATCTTGTCCAATTAGGGTTTCTAACCAATCTTGCGCATCCAATAGGTGTTTTTGTGTCATTGGATGAACGATTAGGTCATTTTCGACCTCCCTAGGCTTATTCTTGTCCAATTAGGGTTTCTAACCAATCTTGTGAATCCAATATGTGGTTTTGTGTCATTGGATGAACGATTCGGTCCTTTTCGTCCTCCATAGGTTTATTCTTGTCCAATTAGGGTTTTTAACCAATCTTGGGCATCCAATTGTTGTTTTTGTGTCATTGGATGAACATTTAGGTCATTTTCGTCCTCCATACACTTAATGTTGTCCAATTAGGGTTTTTAACCAATCTTGTCCATCCAATAGGTGTTTTTGTGTCATCGGATAAACATTTAGGTCATTTTCATCCTCCCTAGGCTTATGCTTGTCCAATTAGGGTTTCTAACCAATCTTGTGCATCCAATAGGTGTTTTTGTGTCATTGGATGAACAATTAGGTCATTTTCGTCCTCCCTAGGCTAATTCTTGTCCAATTAGGGTTTTTAACCAATCTTGTGCATCCAATAGGTGTTTTGTGTCATTGGATGAACATTTAAGTCATTTTCGTCCTCCCTACACTTATTCTTGTCCAATTAGGGTTTTTAACCAATCTTGTGCATCCAATAGGTGTTTTTGTGTCAATGGATGAACAATTTGGTCATTTTCGTCTTCCCTAGGCTAATTCTAGTCCAATTAGAGTTTTTAACCAATCATGTGCATCCAATAGGTGTTTTGTGTCATTGGATGAATATTTAGGTAATTTTCGTCCTCCCTACAGTTAATCTTGTCCAATTAGGGTTTTTAACCAATCGTGTGCATCCAATAGGTGTTTTTGTGTCATTGGATGAACATTTAGGTAATTTTCGTCCTCCCTACACTTAATCTTGTCCAATTAGGGTTTCTAACCAATCTTGTGCATCCAATAGGTGTTTTTGTGTCATTGGTTGAACAATAAGGTCATTTTCGACCTCCCTAGGCATATTCTTGTCAAATTAGGGTTTCTAACCAATCTTGTACATCCAATATGTGAGTTTGTATCATTGAATGAACAATTCGGTCCTTTTCGTCCTCCCTAGGTTTATTCTTGTCCAATTAGGGGTTTTAACCAATCTTGTGCATCCAATAGGTGTTTTTGTGTCATTGGATGAATAATTAGGTCATTTTCGTCCTTCCTAGGCTAATTCCTTTCCAATTAGGGTTTTTAACCAATCTTGTGCATCCAATAGGTGTTTTGTGTCATTTGATGAACATTTAGTTCATTTTCGTCCTCCCGACACTTAATCTTGTCCAGTTAGGGTTTCTAACCAATCTTGTGCATCCAATAGGTGTTTTTGTGTCATTGGATGAACGATTAGGTCATTTTCGACCTCCCTAGGCTTATTCTTGTCCAATTAGGGTTTCTAACCAATCTTGTGAATCCAATGTGTGTTTGTGTCATTGGATGAACTATTCGGTCCTTTTCGTCCTCCATAGATTTATTCTTGTCCAATTAGGGTTTTTAACCAATCTTGGGCATCCAATTGTTGTTTTTGTGTCATTGGATGAACATTTAGGTCATTTTCGTCCTCTCCACACTTAATCTTGTCCAGTTAGGGTTTCTAACCAATCTTGTGCATCCAATAGGTGTTTTTATGTCATTGGATGAACAATTATGTCATTTTCGTCCTCCCTACACTTAATCTTGTCCAATTAGGATTTTTAACCAATCTTGTGCATCCAATAGGTGTTTTTGTGTCATTGGATGAACAATTTGGTCATTTTCGTCGTCCCTAGGCTAATTCTTGTCCAATTAGGGTTTTTAACCAATCTTGTGCATCCAATAGGTGTTTTTGTGTCATTGGATGAATATTTAGGTCATTTTCGTCCTCCATACACTTAATCTTCTCCAATTAGGGTTTTTAACCAATCTTGTGCATCCAATAGGTGTTTTTGTGTCATCGGATAAACATCTAGGTCATTTTCATCCTCCCTAGGCTTATGCTTGTCCAATTAGGGTTTCTAACCAAGCTTGTGCATCCAATAGGTGTTTTTGTGTCATTGGATGAACAATTAGGTCATTTTCGTCCTCCCTAGGCTAATTCTTGTCCAATTAGGGTTTTTAACCAATCTTGTGCATCCAATAGGTGTTTTGTGTCATTGGATGAACATTTAAGTCATTTTCGTCCTCCCTACACTTAATCTTGTCCAATTAGGTTTTTTAACCAATCTTGTGGATCCAATAGGTGTTTGTGTCATTGGATGAATGTTTAGGTCATTTTCGTCCTCCCTACACTTAATCTTGTCCAATTAGGGTTTTTAACCAATCTTGTGCATTCAATAGGTGTTTTGTGTCATAGGATTAACATTTAGGTCATTTTCGTCGTCCCTAAACTTAATCTTGTCCAATTAGGGTTTCTAACCAATCTTGTGCATCCAATAGGTGTTTTTGTGTCATTGGATGAACAATTTGGTCATTTTCGTCCTCCCTAGGCTAATTCTTGTCCAATTAGGGTTTTTAACCAATCTTGTGCGTCCAATAGGTGATTTGTGTCATTGGATGAATATTTATGTAATTTTCGTCCTCCCTACAGTTAATCTTGTCCAATTAGGGTTTTTAACCAATCGTGTGCATCCAATAGGTGTTTCTGTGTCATTGGATGAACGATTAGGTCATTTTCGACCTCCCTAGGCATATTCTTGTCCAATTAGGGTTTCTAACCAATCTTGTATATCCAATATGTGTGTTTGTATCATTGAATGAACAATTCGGTCCTTTTCGTCCTCCCTAGGTTTATTCTTCTCCAATTAGGGTTTTTAACGAATCTTGTGCATCCAATTGTTGTTTTTATGTCATTGGATGAACAATTAGGTTATTTTCGTCCTCCCTAGGCTAATTCTGGTCCAATTAGGGTTTTTAACCAATCTTGTGCATCCAATAGTTGTTTTTGTGTCATTGGATGAACGATTAGGTCATTTTCGACCTCCCTAGGCTTATTCTTTTCCAATTAGGATTTCTAACCAATCTTGTGCATCCAATATGTGTGTTTGTGTCATTGGATGAACAATTCGGTCCTTTTCGTCCTCCCTAGGTTTATTCTTGTCCAATTAGGGATTTTAACCAATCTTGTGCATCCAATTGTTGTTTTTGTGTCATTGGATGAACATTTAGGTCATTTTCGTGCCCCCGACACTTAATCTTGTCCAGTTAGGGTTTCTAACCAATCTTGAGCATCCAATAGGTGTTTTGTGTCCCTGGATTAACATTTAGGTCATTTTCGTCGTCCCTAAACTTAATCTTGTCCAATTAGGGTTTCTAACCAATCTTGTGCATCCAATAGGTGTTTTTGTGTCATTGGATGAAAAATTAGGTCATTTTGGTCCTCCATAAACTTAATCTTGTCCAGTTAGGGTTTCTAACCAATCTTGTGCATCCAATAGGTGTTTTTGTGTCATTGGATGAACGATTAGGTCATTTTCGACCTCCCTAGGCTTATTCTTGTCCAATTAGGGTTTCTAACCAATCTTGTGAATCCAATGTGTGTTTGTGTCATTGGATGAACTATTCGGTCCTTTTCGTCCTCCATAGGTTTATTCTTGTCCAATTAGGGTTTTTAACCAATCTTGGGCATCCAATTGTTGTTTTTGTGTCATTGGATGAACATTTAGGTCTTTTTCGTCCTCCCGACACTTAATCTTGTCCAGTTAGGGTTTCTAACCAATCTTGTGCATCCAATAGGTGTTTTTATGTCATTGGATGAAAAATTATGTCATTTTCGTCCTCCCTACACTTAATCTTGTCCAATTAGGATTTGTAACCAATCTTGTGCATTCAAAAGGTGTTTTGTGTCATTGGATTAACATTTAGGTCATTTTCGTCGTCCCTAAACTTAATCTTGTCCAATTAGGGTTTCTAACCAATCTTGTGCATCCAATAGGTGTTTTTGTGTCATTGGATGAACAGTTTGGTCATTTTCGTCCTCCCTAGGCTAATTCTTGTCCAATTAGGGTTTTTAACCAATCTTGTGCATCCAATAGGTGTTTTTGTGTCATTGGATGAATATTTAGGTCATTTTCGTCCTCCATACACTTAATCTTCTCCAATTAGGGTTTTTAACCAATCTTGTGCATCCAATAGGTGTTTTTGTGTCATCGGATAAACATTTAGGTCATTTTCATCCTCCCTAGGCTTATACTTGTCCAATTAGGGTTTCTAACCAAGCTTGTGCATCCAATAGGTGTTTTTGTGTCATTGGATGAACAATTAGGTCATTTTCGTCCTCCCTAGGCTAATTCTTGTCCAATTAGGGTTTTTAACCAATCTTGTGCATCCAATAGGTGTTTTTGTGTCATTGGATGAATATTTAGGTCATTTTCGTCCTCCATACACTTAATCTTCTCCAATTAGGGTTTTTAACCAATCTTGTGCATCCAATAGGTGTTTTTGTGTCATCGGATAAACATTTAGGTCATTTTCATCCTCCCTAGGCTTATACTTGTCCAATTAGGGTTTCTAACCAAGCTTGTGCATCCAATAGGTGTTTTTGTGTCATTGGATGAACAATTAGGTCATTTTCGTCCTCCCTAGGCTAATTCTTGTCCAATTAGGGTTTTTAACCAATCTTGTGCATCCAGTAGGTGTTTTGTGTCATTGGATTAACATTTAGGTCATTTTCGTCGTCCCTAAACTTAATCTTGTCCAATTAGGGTTTCTAACCAATCTTGTGCATCCAATAGGTGTTTTTGTGTCATTGGATGAACAGTTTGGTCATTTTCGTCCTCCCTAGGCTAATTCTTGTCCAATTAGGGTTTTTAACCAATCTTGTGCATCCAATAGGTGTTTTTGTGTCATTGGATGAATATTTAGGTCATTTTCGTCCTCCATACACTTAATCTTCTCCAATTAGGGTTTTTAACCAATCTTGTGCATCCAATAGGTGTTTTTGTGTCATCGGATAAACATTTAGGTCATTTTCATCCTCCCTAGGCTTATACTTGTCCAATTAGGGTTTCTAACCAAGCTTGTGCATCCAATAGGTGTTTTTGTGTCATTGGATGAACGATTAGGTCATTTTCGACCTCCCTAGGCTTATTCTTGTCCAATTAGGGTTTCTAACCAATCTTGTGAATCCAATATGTGGGTTTGTGTCATTGGATGAACGATTCGGTCCTTTTCGTCCTCCATAGGTTTATTCTTGTCCAATTAGGGTTTTTAACCAATCTTGGGCATCCAATTGTTGTTTTTGTGTCATTGGATGAACATTTAGGTCATTTTCGTCCTCCATACACTTAATCTTGTCCAATTAGGGTTTTTAACCAATCTTGTCCATCCAATAGGTGTTTTTGTGTCATCGGATAAACATTTAGGTCATTTTCATCCTCCCTAGGCTTATGCTTGTCCAATTAGGGTTTCTAACCAATCTTGTGCATCCAATAGGTGTTTTTGTGTCATTGGATGAACAATTAGGTCATTTTCGTCCTCCCTAGGCTAATTCTTGTCCAATTAGGGTTTTTAACCAATCTTGTGCATCCAATAGGTGTTTTGTGTCATTGGATGAACATTTAAGTCATTTTCGTCCTCCCTACACTTATTCTTGTCCAATTAGGGTTTTTAACCAATCTTGTGCATCCAATAGGTGTTTTTGTGTCATTGGATGAACAATTTGGTCATTTTCGTCTTCCCTAGGCTAATTCTAGTCCAATTAGAGTTTTTAACCAATCATGTGCATCCAATAGGTGTTTTGTGTCATTGGATGAATATTTAGGTAATTTTCGTCCTCCCTACAGTTAATCTTGTCCAATTAGGGTTTTTAACCAATCGTGTGCATCCAATAGGTGTTTTTGTGTCATTGGATGAACATTTAGGTAATTTTCGTCCTCCCTACACTTAATCTTGTCCAATTAGGGTTTCTAACCAATCTTGTGCATCCAATAGGTGTTTTTGTGTCATTGGTTGAACAATAAGGTCATTTTCGACCTCCCTAGGCATATTCTTGTCCAATTAGGGTTTCTAACCAATCTTGTACATCCAATATGTGAGTTTGTATCATTGAATGAACAATTCGGTCCTTTTCGTCCTCCCTAGGTTTATTCTTGTCCAATTAGGGTTTTTAACCAATCTTGTGCATCCAATAGGTGTTTTTGTGTCATTGGATGAATAATTAGGTCATTTTCGTCCTTCCTAGGCTAATTCCTTTCCAATTAGGGTTTTTAACCAATCTTGTGCATCCAATAGGTGTTTTGTGTCATTTGATGAACATTTAGTTCATTTTCGTCCTCCCGACACTTAATCTTGTCCAGTTAGGGTTTCTAACCAATCTTGTGCATCCAATAGGTGTTTTTGTGTCATTGGATGAACGATTAGGTCATTTTCGACCTCCCTAGGCTTATTCTTGTCCAATTAGGGTTTCTAACCAATCTTGTGAATCCAATGTGTGTTTGTGTCATTGGATGAACTATTCGGTCCTTTTCGTCCTCCATAGATTTATTCTTGTCCAATTAGGGTTTTTAACCAATCTTGGGCATCCAATTGTTGTTTTTGTGTCATTGGATGAACATTTAGGTCATTTTCGTCCTCCCGACACTTAATCTTGTCCAGTTAGGGTTTCTAACCAATCTTGTGCATCCAATAGGTGTTTTTATGTCATTGGATGAACAATTATGTCATTTTCGTCCTCCCTACACTTAATCTTGTCCAATTAGGATTTTTAACCAATCTTGTGCATCCAATAGGTGTTTTTGTGTCATTGGATGAACAATTTGGTCATTTTCGTCCTCCCTAGGCTAATTCTTGTCCAATTAGGGTTTTTAACCAATCTTGTGCATCCAATAGGTGTTTTTGTGTCATTGGATGAATATTTAGGTCATTTTCGTCCTCCATACACTTAATCTTCTCCAATTAGGGTTTTTAACCAATCTTGTGCGTCCAATAGGTGATTTGTGTCATTGGATGAATATTTATGTAATTTTCGTCCTCCCTACAGTTAATCTTGTCCAATTAGGGTTTTTAACCAATCGTGTGCATCCAATAGGTGTTTCTGTGTCATTGGATGAACGATTAGGTCATTTTCGACCTCCCTAGGCATATTCTTGTCCAATTAGGGTTTCTAACCAATCTTGTATATCCAATATGTGTGTTTGTATCATTGAATGAACAATTCGGTCCTTTTCGTCCTCCCTAGGTTTATTCTTCTCCAATTAGGGTTTTTAACGAATCTTGTGCATCCAATTGTTGTTTTTATGTCATTGGATGAACAATTAGGTTATTTTCGTCCTCCCTAGGCTAATTCTGGTCCAATTAGGGTTTTTAACCAATCTTGTGCATCCAATAGTTGTTTTTGTGTCATTGGATGAACGATTAGGTCATTTTCGACCTCCCTAGGCTTATTCTTTTCCAATTAGG
>JBBPBS010000525.1:67757-103910 GCA_037974835.1 Cicer judaicum | reverse complement strand
ATGAACAATTCGGTCCTTTTCGTCCTCCCTAGGTTTATTCTTGTCCAATTAGGGATTTTAACCAATCTTGTGCATCCAATTGTTGTTTTTGTGTCATTGGATGAACATTTAGGTCATTTTCGTGCCCCCGACACTTAATCTTGTCCAGTTAGGGTTTCTAACCAATCTTGAGCATCCAATAGGTGTTTTGTGTCCCTGGATTAACATTTAGGTCATTTTCGTCGTCCCTAAACTTAATCTTGTCCAATTAGGGTTTCTAACCAATCTTGTGCATCCAATAGGTGTTTTTGTGTCATTGGATGAACAATTTGGTCATTTTCGTCCTCCCTAGGCTAATTCTTGTCCAATTAGGGTTTTTAACCAATCTTGTGCATCCAATAGGTGTTTTTGTGTCATTGGATGAATATTTAGGTCATTTTCGTCCTCCAAACACTTAATCTTGTCCAATTAGGGTTTTTAACCAATCTTGTGCATCCAATAGGTGTTTTTGTGTCATCGGATAAACATTTTGGTCATTTTCATCCTCCCTAGGCTTATGCTTGTCCAATTAGGGTTTCTAACCAATCTTGTGCATCCAATAGGTGTTTTTGTGTCATTGGATGAACAATTAGGTCATTTTCGTCCTCCCTAGGCTAATTCTTGTCCAATTAGGGTTTTTAACCAATCTTGTGCATCCAATAGGTGTTTTGTGTCATTGGATGAACATTTAAGTCATTTTCGTCCTCCCTACACTTAATCATGTCCAATTTTGGTTTTTAACCAATCTTGTGCATGCAACAGGTGTTTTTGTGTCATTGGATGAATGTTTAGGTCATTTTCGTCCTCCCTACACTTAATCTTGTCCAATTAGGGTTTTTAACCAATCTTGTGCATCCAATAGGTGTTTTTGTGTCATCGGATAAACATTTAGGTCATTTTCATCCTCCCTAGGCTTATGCTTGTCCAATTAGGGTTTCTAACCAATCTTGTGCATCCAATAGGTGTTTTTGTGTCATTGGATGAACAATTAGGTCATTTTCGTCCTCCCTAGGCTAATTCTTGTCCAATTAGGGTTTTTAACCAATCTTGTGCATCCAATAGGTGTTTTGTGTCATTGGATGAACATTTAAGTCATTTTCGTCCTCCCTACACTTATTCTTGTCCAATTAGGGTTTTTAACCAATCTTGTGCATCCAATAGGTGTTTTTGTGTCATTGGATGAACAATTTGGTCATTTTCGTCTTCCCTAGGCTAATTCTAGTCCAATTAGAGTTTTTAACCAATCATGTGCATCCAATAGGTGTTTTGTGTCATTGGATGAATATTTAGGTAATTTTCGTCCTCCCTACAGTTAATCTTGTCCAATTAGGGTTTTTAACCAATCGTGTGCATCCAATAGGTGTTTTTGTGTCATTGGATGAACATTTAGGTAATTTTCGTCCTCCCTACACTTAATCTTGTCCAATTAGGGTTTCTAACCAATCTTGTGCATCCAATAGGTGTTTTTGTGTCATTGGTTGAACAATAAGGTCATTTTCGACCTCCCTAGGCATATTCTTGTCAAATTAGGGTTTCTAACCAATCTTGTACATCCAATATGTGAGTTTGTATCATTGAATGAACAATTCGGTCCTTTTCGTCCTCCCTAGGTTTATTCTTGTCCAATTAGGGGTTTTAACCAATCTTGTGCATCCAATAGGTGTTTTTGTGTCATTGGATGAATAATTAGGTCATTTTCGTCCTTCCTAGGCTAATTCCTTTCCAATTAGGGTTTTTAACCAATCTTGTGCATCCAATAGGTGTTTTGTGTCATTTGATGAACATTTAGTTCATTTTCGTCCTCCCGACACTTAATCTTGTCCAGTTAGGGTTTCTAACCAATCTTGTGCATCCAATAGGTGTTTTTGTGTCATTGGATGAACGATTAGGTCATTTTCGACCTCCCTAGGCTTATTCTTGTCCAATTAGGGTTTCTAACCAATCTTGTGAATCCAATGTGTGTTTGTGTCATTGGATGAACTATTCGGTCCTTTTCGTCCTCCATAGATTTATTCTTGTCCAATTAGGGTTTTTAACCAATCTTGGGCATCCAATTGTTGTTTTTGTGTCATTGGATGAACATTTAGGTCATTTTCGTCCTCCCGACACTTAATCTTGTCCAGTTAGGGTTTCTAACCAATCTTGTGCATCCAATAGGTGTTTTTATGTCATTGGATGAACAATTAGGTCATTTTCGTCCTCCCTAGGCTAATTCTTGTCCAATTAGGGTTTTTAACCAATCTTGTGCATCCAATAGGTGTTTTTGTGTCATTGGATGAACATTTAGGTCCTTTTCGTCCTCCCTACAATTAATCTTGTCCAATTAGGGTTTCTAACCAATCTTGTGCATCCAATAGGTGTTTTTGTGTCATTGGATGAACAATTAGGTCATTTTCGTCCTCCCTAGGCTAATTCTTGTCCAATTAGGGTTTTGAACCAATCTTGTGCATCCAATAGGTGTTTTGTGTCATTGGATGAATATTTAGGTCATTTTCGTCCTCCCTACACTTAATCTTGTCCAATTAGGGTTTTTAACCAATCTTGTGCATCCAATAGGTGTTTTTGTGTCATTGGATGAATGTTTAGGTCATTTTCGTCCTCCCTACACTTAATCTTGTCCAATTAGGGTTTTTAACCAATCTTGTGCATTCAATAGGTGTTTTGTGTCATAGGATTAACATTTAGGTCATTTTCGTCGTCCCTAAACTTAAGCTTGTCCAATTAGGTTTTCTAACCAATCTTGTGCATCCAATAGGTGTTTTTGTGTCATTGGATGAACAATTAGGTCATTTTCGTCCTCCCTAGGCTAATTCTTGTCCAATTAGGGTTTTTAACCAATCTTGTGCATCCAATAGGTGTTTTGTGTCATTGGATGAACATTTAAGTCATTTTCGTCCTCCCTACACTTAATCTTGTCCAATTAGGGTTTTTAACCAATCTTGTGGATCCAATAGGTGTTTTTGTGTCATTGGATGAATGTTTAGGTCATTTTCGTCCTCCCTACACTTAATCTTGTCCAATTAGGGTTTTTAACCAATCTTGTGCATTCAATAGGTGTTTTGTGTCATAGGATTAACATTTAGGTCGTTTTCGTCGTCCCTAAACTTAAGCTTGTCCAATTAGGTTTTCTAACCAATCTTGTGCATCCAATAGGTGTTTTTGTGTCATTGGATGAACAATTTGGTCATTTTCGTCCTCCCTAGGCTAATTCTTGTCCAATTAGGGTTTTTAACCAATCTTGTGCATCCAATAGGTGATTTGTGTCATTGGATGAATATTTAGGTAATTTTCGTCCTCCCTACAGTTAATCTTGTCCAATTAGGGTTTTTAACCAATCGTGTGCATCCAATAGGTGTTTTTGTGTCATTGGATGAACGATTAGGTCATTTTCGACCTCCCTAGGCATATTCTTGTCCAATTAGGGTTTCTAACCAATCTTGTACATCCAATATGTGTGTTTGTATCATTGAATGAACAATTCGGTCCTTTTCGTCCTCCCTAGGTTTATTCTTGTCCAATTAGGGTTTTTAACCAATCTTGTGCATCCAATAGGTGTTTTTGTATCATTGGATGAACAATTAGGTCATTTTCGTCCTTCCTAGGCTAATTCCTTTCCAATTAGGGTTTTTAACCAATCTTGTGCATCCAATAGGTGTTTTGTGTCATTTGATGAACATTTAGGTCATTTTCGTCCTCCCGACACTTAATCTTGTCCAGTTAGGGTTTCTAACCAATCTTGTGCATCCAATAGGTGTTTTTGTGTCATTGGATGAACGATTAGGTCATTTTCGACCTCCCTAGGCTTATTCTTGTCCAATTAGGGTTTCTAACGAATCTTGTGAATCCAATGTGTGTTTGTGTCATTGGATGAACTATTCGGTCCTTTTCGTCCTCCATAGGTTTATTCTTGTCCAATTAGGGTTTTTAACCAATCTTGGGCATCCAATTGTTATTTTTGTGTCATTGGATGAACATTTAGTTCATTTTCGTCCAACCTAGGCTAATTCTGGTCCAATTAGGGTTTTTAACCAATCTTGTGCATCCAATAGTTGTTTTTGTGTCATTGGATGAACGATTAGGTCATTTTCGACCTCCCTAGGCTTATTCTTTTCCAATTAGGGTTTCTAACCAATCTTGTGCATCCAATATGTGTGTTTGTGTCATTGGATGAACAATTCGGTCCTTTTCGTCCTCCCTAGGTTTATTCTTGTCCAATTAGGGATTTTAACCAATCTTGTGCATCCAATTGTTGTTTTTGTGTCATTGGATGAACATTTAGGTCATTTTCGTGCCCCCGACACTTAATCTTGTCCAGTTAGGGTTTCTAACCAATCTTGAGCATCCAATAGGTGTTTTGTGTCCCTGGATTAACATTTAGGTCATTTTCGTCGTCCCTAAACTTAATCTTGTCCAATTAGGGTTTCTAACCAATCTTGTGCATCCAATAGGTGTTTTTGTGTCATTGGATGAAAAATTAGGTCATTTTGGTCCTCCATAAACTTAATCTTGTCCAGTTAGGGTTTCTAACCAATCTTGTGCATCCAATAGGTGTTTTTGTGTCATTGGATGAACGATTAGGTCATTTTCGACCTCCCTAGGCTTATTCTTGTCCAATTAGGGTTTCTAACCAATCTTGTGAATCCAATGTGTGTTTGTGTCATTGGATGAACTATTCGGTCCTTTTCGTCCTCCATAGGTTTATTCTTGTCCAATTAGGGTTTTTAACCAATCTTGGGCATCCAATTGTTGTTTTTGTGTCATTGGATGAACATTTAGGTCATTTTCGTCCTCCCGACACTTAATCTTGTCCAGTTAGGGTTTCTAACCAATCTTGTGCATCCAATAGGTGTTTTTATGTCATTGGATGAAAAATTATGTCATTTTCGTCCTCCCTACACTTAATCTTGTCCAATTAGGATTTGTAACCAATCTTGTGCATTCAAAAGGTGTTTTGTGTCATTGGATTAACATTTAGGTCATTTTCGTCGTCCCTAAACTTAATCTTGTCCAATTAGGGTTTCTAACCAATCTTGTGCATCCAATAGGTGTTTTTGTGTCATTGGATGAACAGTTTGGTCATTTTCGTCCTCCCTAGGCTAATTCTTGTCCAATTAGGGTTTTTAACCAATCTTGTGCATCCAATAGGTGTTTTTGTGTCATTGGATGAATATTTAGGTCATTTTCGTCCTCCATACACTTAATCTTCTCCAATTAGGGTTTTTAACCAATCTTGTGCATCCAATAGGTGTTTTTGTGTCATCGGATAAACATTTAGGTCATTTTCATCCTCCCTAGGCTTATACTTGTCCAATTACGGTTTCTAACCAAGCTTGTGCATCCAATAGGTGTTTTTGTGTCATTGGATGAACAATTAGGTCATTTTCGTCCTCCCTAGGCTAATTCTTGTCCAATTAGGGTTTTTAACCAATCTTGTGCATCCAATAGGTGTTTTGTGTCATTGGATGAACATTTAAGTCATTTTCGTCCTCCCTACACTTAATCTTGTCCAATTAGGTTTTTTAACCAATCTTGTGGATCCAATAGGTGTTTGTGTCATTGGATGAACTATTCGGTCCTCCCTAGGCTTATGCTTGTCCAATTAGGGTTTCTAACCAATCTTGTGAATCCAATGTGTGTTTGTGTCATTGGATGAACTATTCGGTCCTTTTCGTCCTCCATAGGTTTATTCTTGTCCAATTAGGGTTTTTAACCAATCTTGGGCATCCAATTGTTGTTTTTGTGTCATTGGATGAACATTTAGGTCATTTTCGTCCTCCCGACACTTAATCTTGTCCAGTTAGGGTTTTTAACCAATCTTGGGCATCCAATTGTTGTTTTTGTGTCATTGGATGAACATTTAGGTCATTTTCGTCCTCCCGACACTTAATCTTCTCCAGTTAGGGTTTCTAACCAATCTTGTGCATCCAATAGGTGTTTTTATGTCATTGGATGAACAATTATGTCATTTTCGTCCTCCCTACACTTAATCTTGTCCAATTAGGATTTTTAACCAATCTTGTGCATCCAATAGGTGTTTTTGTGTCATTGGATGAACAATTTGGTCATTTTCGTCCTCCCTAGGCTAATTCTTGTCCAATTAGGGTTTTTAACCAATCTTGTGCATCCAATAGGTGTTTTTGTGTCATTGGATGAATATTTAGGTCATTTTCGTCCTCCATACACTTAATCTTCTCCAATTAGGATTTTTAACCAATCTTGTGCATCCAATAGGTGTTTTTGTGTCATTGGATGAACAATTTGGTCATTTTCGTCCTCCCTAGGCTAATTCTTGTCCAATTAGGGTTTTTAACCAATCTTGTGCATCCAATAGGTGTTTTTGTGTCATTGGATGAATATTTAGGTCATTTTCGTCCTCCATACACTTAATCTTCTCCAATTAGGGTTTTTAACCAATCTTGTGCATCCAATAGGTGTTTTTGTGTCATCGGATAAACATTTAGGTCATTTTCATCCTCCCTAGGCTTATGCTTGTCCAATTAGGGTTTCTAACCAAGCTTGTGCATCCAATAGGTGTTTTTGTGTCATTGGATGAACAATTAGGTCATTTTCGTCCTCCCTAGGCTAATTCTTGTCCAATTAGGGTTTTTAACCAATCTTGTGCATCCAATAGGTGTTTTGTGTCATTGGATGAACATTTAAGTCATTTTCGTCCTCCCTACACTTAATCTTGTCCAATTAGGTTTTTTAACCAATCTTGTGGATCCAATAGGTGTTTGTGTCATTGGATGAATGTTTAGGTCATTTTCGTCCTCCCTACACTTAATCTTGTCCAATTAGGGTTTTTAACCAATCTTGTGCATTCAATAGGTGTTTTGTGTCATAGGATTAACATTTAGGTCATTTTCGTCGTCCCTAAACTTAATCTTGTCCAATTAGGGTTTCTAACCAATCTTGTGCATCCAATAGGTGTTTTTGTGTCATTGGATGAACAAATTGGTCATTTTCGTCCTCCCTAGGCTAATTCTTGTCCAATTAGGGTTTTTAACCAATCTTGTGCGTCCAATAGGTGATTTGTGTCATTGGATGAATATTTATGTAATTTTCGTCCTCCCTACAGTTAATCTTGTCCAATTAGGGTTTTTAACCAATCGTGTGCATCCAATAGGTGTTTCTGTGTCATTGGATGAACGATTAGGTCATTTTCGACCTCCCTAGGCATATTCTTGTCCAATTAGGGTTTCTAACCAATCTTGTATATCCAATATGTGTGTTTGTATCATTGAATGAACAATTCGGTCCTTTTCGTCCTCCCTAGGTTTATTCTTGTCCAATTAGGGATTTTAACCAATCTTGTGCATCCAATTGTTGTTTTTGTGTCATTGGATGAACATTTAGGTCATTTTCGTGCCCCCGACACTTAATCTTGTCCAGTTAGGGTTTCTAACCAATCTTGAGCATCCAATAGGTGTTTTGTCTTCCTGGATTAACATTTAGGTCATTTTCGTCGTCCCTAAACTTAATCTTGTCCAATTAGGGTTTCTAACCAATCTTGTGCATCCAATAGGTGTTTTTGTGTCATTGGATGAAAAATTAGGTCATTTTGGTCCTCCATAAACTTAATCTTGTCCAGTTAGGGTTTTTAACCAATCTTGTGCATCCAATAGGTGTTTTTGTGTCATTGGATGAACATTTAGGTCATTTTCGTCCTCCCTACACTTAATCTTGTCCAATTAGGGTTTCTAACCAATCTTGCGCATCAAATAGGTGTTTTTGTGTCATTGGATGAACGATTAGGTCATTTTCGACTTCCCTAGGCTTATTCTTGTCCAATTAGGGTTTCTAACCAATCTTGTGAATCCAATATGTGTGTTTGTGTCATTGGATGAACGATTCGGTCCTTTTCGTCCTCCATAGGTTTATTCTTGTCCAATTAGGGTTTTTAACCAATCTTGGGCATCCAATTGTTGTTTTTTTGTCATTGGATGAACATTTAGGTCATTTTCGTCCTCCCTAGGCTAATCCTTGTCCAATTAGGGTTTTTAACCAATCTTGTGCATCCAATAGGTGTTTTGTGTCATTGGATGAACATTTATGTCATTTTCGTACTCCCTACACTTAATCTTGTCCAATTAGGGTTTTTAACCAATCTTGTGGATCCAATAGGTGTTTTTGTGTCATTGGATGAATGTTTAGGTCATTTTCGTCCTCCCTACACTTAATCTTTTCCAATTAGGGTTTTTAACCAATCTTGTGCAGTCAATAGGTGTTTTGTGTCATAGGATTAACATTTAGGTCATTTTCGTCGTCCCTAAACTTAAGCTTGTCCAATTAGGTTTTCTAACCAATCTTGTGCATCCAATAGGTGTTTTTGTGTCATTGGATGAACAATTTGGTCATTTTCGTCCTCCCTAGGCTAATTCTTGTCCAATTAGGGTTTTTAACCAATCTTGTGCATCCAATAGGTGATTTGTGTCACTGGATGAATATTTAGGTAATTTTCGTCCTCCCTACAGTTAATCTTGTCCAATTAGGGTTTTTAACCAATCGTGTGCATCCAATAGGTGTTTTTGTGTCATTGGATGAACGATTAGGTCATTTTCAACCTCCCTAGGCATATTCTTGTCCAATTAGGGTTTCTAACCAATCTTGTACATCCAATATGTGTGTTTGTATCATTGAATGAACAATTCGGTCCTTTTCGTCTTCCCTAGGTTTATTCTTCTCCAATTAGGGTTTTTAACCAATCTTGTGCATCCAATTGTTGTTTTTATGTCATTGGATGAACAATTAGGTCATTTTCGTCCTCCCTAGGCTAATTCTGGTCCAATTAGGGTTTTTAACCAATCTTGTGCATCCAATAGTTGTTTTTGTGTCATTGGATGAACGATTAGGTCATTTTCGACCTCCCTAGGCTTATTCTTTTCCAATTAGGGTTTCTAACCAATCTTGTGCATCCAATATGTGTGTTTGTGTCATTGGATGAACAATTCGGTCCTTTTCGTCCTCCCTAGGTTTATTCTTGTCCAATTAGGGATTTTAACCAATCTTGTGCATCCAATTGTTGTTTTTGTGTCATTGGATGAACATTTAGGTCATTTTCGTGCCCCCGACACTTAATCTTGTCCAGTTAGGGTTTCTAACCAATCTTGAGCATCCAATAGGTGTTTTGTGTCCCTGGATTAACATTTAGGTCATTTTCGTCGTCCCTAAACTTAATCTTGTCCAATTAGGGTTTCTAACCAATCTTGTGCATCCAATAGGTGTTTTTGTGTCATTGGATGAAAAACTAGGTCATTTTGGTCCTCCATAAACTTAATCTTGTCCAGTTAGGGTTTTTAACCAATCTTGTGCATCCAATAGGTGTTTTTGTGTCATTGGATGAACATTTAGGTCATTTTCGTCCTCCCTACACTTAATCTTGTCCAATTAGGGTTTCTAACCAATCTTGCGCATCAAATAGGTGTTTTTGTGTCATTGGATGAACGATTAGGTCATTTTCGACCTCCCTAGGCTTATTCTTGTCCAATTAGGGTTTCTAACCAATCTTGTGAATCCAATATGTGTGTTTGTGTCATTGGATGAACGATTCGGTCCTTTTCGTCCTCCATAGGTTTATTCTTGTCCAATTAGGGTTTTTAACCAATCTTGGGCATCCAATTGTTGTTTTTGTGTCATTGGATGAACATTTAGGTCATTTTCGTCCTCCCTACACTTAATCTTGTCCAATTAGGGTTTTTAACCAATCTTGTGGATCCAATAGGTGTTTTTGTGTCATTGGATGAATGTTTAGGTCATTTTCGTCCTCCCTACACTTAATCTTGTCCAATTAGGGTTTTTAACCAATCTTGTGCATTCAATAGGTGTTTTGTGTCATAGGATTAACATTTAGGTCATTTTCGTCGTCCCTAAACTTAAGCTTCTCCAATTAGGTTTTCTAACCAATCTTGTGCATTCAATAGGTGTTTTTGTGTCATTGGATGAACAATTTGGTCATTTTCGTCCTCCCTAGGCTAATTCTTGTCCAATTAGGGTTTTTAACCAATCTTGTGCATTCAATAGGTGATTTGTGTCACTGGATGAATATTTAGGTAATTTTCGTCCTCCCTACAGTTAATCTTGTCCAATTAGGGTTTTTAACCAATCGTGTGTATCCAATAGGTGTTTTTGTGTCATTGGATGAACGATTAGGTCATTTTCAACCTCCCTAGGCATATTCTTGTCCAATTAGGGTTTCTAACCAATCTTGTACATCCAATATGTGTGTTTGTATCATTGAATGAACAATTCGGTCCTTTTCGTCTTCCCTAGGTTTATTCTTCTCCAATTAGGGTTTTTAACCAATCTTGTGCATCCAATTGTTGTTTTTATGTCATTGGATGAACAATTAGGTCATTTTCGTCCTCCCTAGGCTAATTCTGGTCCAATTAGGGTTTTTAACCAATCTTGTGCATCCAATAGTTGTTTTTGTGTCATTGGATGAACGATTAGGTCATTTTCGACCTCCCTAGGCTTATTCTTTTCCAATTAGGGTTTCTAACCAATCTTGTGCATCCAATATGTGTGTTTGTGTCATTGGATGAACAATTCGGTCCTTTTCGTCCTCCCTAGGTTTATTCTTGTCCAATTAGGGATTTTAACCAATCTTATGCATCCAATTGTTGTTTTTGTGTCATTGGATGAACATTTAGGTCATTTTCGTGCCCCCGACACTTAATCTTGTCCAGTTAGGGTTTCTAACCAATCTTGAGCATCCAATAGGTGTTTTGTGTCCCTGGATTAACATTTAGGTCATTTTCGTCGTCCCTAAACTTAATCTTGTCCAATTAGGGTTTCTAACCAATCTTGTGCATCCAATAGGTGTTTTTGTGTCATTGGATGAACAATTTGGTCATTTTCGTCCTCCCTAGGCTAATTCTTGTCCAATTAGGGTTTTTAACCAATCTTGTGCATCCAATAGGTGTTTTTGTGTCATTGGATGAATATTTAGGTCATTTTCGTCCTCCAAACACTTAATCTTGTCCAATTAGGGTTTTTAACCAATCTTGTGCATCCAATAGGTGTTTTTGTGTCATCGGATAAACATTTTGGTCATTTTCAACCTCCCTAGGCTTATGCTTGTCCAATTAGGGTTTCTAACCAATCTTGTGCATCCAATAGGTGTTTTTGTGTCATTGGATGAACAATTAGGTCATTTTCGTCCTCCCTAGTCTAATTCTTGTCCAATTAGGGTTTTTAACCAATCTTGTGCATCCAATAGGTGTTTTGTGTCATTGGATGAACATTTAAGTCATTTTCGTCCTCCCTACACTTAATCTTGTCCAATTAGGGTTTTTAACCAATCTTGTGGATCCAATAGGTGTTTTTGTGTCATTGGATGAATGTTTAGGTCATTTTCGTCCTCCCTACACTTAATCTTGTCCAATTAGGGTTTTTAACCAATCTTGTGCATTCAATAGGTGTTTTGTGTCATAGGATTAACATTTAGGTCGTTTTCGTCGTCCCTAAACTTAAGCTTGTCCAATTAGGTTTTCTAACCAATCTTGTGCATCCAATAGGTGTTTTTGTGTCATTGGATGAACAATTTGGTCATTTTCGTCCTCCCTAGGCTAATTCTTGTCCAATTAGGGTTTTTAACCAATCTTGTGCATCCAATAGGTGATTTGTGTCATTGGATGAATATTTAGGTAATTTTCGTCCTCCCTACAGTTAATCTTGTCCAATTAGGGTTTTTAACCAATCGTGTGCATCCAATAGGTGTTTTTGTGTCATTGGATGAACGATTAGGTCATTTTCGACCTCCCTAGGCATATTCTTGTCCAATTAGGGTTTCTAACCAATCTTGTACATCCAATATGTGTGTTTGTATCATTGGATGAACAATTCGGTCCTTTTCGTCTTCCCTAGGTTTATTCTTCTCCAATTAGGGTTTTTAACCAATCTTGTGCATCCAATTGTTGTTTTTATGTCATTGGATGAACAATTAGGTCATTTTCGTCCTCCCTAGGCTAATTCTGGTCCAATTAGGGTTTTTAACCAATCTTGTGCATCCAATAGTTGTTTTTGTGTCATTGGATGAACGATTAGGTCATTTTCGACCTCCCTAGGCTTATTCTTTTCCAATTAGGGTTTCTAACCAATCTTGTGCATCCAATAGGTGTTTTTGTGTCATTGGATGAACAATTAGGTCATTTTCGTCCTCCCTAGGCTAATTCTTGTCCAATTAGGGTTTTTAACCAATCTTGTGCATCCAATAGGTGTTTTGTGTCATTGGATGAACATTTAAGTCATTTTCGTCCTCCCTACACTTAATCTTGTCCAATTAGGGTTTTTAACCAATCTTGTGGATCCAATAGGTGTTTTTGTGTCATTGGATGAATGTTTAGGTCATTTTCGTCCTCCCTACACTTAATCTTGTCCAATTAGGGTTTTTAACCAATCTTGTGCATTCAATAGGTGTTTTGTGTCATAGGATTAACATTTAGGTCATTTTCGTCGTCCCTAAACTTAAGCTTGTCCAATTAGGTTTTCTAACCAATCTTGTGCATCCAATAGGTGTTTTTGTGTCATTGGATGAACAATTTGGTCATTTTCGTCCTCCCTAGGCTAATTCTTGTCCAATTAGGGTTTTTAACCAATCTTGTGCATCCAATAGGTGATTTGTGTCACTGGATGAATATTTAGGTAATTTTCGTCCTCCCTACAGTTAATCTTGTCCAATTAGGGTTTTTAACCAATCGTGTGCATCCAATAGGTGTTTTTGTGTCATTGGATGAACGATTAGGTCATTTTCAACCTCCCTAGGCATATTCTTGTCCAATTAGGGTTTCTAACCAATCTTGTACATCCAATATGTGTGTTTGTATCATTGAATGAACAATTCGGTCCTTTTCGTCTTCCCAAGGTTTATTCTTCTCCAATTAGGGTTTTTAACCAATCTTGTGCATCCAATTGTTGTTTTTATGTCATTGGATGAACAATTAGGTCATTTTCGTCCTCCCTAGGCTAATTCTAG
Source organism: Cicer judaicum (assembly GCA_037974835.1). Taxonomy (NCBI): domain Eukaryota; kingdom Viridiplantae; phylum Streptophyta; class Magnoliopsida; order Fabales; family Fabaceae; genus Cicer; species Cicer judaicum. The sequence goes on along the minus strand of JBBPBS010000525.1, from coordinate 90,919 downwards.
TCCAATTAGGGTTTTTAACCAATCTTGTGCATCCAATAGTTGTTTTTGTGTCATTGGATGAACGATTAGGTCATTTTCGACCTCCCTAGGCTTATTCTTTTCCAATTAGGGTTTCTAACCAATCTTGTGCATCCAATATGTGTGTTTGTGTCATTGGATGAACAATTCGGTCCTTTTCGTCCACCCTAGGTTTATTCTTGTCCATTTAGGGATTTTAACCAATCCTGTGCATCCAATTGTTGTTTTTGTGTCATTGGATGAACATTTAGGTCATTTTCGTGCCCCCGACACTTCATCTTGTCCAGTTAGGGTTTCTAACCAATCTTGAGCATCCAATAGGTGTTTTGTGTCCCTGGATTAACATTTAGGTCATTTTCGTCGTCCCTAAACTTAATCTTGTCCAATTAGGGTTTCTAACCAATCTTGTGCATCCAATAGGTGTTTTTGTGTCATTGGATGAACAATTAGGTCATTTTGGTCCTCCCTACACTTAATCTTGTCCAGTTAGGGTTTTTAACCAATCTTGTGCATCCAATAGGTGTTTTTGTGTCATTGGATGAACATTTAGGTCATTTTCGTCCTCCCTACACTTAATCTTGTCCAATTAGGGTTTCTAACCAATCTTGCACATCCAATAGGTGTTTTTGTGTCATTGGATGAACGATTAGGTCATTTTCGACCTCCCTAGGCTTATTCTTGTCCAATTAGGGTTTCTAACCAATCTTGTGAATCCAATATGTGTGTTTGTGTCATTGGATGAACGATTCGGTCCTTTTCGTCCTCCATAGGTTTATTCTTGTCCAATTAGGGTTTTTAACCAATCTTGGGTATCCAATTGTTGTTTTTGTGTCATTGGATGAACATTTAGGTCATTTTCGTCCTCCCGACACTTAATCTTGTCCAGTTAGGGTTTCTAACCAATCTTGTGCATCCAATAGGTGTTTTTATGTCATTGGATGAACAATTAGGTCACTTTCGTCCTCCCTACTCTTAATCTTGTCCAATTAGGATTTTTAACCAATCTTGTGCATTCAATAGGTGTTTTGTGTCATTGGATTAACATTTAGGTCATTTTCGTCCTCCCTAGGCTAATTCTTGTCCAATTAGGGTTTTTAACCAATCTTGTGCATCCAATAGGTGTTTTGTGTCATTGGATGAACATTTAACTCATTTTCGTCCTCCCTACACTTAATCTTGTCCAATTAGGGTTTTTAACCAATCTTGTGGATCCAATAGGTGTTTTTGTGTCATTGGATGAATGTTTAGGTCATTTTCGTCCTCCCTACACTTAATCTTGTCCAATTAGGGTTTTTAACCAATCTTGTGCATTCAATAGGTGTTTTGTGTCATAGGATTAACATTTAGGTCATTTTCGTCGTCCCTAAACTTAAGCTTGTCCAATTAGGTTTTCTAACCAATCTTGTGCATCCAATAGGTGTTTTTGTGTCATTAGATGAACAATTTGGTCATTTTCGTCCTCCCTAGGCTAATTCTTGTCCAATTAGGGTTTTTAACCAATCTTGTGCATCCAATAGGTGATTTGTGTCATTGGATGAATATTTAGGTAATTTTCGTCCTCCCTACAGTTAATCTTGTCCAATTAGGGTTTTTAACCAATCGTGTGCATCCAATAGGTGTTTTTGTGTCATTGGATGAACGATTAGGTCATTTTCGACCTCCCTAGGCATATTCTTGTCCAATTAGGGTTTCTAACCAATCTTGTACATCCAATATGTGTGTTTGTATCATTGGATGAACAATTCGGTCCTTTTCGTCTTCCCTAGGTTTATTCTTCTCCAATTAGGGTTTTTAACCAATCTTGTGCATCCAATTGTTGTTTTTATGTCATTGGATGAACAATTAGGTCATTTTCGTCCTCCCTAGGCTAATTCTGGTCCAATTAGGGTTTTTAACCAATCTTGTGCATCCAATAGTTGTTTTTGTGTCATTGGATGAACGATTAGGTCATTTTCGACCTCCCTAGGCTTATTCTTTTCCAATTAGGGTTTCTAACCAATCTTGTGCATCCAATAGGTGTTTTTGTGTCATTGGATGAACAATTAGGTCATTTTCGTCCTCCCTAGGCTAATTCTTGTCCAATTAGGGTTTTTAACCAATCTTGTGCATCCAATAGGTGTTTTGTGTCATTGGATGAACATTTAAGTCATTTTCGTCCTCCCTACACTTAATCTTGTCCAATTAGGGTTTTTAACCAATCTTGTGGATCCAATAGGTGTTTTTGTGTCATTGGATGAATGTTTAGGTCATTTTCGTCCTCCCTACACTTAATCTTGTCCAATTAGGGTTTTTAACCAATCTTGTGCATTCAATAGGTGTTTTGTGTCATAGGATTAACATTTAGGTCATTTTCGTCGTCCCTAAACTTAAGCTTGTCCAATTAGGTTTTCTAACCAATCTTGTGCATCCAATAGGTGTTTTTGTGTCATTGGATGAACAATTTGGTCATTTTCGTCCTCCCTAGGCTAATTCTTGTCCAATTAGGGTTTTTAACCAATCTTGTGCATCCAATACGTGATTTGTGTCATTGGATGAATATTTAGGTAATTTTCGTCCTCCCTACAGTTAATCTTGTCCAATTAGGGTTTTTAACCAATCGTGTGCATCCAATAGGTGTTTTTGTGTCATTGGATGAACGATTAGGTCATTTTCGACCTCCCTAGGCATATTCTTGTCCAATTAGGGTTTCTAACCAATCTTGTACATCCAATATGTGTGTTTGTATCATTGGATGAACAATTCGGTCCTTTTCGTCTTCCCTAGGTTTATTCTTCTCCAATTAGGGTTTTTAACCAATCTTGTGCATCCAATTGTTGTTTTTATGTCATTGGATGAACAATTAGGTCATTTTCGTCCTCCCTAGGCTAATTCTGGTCCAATTAGGGTTTTTAACCAATCTTGTGCATCCAATAGTTGTTTTTGTGTCATTGGATGAACGATTAGGTCATTTTCGACCTCCCTAGGCTTATTCTTTTCCAATTAGGGTTTCTAACCAATCTTGTGCATCCAATAGGTGTTTTTGTGTCATTGGATGAACAATTAGGTCATTTTGGTCCTCCCTAAACTTAATCTTGTCCAATTAGGGTTTTTAACCAATCTTGTGCATCCAATAGGTGTTTTTGTGTCATTGGATGAACATTTAGGTCATTTTCGTCCTCCCTACACTTAATCTTGTCCAATTAGGGTTTCTAACCAATCTTGCGCATCCAATAGGTGTTTTTGTGTCATTGGATGAACGATTAGGTCATTTCCGACCTCCCTAGGCTTATTCTTGTCGAATTAGGGTTTCTAACCAATCTTATGAATCCAATATGTGTGTTTGTGTCATTGGATGAACGATTCGGTCCTTTTCGTCCTCCATAGGTTTATTCTTGTCCAATTAGGGTTTTTAACCAATCTTGGGCATCCAATTGTTGTTTTTGTGTCATTGGATGAACATTTAGGTCATTTTCGTCCTCCCGACACTTAATCTTGTCCAGTTAGGGTTTCTAACCAATCTTGTGCATCCAATAGGTGTTTTTATGTCATTGGATGAACAATTAGGTCACTTTCGTCCTCCCTACTCTTAATCTTGTCCAATTAGGATTTTTAACCAATCTTGTGCATTCAATAGGTGTTTTGTGTCATTGGATTAACATTTAGGTCATTTTCGTCCTCCCTAGGCTAATTCTTGTCCAATTAGGGTTTTTAACCAATCTTGTGCATCCAATAGGTGTTTTGTGTCATTGGATGAACATTTAACTCATTTTCGTCCTCCCTACACTTAATCTTGTCCAATTAGGGTTTTTAACCAATCTTGTGGATCCAATAGGTGTTTTTGTGTCATTGGATGAATGTTTAGGTCATTTTCGTCCTCCCTACACTTAATCTTGTCCAATTAGGGTTTTTAACCAATCTTGTGCATTCAATAGGTGTTTTGTGTCATAGGATTAACATTTAGGTCATTTTCGTCGTCCCTAAACTTAAGCTTGTCCAATTAGGTTTTCTAACCAATCTTGTGCATCCAATAGGTGTTTTTGTGTCATTAGATGAACAATTTGGTCATTTTCGTCCTCCCTAGGCTAATTCTTGTCCAATTAGGGTTTTTAACCAATCTTGTGCATCCAATAGGTGATTTGTGTCATTGGATGAATATTTAGGTAATTTTCGTCCTCCCTACAGTTAATCTTGTCCAATTAGGGTTTTTAACCAATCGTGTGCATCCAATAGGTGTTTTTGTGTCATTGGATGAACGATTAGGTCATTTTCGACCTCCCTAGGCATATTCTTGTCCAATTAGGGTTTCTAACCAATCTTGTACATCCAATATGTGTGTTTGTATCATTGGATGAACAATTCGGTCCTTTTCGTCTTCCCTAGGTTTATTCTTCTCCAATTAGGGTTTTTAACCAATCTTGTGCATCCAATTGTTGTTTTTATGTCATTGGATGAACAATTAGGTCATTTTCGTCCTCCCTAGGCTAATTCTGGTCCAATTAGGGTTTTTAACCAATCTTGTGCATCCAATAGTTGTTTTTGTGTCATTGGATGAACGATTAGGTCATTTTCGACCTCCCTAGGCTTATTCTTTTCCAATTAGGGTTTCTAACCAATCTTGTGCATCCAATATGTGTGTTTGTGTCATTGGATGAACAATTCGGTCCTTTTCGTCCTCCCTAGGTTTATTCTTGTCCAATTAGGGATTTTAACCAATCTTGTGCATCCAATTGTTGTTTTTGTGTCATTGGATGAACATTTAGGTCATTTTCGTGCCCCCGACACTTAATCTTGTCCAGTTAGGGTTTCTAACCAATCTTGAGCATCCAATAGGTGTTTTGTGTCCCTGGATTAACATTTAGGTCATTTTCGTCGTCCCTAAACTTAATCTTGTCCAATTAGGGTTTCTAACCAATCTTGTGCATCCAATAGGTGTTTTTGTGTCATTGGATGAAAAATTAGGTCATTTTGGTCCTCCATAAACTTAATCTTGTCCAGTTAGGGTTTCTAACCAATCTTGTGCATCCAATAGGTGTTTTTGTGTCATTGGATGAACGATTAGGTCATTTTCGACCTCCCTAGGCTTATTCTTGTCCAATTAGGGTTTCTAACCAATCTTGTGAATCCAATGTGTGTTTGTGTCATTGGATGAACTATTCGGTCCTTTTCGTCCTCCATAGGTTTATTCTTGTCCAATTAGGGTTTTTAACCAATCTTGGGCATCCAATTGTTGTTTTTGTGTCATTGGATGAACATTTAGGTCATTTTCGTCCTCCCGACACTTAATCTTGTCCAGTTAGGGTTTCTAACCAATCTTGTGCATCCAATAGGTGTTTTTATGTCATTGGATGAACAATTAGGTCATTTTCGTCCTCCCTAGGCTAATTCTTGTCCAATTAGGGTTTTTAACCAATCTTGTGCATCCAATAGGTGTTTTTGTGTCATTGGATGAACATTTAGGTCATTTTCGTCCCCCCTAAACTTAATCTTGTCCAATTAGGGTTTCTAACCAATCTTGTGCATCCAATAGGTGTTTTTGTGTCATTGGATGAACAATTAGATCATTTTCGTCCACCCTAGGCTAATTCTTGTCCAATTAGGGTTTCTAACCAATCTTGTGCATCCAATTGGTCTTTTGTGTCATTGGATGAACAATTAGGTCATTTTCGTCCTCCCTAGGCTAATTCTTGTCCAATTAGGGTTTTTAACCAATCTTGTGCATCCAATAGGTGTTTTGTGTCATTGGATGAACATTTAAGTCATTTTCGTCGCCCCTTAACTTAATCTTGTCCAATTAGAATTTCTAACCAATCTTGTGCATCCAATAGGTGTTTTTGTGTCATTGGATGAACATTTAGGTCATTTTCGTCCTCCCTAGGCTTATTCTTGTCCAATTAGGGTTTCTAACCAATCTTGTCCATCCAATAGGTGTTTTGTGTCATTGGATGAACAAGTAGGTCATTTTCGTCCTCACTAGGCTAATTCTTGTCCAATTAGGGTTTTTAACCAATCTTGTGCATCCAATAGGTGTTTTGTGTCATTGGATGAACATTTAGGTCATTTTCGTCCTCCCTAAACTTAATCTTGTCCTGTTAGGGTTTCTAACCAATCTTGTGCATCCAATAGGTGTTTTTGTGTCATTGGATGAACATTTAAGTCATTTTCCTCCTCCCTAGGCTTATGCTTGTCCAATTAGGGTTTCTAACCACTCTTGTGCATCCAATAGGTGTTTTTGTGTCATTGGATGAACAATTAGGTCATTTTCGTCCACCCTAGGCTAATTCTTGTCCAATTGCGGTTTCTAACCAATCTTGTGCATCCAATTGGTGTTTTGTGTCATTGGATGAACAATTAGGTCATTTTCGTCCTCCCTAGGCTAATTCTTGTCCAATTAGGGTTTTTAACCAATCTTGTGCATCCAATAGGTGTTTTTGTGTCATTGGATGAACATTTAGGTCATTTTCGTCCTCCCTACACTTAATCTTGTCCAATTAGGGTTTCTAACCAATCTTGCGCATCCAATAGGTGTTTTTGTGTCATTGGATGAACGATTAGGTCATTTTCGACCTCCCTAGGCTTATTCTTGTCCAATTAGGGTTTCTAACCAATCTTGTGAATCCAATATGTGTGTTTGTGTCATTGGATGAACGATTCGGTCCTTTTCGTCCTCCATAGGTTTATTCTTGTCCAATTAGGGTTTTTAACCAATCTTGGGCATCCAATTGTTGTTTTTGTGTCATTGGATGAACATTTAGGTCATTTTCGTCCTCCATACACTTAATCTTGTCCAATTAGGGTTTTTAACCAATCTTGTGCATCCAATAGGTGTTTTTGTGTCATCGGATAAACATTTAGGTCATTTTCATCCTCCCTAGGCTTATGCTTGTCCAATTAGGGTTTCTAACCAATCTTGTGCATCCAATAGGTGTTTTTGTGTCATTGGATGAACAATTAGGTCATTTTCGTCCTCCCTAGGCTAATTCTTGTCCAATTAGGGTTTCTAACCAATCTTTTGCATCCAATAGGTGTTTTGTGTCATTGGATGAACAATTAGGTCATTTTCCTCCTCCCTAGGCTAATTCATGTCCATTTAGGGTTTTTAACCAATCTTGTGCATCCAATAGGTGTTTTGTGTCATTGGATGAACAATTAGGTCATTTTCGTCCTCCCTTAACTTAATCTTGTCCAATTAGGGTTTCTAACATATCTTGTGCATCCAATAGGTGTTTTTGTGTCATTGGATGAACAATTAGGTCATTTTCGTCCTCCCTAGGCTAATTCTTGTCCAATTAGGGTTTTTAACCAATCTTGTGCATCCAATAGGTGTTTTGTGTCATTGGATGAACAATTAGGTCATTTTCGTCCTCCCTAGGCTAATTCTTGTCCAATTAGGGTTTTTAACCAATCTTGTGCATCCAATAGGTGTTTTTGTGTCATTGGATGAATGTTTAGGTCATTTTCGTCCTCCCTACACTTAATCTTGTCCAATTAGGGTTTTTAACCAATCTTGTGCATTCAATAGGTGTTTTGTGTCATAGGATTAACATTTAGGTCATTTTCGTCGTCCCTAAACTTAAGCTTGTCCAATTAGGTTTTCTAACCAATCTTGTGCATCCAATAGGTGTTTTTGTGTCATTGGATGAACAATTAGGTCATTTTCGTCCTCCCTAGGCTAATTCTTGTCCAATTAGGGTTTTTAACCAATCTTGTGCATCCAATAGGTGTTTTGTGTCATTGGATGAACATTTAAGTCATTTTCGTCCTCCCTACACTTAATCTTGTCCAATTAGGGTTTTTAACCAATCTTGTGGATCCAATAGGTGTTTTTGTGTCATTGGATGAATGTTTAGGTCATTTTCGTCCTCCCTACACTTAATCTTGTCCAATTAGGGTTTTTAACCAATCTTGTGCATTCAATAGGTGTTTTGTGTCATAGGATTAACATTTAGGTCATTTTCGTCGTCCCTAAACTTAAGCTTGTCCAATTAGGTTTTCTAACCAATCTTGTGCATCCAATAGGTGTTTTTGTGTCATTGGATGAACAATTTGGTCATTTTCGTCCTCCCTAGGCTAATTCTTGTCCAATTAGGGTTTTTAACCAATCTTGTGCATCCAATACGTGATTTGTGTCATTGGATGAATATTTAGGTAATTTTCGTCCTCCCTACAGTTAATCTTGTCCAATTAGGGTTTTTAACCAATCGTGTGCATCCAATAGGTGTTTTTGTGTCATTGGATGAACGATTAGGTCATTTTCGACCTCCCTAGGCATATTCTTGTCCAATTAGGGTTTCTAACCAATCTTGTACATCCAATATGTGTGTTTGTATCATTGGATGAACAATTCGGTCCTTTTCGTCTTCCCTAGGTTTATTCTTCTCCAATTAGGGTTTTTAACCAATCTTGTGCATCCAATTGTTGTTTTTATGTCATTGGATGAACAATTAGGTCATTTTCGTCCTCCCTAGGCTAATTCTGGTCCAATTAGGGTTTTTAACCAATCTTGTGCATCCAATAGTTGTTTTTGTGTCATTGGATGAACGATTAGGTCATTTTCGACCTCCCTAGGCTTATTCTTTTCCAATTAGGGTTTCTAACCAATCTTGTGCATCCAATAGGTGTTTTTGTGTCATTGGATGAACAATTAGGTCATTTTGGTCCTCCCTAAACTTAATCTTGTCCAATTAGGGTTTTTAACCAATCTTGTGCATCCAATAGGTGTTTTTGTGTCATTGGATGAACATTTAGGTCATTTTCGTCCTCCCTACACTTAATCTTGTCCAATTAGGGTTTCTAACCAATCTTGCGCATCCAATAGGTGTTTTTGTGTCATTGGATGAACGATTAGGTCATTTCCGACCTCCCTAGGCTTATTCTTGTCGAATTACGGTTTCTAACCAATCTTGTGAATCCAATATGTGTGTTTGTGTCATTGGATGAACGATTCGGTCCTTTTCGTCCTCCATAGGTTTATTCTTGTCCAATTAGGGTTTTTAACCAATCTTGGGCATCCAATTGTTGTTTTTGTGTCATTGGATGAACATTTAGGTCATTTTCGTCCTCCCGACACTTAATCTTGTCCGGTTAGGGTTTCTAACCAATCTTGTGCATCCAATAGGTGTTTTTATGTCATTGGATGAACAATTAGGTCACTTTCGTCCTCCCTACTCTTAATCTTGTCCAATTAGGATTTTTAACCAATCTTGTGCATTCAATAGGTGTTTTGTGTCATTGGATTAACATTTAGGTCATTTTCGTTGTCCCTAAACTTAATCTTGTCCAATTAGGGTTTCTAACCAATCTTGTGCATCCAATTGGTGTTTTTGTGTCATTGGATGAACAATTAGGTCATTTTGGTCCTCCCTACACTTAATCTTGTCCAGTTAGGGTTTTTAACCAATCTTGTGCATCCAATAGGTGTTTTTGTGTCATTGGATGAACATTTAGGTCATTTTCGTCCTCCCTACACTTAATCTTGTCCAATTAGGGTTTCTAACCAATCTTGCGCATCCAATAGGTGTTTTTGTGTCATTGGATGAACGATTAGGTCATTTTCGACCTCCCTAGGCTTATTCTTCTCCAATTAGGGTTTCTAACCAATCTTGTGAATCCAATATGTGTGTTTGTGTCATTGGATGAACGATTCGGTCCTTTTCGTCCTCCATAGGTTTATTCTTGTCCAATTAGGGTTTTTAACCAATCTTGGGCATCCAATTGTTGTTTTTGTGTCATTGGATGAACATTTAGGTCATTTTCGTCCTCCATACACTTAATCTTGTCCAATTAGGGTTTTTAACCAATCTTGTGCATCCAATAGGTGTTTTTGTGTCATCGGATAAACATTTAGGTCATTTTCATCCTCCCTAGGCTTATGCTTGTCCAATTAGGGTTTCTAACCAATCTTGTGCATCCAATAGGTGTTTTTGTGTCATTGGATGAACAATTAGGTCATTTTCGTCCTCCATAGGCTAATTCTTGTCCAATTAGGGTTTTTAACCAATCTTGTGCATCCAATAGGTGTTTTGTGTCATTGGATGAACATTTAGGTCATTTTCGTCCTCCCTACACTTAATCTTGTCCAATTAGGGTTTTTAAGCAATCTTGTGCATCCATTAGGTGTTTTGTGTCATTGGATCCACAATTAGGTCATTTTCGTCCTCCCTAAACTTAATCTTGTCCAATTAGTGTTTCTAACCAATCCTGTGCATCCAATAGGTGTTTTGTGTCATTGGATGAACATTTAGGTCATTTTCATCTTCCCTAGGCTTATGCTTGTTCAATTAGAGTTTCTAACCAATCTTGTGCATCCAATAGTTGTGTTTGTGTCATTGGATGAACAATTAGGTCATTTTCGACCTCCCTAGGCTTCTTCTTGTCCAATTAGGGTTTTTAACCATTCTTGTGCATCCAATAGGTGTGTTTGTGTCGTTGGATGATTTTTATGTCATTTTCGACCTCCCTACACTTAATCTTGTCCAATTAGGGTTTCTAACCAATCTTGTGCATCCAATAGGTGTTTTTGTGTCATTGGATGAACAATTAGGTCATTTTCGTCCTCCCTAGGCTAATTCTTGTCCAATTAGGGTTTTTAACCAATCTTGTGCATCCAATAGGTGTTTTGTGTCATTGGATGAACATTTAAGTCATTTTCGTCCTCCCTACACTTAATCTTGTCCAATTAGGGTTTTTAACCAAGCTTGTGCATCCAATAGGTGTTTTGTGTCATTGGAGGAGCATTTAAGTCATTTTCGTCCTACCTAGGCTCATTCTTGTCCAATTAGTGTTTTTAACCAATCTTGTGCATCCAATAGGTGTTTTTGTGTCATTGGATGAATGTTTAGGTCATTTTCGTCCTCGCTACACTTATTCTTGTCCAATAAGGGTTTTTAACCAATCTTTTGCATCCAATAGGTGTTTTGTGTCATTGGATTAACATTTAGGTCATTTTCGTCGTCCCTAAACTTAATCTTGTGCAATTAGGGTTTCTAACCAATCTTGTGCATCCAATAGGTGTTTTTGTGTCATTGGATGAACAATTAGGTCATTATCGTCCTCCCTAGGCTAATTCTTGTCCAATTAGGGTTTTTAACCAATCTTGTGGATCCAATAGGTGTTTTTCGGTCATTGGATGAACATTTAGGTCATTTTCGTCCTCCCTAGGCTAGTTCTTGTCCAATTAGGGTTTTTAACCAATCTTGTGCATCCAATAGGTGTTTTGTGTCATTGGATGAACATTTAGGTCATTTTCGTCCTCCCTACACTTAATCTTGTCCAATTAGGGTTTTTAACCAATCTTGTGCATCCAATAGGTGTTTTGTGTCGTTGGATGAACATTTAGGTCATTTTTGTCCTCCCTAGGCTAATTCTTGTCCAATTAGGGTTTTTAACCAATCTTGTGCATCCAATAGGTGTTTTGTGTCATTGGATGAACATTTAGGTCATTTTCGTCCTCCCTACACTTAATCTTGTCCAATTAGGGATTCTAACCAATCTTGTGCATCCAATAGGTGTTTTTGTGTCATTTGATGAACAATTAGGTCATTTTCGTCCTCCCTAGGCTAATTCTTGTCCAATTAGGGTTTTTAACCAATCTTGTGCATCCAATAGGTGTTTTGTGTCATTGGATGAACATTTAAGTCATTTTCGTCCTCCCTACACTTAATCTTGTCCAATTAGGGTTTTTAACCAATCTTGTGGATCCAATAGGTGTTTTTGTGTCATTGGATGAATGTTTAGGTCATTTTCGTCCTCCCTACACTTAATCTTGTCCAATTAGGGTTTTTAACCAATCTTGTGCATTCAATAGGTGTTTTGTGTCATAGGATTAACATTTAGGTCATTTTCGTCGTCCCTAAACTTAAGCTTGTCCAATTAGGTTTTCTAACCAATCTTGTGCATCCAATAGGTGTTTTTGTGTCATTGGATGAACAATTTGGTCATTTTCGTCCTCCCTAGGCTAATTCTTGTCCAATTAGGGTTTTTAACCAATCTTGTGCATCCAATACGTGATTTGTGTCATTGGATGAATATTTAGGTAATTTTCGTCCTCCCTACAGTTAATCTTGTCCAATTAGGGTTTTTAACCAATCGTGTGCATCCAATAGGTGTTTTTGTGTCATTGGATGAACGATTAGGTCATTTTCGACCTCCCTAGGCATATTCTTGTCCAATTAGGGTTTCTAACCAATCTTGTACATCCAATATGTGTGTTTGTATCATTGGATGAACAATTCGGTCCTTTTCGTCTTCCCTAGGTTTATTCTTCTCCAATTAGGGTTTTTAACCAATCTTGTGCATCCAATTGTTGTTTTTATGTCATTGGATGAACAATTAGGTCATTTTCGTCCTCCCTAGGCTAATTCTGGTCCAATTAGGGTTTTTAACCAATCTTGTGCATCCAATAGTTGTTTTTGTGTCATTGGATGAACGATTAGGTCATTTTCGACCTCCCTAGGCTTATTCTTTTCCAATTAGGGTTTCTAACCAATCTTGTGCATCCAATAGGTGTTTTTGTGTCATTGGATGAACAATTAGGTCATTTTGGTCCTCCCTAAACTTAATCTTGTCCAATTAGGGTTTTTAACCAATCTTGTGCATCCAATAGGTGTTTTTGTGTCATTGGATGAACATTTAGGTCATTTTCGTCCTCCCTACACTTAATCTTGTCCAATTAGGGTTTCTAACCAATCTTGCGCATCCAATAGGTGTTTTTGTGTCATTGGATGAACGATTAGGTCATTTCCGACCTCCCTAGGCTTATTCTTGTCGAATTACGGTTTCTAACCAATCTTGTGAATCCAATATGTGTGTTTGTGTCATTGGATGAACGATTCGGTCCTTTTCGTCCTCCATAGGTTTATTCTTGTCCAATTAGGGTTTTTAACCAATCTTGGGCATCCAATTGTTGTTTTTGTGTCATTGGATGAACATTTAGGTTATTTTCGTCCTCCCGACACTTAATCTTGTCCGGTTAGGGTTTCTAACCAATCTTGTGCATCCAATAGGTGTTTTTATGTCATTGGATGAACAATTAGGTCACTTTCGTCCTCCCTACTCTTAATCTTGTCCAATTAGGATTTTTAACCAATCTTGTGCATTCAATAGGTGTTTTGTGTCATTGGATTAACATTTAGGTCATTTTCGTTGTCCCTAAACTTAATCTTGTCCAATTAGGGTTTCTAACCAATCTTGTGCATCCAATTGGTGTTTTTGTGTCATTGGATGAACAATTAGGTCATTTTGGTCCTCCCTACACTTAATCTTGTCCAGTTAGGGTTTTTAACCAATCTTGTGCATCCAATAGGTGTTTTTGTGTCATTGGATGAACATTTAGGTCACTTTCGTCCTCCCTACACTTAATCTTGTCCAATTAGGGTTTCTAACCAATCTTGCGCATCCAATAGGTGTTTTTGTGTCATTGGATGAACGATTAGGTCATTTTCGACCTCCCTAGGCTTATTCTTGTCCAATTAGGGTTTCTAACCAATCTTGTGAATCCAATATGTGTGTTTGTGTCATTGGATGAACGATTCGGTCCTTTTCGTCCTCCATAGGTTTATTCTTGTCCAATTAGGGTTTTTAACCAATCTTGGGCATCCAATTGTTGTTTTTGTGTCATTGGATGAACATTTAGGTCATTTTCGTCCTCCATACACTTAATCTTGTCCAATTAGGGTTTTTAACCAATCTTGTGCATCCAATAGGTGTTTTTGTGTCATCGGATAAACATTTAGGTCATTTTCATCCTCCCTAGGCTTATGCTTGTCTAATTAGGGTTTCTAACCAATCTTGTGCATCCAATAGGTGTTTTTGTGTCATTGGATGAACAATTAGGTCATTTTCGTCCTCCCTAGGCTAATTCTTGTCCAATTAGGGTTTTTAACCAATCTTGTGCATCCAATAGGTGTTTTGTGTCATTGGATGAACATTTAAGTCATTTTCGTCCTCCCTACACTTAATCTTGTCCAATTAGGGTTTTTAACCAATCTTGTGGATCCAATAGGTGTTTTTGTGTCATTGGATGAATGTTTAGGTCATTTTCGTCCTCCCTACACTTAATCTTGTCCAATTAGGGTTTTTAACCAATCTTGTGCATTCAATAGGTGTTTTGTGTCATAGGATTAACATTTAGGTCATTTTCGTCGTCCCTAAACTTAAGCTTGTCCAATTAGGTTTTCTAACCAATCTTGTGCATCCAATAGGTGTTTTTGTGTCATTGGATGAACAATTAGGTCATTTTCGTCCTCCCTAGGCTAATTCTTGTCCAATTAGGGTTTTTAACCAATCTTGTGCATCCAATAGGTGTTTTGTGTCATTGGATGAACATTTAAGTCATTTTCGTCCTCCCTACACTTAATCTTGTCCAATTAGGGTTTTTAACCAATCTTGTGGATCCAATAGGTGTTTTTGTGTCATTGGATGAATGTTTAGGTCATTTTCGTCCTCCCTACACTTAATCTTGTCCAATTAGGGTTTTTAACCAATCTTGTGCATTCAATAGGTGTTTTGTGTCATAGGATTAACATTTAGGTCGTTTTCGTCGTCCCTAAACTTAAGCTTGTCCAATTAGGTTTTCTAACCAATCTTGTGCATCCAATAGGTGTTTTTGTGTCATTGGATGAACAATTTGGTCATTTTCGTCCTCCCTAGGCTAATTCTTGTCCAATTAGGGTTTTTAACCAATCTTGTGCATCCAATAGGTGATTTGTGTCATTGGATGAATATTTAGGTAATTTTCGTCCTCCCTACAGTTAATCTTGTCCAATTAGGGTTTTTAACCAATCGTGTGCATCCAATAGGTGTTTTTGTGTCATTGGATGAACGATTAGGTCATTTTCGACCTCCCTAGGCATATTCTTGTCCAATTAGGGTTTCTAACCAATCTTGTACATCCAATATGTGTGTTTGTATCATTGGATGAACAATTCGGTCCTTTTCGTCTTCCCTAGGTTTATTCTTCTCCAATTAGGGTTTTTAACCAATCTTGTGCATCCAATTGTTGTTTTTATGTCATTGGATGAACAATTAGGTCATTTTCGTCCTCCCTAGGCTAATTCTGGTCCAATTAGGGTTTTTAACCAATCTTGTGCATCCAATAGTTGTTTTTGTGTCATTGGATGAACGATTAGGTCATTTTCGACCTCCCTAGGCTTATTCTTTTCCAATTAGGGTTTCTAACCAATCTTGTGCATCCAATAGGTGTTTTTGTGTCATTGGATGAACAATTAGGTCATTTTGGTCCTCCCTAAACTTAATCTTGTCCAATTAGGGTTTTTAACCAATCTTGTGCATCCAATAGGTGTTTTTGTGTCATTGGATGAACATTTAGGTCATTTTCGTCCTCCCTACACTTAATCTTGTCCAATTAGGGTTTCTAACCAATCTTGCGCATCCAATAGGTGTTTTTGTGTCATTGGATGAACGATTAGGTCATTTCCGACCTCCCTAGGCTTATTCTTGTCGAATTACGGTTTCTAACCAATCTTGTGAATCCAATATGTGTGTTTGTGTCATTGGATGAACGATTCGGTCCTTTTCGTCCTCCATAGGTTTATTCTTGTCCAATTAGGGTTTTTAACCAATCTTGGGCATCCAATTGTTGTTTTGGTGTCCTTGGATGAACATTTAGGTTATTTTCGTCCTCCCGACACTTAATCTTGTCCGGTTAGGGTTTCTAACCAATCTTGTGCATCCAATAGGTGTTTTTATGTCATTGGATGAACAATTAGGTCACTTTCGTCCTCCCTACTCTTAATCTTGTCCAATTAGGATTTTTAACCAATCTTGTGCATTCAATAGGTGTTTTGTGTCATTGGATTAACATTTAGGTCATTTTCGTTGTCCCTAAACTTAATCTTGTCCAATTAGGGTTTCTAACCAATCTTGTGCATCCTATTGGTGTTTTTGTGTCATTGGATGAACAATTAGGTCATTTTGGTCCTCCCTACACTTAATCTTGTCCAGTTAGGGTTTTTAACCAATCTTGTGCATCCAATAGGTGTTTTTGTGTCATTGGATGAACATTTAGGTCACTTTCGTCCTCCCTACACTTAATCTTGTCCAATTAGGGTTTCTAACCAATCTTGCGCATCCAATAGGTGTTTTTGTGTCATTGGATGAACGATTAGGTCATTTTCGACCTCCCTAGGCTTATTCTTGTCCAATTAGGGTTTCTAACCAATCTTGTGAATCCAATATGTGTGTTTGTGTCATTGGATGAACGATTCGGTCCTTTTCGTCCTCCATAGGTTTATTCTTGTCCAATTAGGGTTTTTAACCAATCTTGGGCATCCAATTGTTGTTTTTGTGTCATTGGATGAACATTTAGGTCATTTTCGTCCTCCATACACTTAATCTTGTCCAATTAGGGTTTTTAACCAATCTTGTGCATCCAATAGGTGTTTTTGTGTCATCGGATAAACATTTAGGTCATTTTCATCCTCCCTAGGCTTATGCTTGTCCAATTAGGGTTTCTAACCAATCTTGTGCATCCAATAGGTGTTTTTGTGTCATTGGATGAACAATTAGGTCATTTTCGTCCTCCATAGGCTAATTCTTGTCCAATTAGGGTTTTTAACCAATCTTGTGCATCCAATAGGTGTTTTGTGTCATTGGATGAACATTTAGGTCATTTTCGTCCTCCCTAAACTTAATCTTGTCCAATTAGGGTTTCTAACCAATCTTGTGCATCCAATAGGTGTTTTTGTGTCATTGGATGAACAATTACGTCATTTTCATCCTCCCTAAACTTAATCTTGTCCAATTAGGGTTTTTAACCAATCTTCTGCATCCAATAGGTGTTTTGTGTCATTGCATGAACATTTACGTCATTTTCGTCCTCCCTAAACTTAATCTTGTCCAATTAGGGTTTCTAACCAATCTTGTGCATCCAATAGGTGTTTTTGTGTCATTGGATGAACAATTAGGTCATTTTCGTCCTCCCTAGGCTAATTCTTGTCCAATTAGGGTTTTTAACCAATCTTGTGCATCCAATAGGTGTTTTGTGTCATTGGATGAACATTTATCTCATTTTCGTTCTCCCTAAACTTAATCTTGTCCAATTAGGGTTTCTGACCAATCTTGGGCATCGAATAGGTGTTTTTGTGTCATTGGATGAACAATTAGATCATTTTCGTCCTCCCTAAACTTAATCTTGTCCAATTAGGGTTTCTAACCAATCTTGTGCATCCAATAGGCGTTTTTGTGTCATTGGATGAACAATTAGGTCATTTTCATCCTCCCTAAACTTAATCTTGTCCAATTAGGGTTTTTAACCAATCTTCTGCATCCAATAGGTGTTTTGTGTGATTGCATGAACATTTACGTCATTTTCGTCCTCCCTAAACTTAATCTTGTCCAATTAGGGTTTCTAACCAATCTTGTGCATCCAATAGGTGTTTTTGTGTCATTGGATGAACAATTAGGTCATTTTCGTCCTCCCTAGGCTAATTCTTGTCCAATTGGGGTTTTTAACGAATCTTGTGCATCCAATAGGTGTTTGTGTCATTGGATGAACATTTAGGTCATTTTCGTCCTCCTACACTTAATCTTGTCCAATTAGGGTTTCTAACCAATCTTGTGCATCCAATAGTTGTTTTTGTGTCATTGGATGAACATTTATGTCATTTTCGTCCTCCCTAAACTTAATCTTTTCCAATTAGGGTTTCTAACCAATCTTGTGCATCCAATAGGTGTTTTTGTGTCATTGGATGAACAATTAGGTCATTTTCGTCCTCCCTAGGCTAATTCTTGTCCAATTAGGGTTTTTAACCAATCTTGTGCATCCAATAGGTGTTTTGTGTCATTGAATGAACATTTAGGTCATTTTCGTCCGCCCTACACTTAATCTTGTCCAATTAGGGTTTCTAACCAATCTTGTGCATCCAATTGTTGTTTTTGTCTCATTGGATGAACATTGATGTCATTTTCGTCCTCCCTAAACTTAATCTCTTCCAATTAGGGTTTCTAACCAATCTTGTGCATCCAATAGGTGTTTTTGTTTCATTGGATGAACAATTAGGTCATTTTCGTCCTCCCTAGGCTAATTCTTGTCCAATTAGGGTTTTTAACCAATCTTGTGCATCCAATAGGTGTTTTGTGTCATTGGATGAACATTTAGGTCATTTTCGTCTTCCCTAAACTTAATCTTGTCCAATTAGGGTTTCTAACCAATCTTATGAATCCAATAGGTGTTTTTGTGTCATTGGATGAACAATTAGGTCATTTTCGTCCACCCTAGGCTAATTCTTGTCCAATTAGGGTTTCTAACCAATCTTGTGCATCCAATTGGTCTTTTGTGTCATTGGATGAACAATTAGGTCATTTTCGTCCTCCCTAGGCTAATTCTTGTCCAATTAGGGTTTTTAACCAATCTTGTGCATCCAATAGGTGTTTTGTGTCATTGGATGAACATTTAAGTCATTTTCGTCGCCCCTTAACTTAATCTTGTCCAATTAGAATTTCTAACCAATCTTGTGCATCCAATAGGTGTTTTTGTGTCATTGGATGAACATTTAGGTCATTTTCGTCCTCCCTAGGCTTATTCTTGTCCAATTAGGGTTTCTAACCAATCTTGTCCATCCAATAGGTGTTTTGTGTCATTGGATGAACAAGTAGGTCATTTTCGTCCTCACTAGGCTAATTCTTGTCCAATTAGGGTTTTTAACCAATCTTGTGCATCCAATAGGTGTTTTGTGTCATTGGATGAACATTTAGGTCATTTTCGTCCTCCCTAAACTTAATCTTGTCCTGTTAGGGTTTCTAACCAATCTTGTGCATCCAATAGGTGTTTTTGTGTCATTGGATGAACATTTAAGTCATTTTCCTCCTCCCTAGGCTTATGCTTGTCCAATTAGGGTTTCTAACCACTCTTGTGCATCCAATAGGTGTTTTTGTGTCATTGGATGAACAATTAGGTCATTTTCGTCCACCCTAGGCTAATTCTTGTCCAATTGCGGTTTCTAACCAATCTTGTGCATCCAATTGGTGTTTTGTGTCATTGGATGAACAATTAGGTCATTTTCGTCCTCCCTAGGCTAATTCTTGTCCAATTAGGGTTTTTAACCAATCTTGTGCATCCAATAGGTGTTTTGTGTCATTGGATGAACATTTAAGTCATTTTCGTCCTCCCTACACTTCATGTAGTCCAATTAAGGTTTTTAACCAATCTTGTGCATCCATTAGGTGTTTTTGTGTCATTGAATGAACAATTAGGTCATTTTCGACCTCCCTAGGCTTATTCTTGTCCAATTAGGGTTTCTAACCAAACATGTGCATCCAATAGTTGTGTCTGTGTCATTGGATGAACAATTAGGTCATTCTTTACCTCCCTAGGCTTATTCTTGTCCAATTAGGGTTTCTAACCAATCTTGTGCATCCAATAGGTGTGTTTGTGTCATTGGATGAACAATTAGGTCATTTTCGTCCTCCCTAGGCTAATTCTTGTCCAATTAGGGTTTTTAACCAATATTGTGGATCCAATAGGTGTTTTGTGTCATTTTATGAATATTTAGGTCATTTTCGTCCTCCCTAAACTTAATCTTGTCCAATTAGGGTTTTTAACTAATCTTGTGCATCCAATAGGTGTTTTGTGTCATTGGATGAACATTTAGGTCATTTTCGTCCTCCCTACACTTAATCTTGTTCAATTAGGGTTTCTAACCAATCTTGTGCATCCGATAGGTGTTTTTGTGTCATTGGATGAACAATTAGGTCATTTTCGTCCTCCCTAGGCTAATTCTTGTCCAATTAGGGTTTCTAACCAATCTTGTGCATCCAATTGGTGTTTTTGTGACATTGGATGAACAATTAGGTCATTTTCCTCCTCCCTATGATAATTCTTGTCCAATTAGGGTTTTTAACCAATCTTGTGCATCCAATAGGTGTTTTGTGTCATTGGATGAACATTTCGGTCATTTTCGTCCTCCTTAGGCTAATTCTTATCCAATTAGGGTTTTTAACCAATCTTGTGCATCCAATAGGTGTTTTGTGTCATTGGATGAACATTTAGGTCATTTTCGTCCTCCCTACACTTAATCTTGTCCAATTAGGGTTTCTAACCAATCTTGTGCATCCGATAGGTGTTTTTGTGTCATTGGATGAACAATTAGGTCATTTTCGTCCTCCCTAGGCTAATTCTTGTCCAATTAAGGTTTTTAACCAATCTTGTGCATCCAATAGGTGTTTTGTGTCATTGGATGAACATTTAGGTCATTTTCGTCCTCCCTACACTTAAGCTTGTCCAATTTGGGATTTTAACCAATCTTGTGCATCCAATAGGTGTTTTGTGTAATTGGATGAACAGTTAGGTCATTTTTTTCCTCCCTAGGCTAATTCTTGTCCAATTAGGGTTTTTAACCAATCTTGTGCATCCAATAGGTGTTTTGTGTCATTGATTAAACATTTAGATCATTTTCGTCCTCCATACACTTAATCTTGTCCAATTAGGGTTTTTAACCAATCTTGTGCATCCAATAGGTGTTTTTGTGTCATTGGATGAACATTTATGCTTGTCCAATTAGGGTTTCTAACCAATCTTAAGCAACCAATAATTGTGTTTTGTGTCGTTGGATGAACATTTAGGTCATTTTCGTCCTCCCTACACTTAATCTTGTCCAATTAGTGTTTTTAACCAATCTTGTGCATCCAGTAGGTGTTTTGTGTCATTGGATGAATATTTAGGTCATTCTCGTCCTCCTTACACGTAATCTTGTCCAATTAGGGTTTTTATCCAATCTTGTGCATCCAATAGGTGTTTTGTGTCATTGGATGAACATTTAGGTCATTTTCGTCCTCCCAAGGCTAATTCTTATCCAATTAGGGTTTTTAACCAATCTTGTGCATCCAATTGGTGTTTTTCTGTCATTGGATGAACAATTAGGTCATTTTCGTCTTCCCTAGGCTAATTCTTGTCGAATTAGGGTTTTTAACCAATCTTGTGCATCCAATAGGTGTTTTGTATCATTGGACGAATATTTACGTCATTTTCGTCCTCCCTAAACTTAACCTTGTCCAATTAGGGTTTCTAACCAATCTTGTGCATCCAATAGGTGTGTTTGTGTCATTGGATGAACAATTAGGTCATTTTCGTCCTCCCTACACTTTATCTTGTCCAATTAGGTTTTCTAACCAATCTTGTGCATCCAATTGGTGTTTTTGTGTCATTGGATAAACAATTAGGTCATTTTTGTCCTCCCTAGGATAATTCTTGTCCTATTCGGGTTTTTAACCAATCATGTGTATCCAATAGGTGTTTTGTGTCATTGAATGAACATTTAGGTCATTTTCGTCCTCCCTACACTTAATCTTGTCCAATTAGGGTTTCTAACCAATCTTGTGCATCCAATAGGTGTTTTGTGTCATTGGATGAATATTTAGGTCATTTTCGTCCTCCCTACACTTAATCTTGTCCAATTAGGGTTTTTAACCAATCTTGTGCATCCAATAGGTGTTTTTGTGTCATTGGATGAATGTTTAGGTCATTTTCGTCCTCCCTACACTTAATCTTGTCCAATTAGGGTTTTTAACCAATCTTGTGCATTCAATAGGTGTTTTGTGTCATAGGATTAACATTTAGGTCATTTTCGTCGTCCCTAAACTTAAGCTTGTCCAATTAGGTTTTCTAACCAATCTTGTGCATCCAATAGGTGTTTTTGTGTCATTGGATGAACAATTAGGTCATTTTCGTCCTCCCTAGGCTAATTCTTGTCCAATTAGGGTTTTTAACCAATCTTGTGCATCCAATAGGTGTTTTGTGTCATTGGATGAACATTTAAGTCATTTTCGTCCTCCCTACACTTAATCTTGTCCAATTAGGGTTTTTAACCAATCTTGTGGATCCAATAGGTGTTTTTGTGTCATTGGATGAATGTTTAGGTCATTTTCGTCCTCCCTACACTTAATCTTGTCCAATTAGGGTTTTTAACCAATCTTGTGCATTCAATAGGTGTTTTGTGTCATAGGATTAACATTTAGGTCGTTTTCGTCGTCCCTAAACTTAAGCTTGTCCAATTAGGTTTTCTAACCAATCTTGTGCATCCAATAGGTGTTTTTGTGTCATTGGATGAACAATTTGGTCATTTTCGTCCTCCCTAGGCTAATTCTTGTCCAATTAGGGTTTTTAACCAATCTTGTGCATCCAATAGGTGTTTTGTGTCATTGGATGAACATTTAAGTCATTTTCGTCCTCCCTACACTTAATCTTGTCCAATTAGGGTTTTTAACCAATCTTGTGCATTCAATAGGTGTTTTTGTGTCATTGGATGAACAATTTGGTCATTTTCGTCCTCCCTAGGCTAATTCTTGTCCAATTAGGGTTTTTAACCAATGTTGTGCATCCAATAGGTGTTTTTGTGTCATTGGATGAATATTTAGGTCATTTTCGTCCTCCATACACTTAATCTTGTCCAATTAGGGTTTTTAACCAATCTTGTGCATCCAATAGGTGTTTTTGTGTCATCGGATAAACATTTAGGTCATTTTCATCCTCCCTAGGCTTATGCTTGTCCAATTAGGGTTTCTAACCAATCTTGTGCATCCAATAGGTGTTTTTGTGTCATTGGATGAACAATTAGGTCATTTTCGTCCTCCCTAGGCTAATTCTTGTCCAATTAGGGTTTTTAACCAATCTTGTGCATCCAATAGGTGTTGTGTGTCATTGGATGAACATTTAAGTCATTTTCGTCCTCCCTACACTTAATCTTGTCCAATTAAGGTTTTTAACCAATCTTGTGCATGCAACAGGTTTTTTTGTGTCATTGGATGAATGTTTAGGTCATTTTCGTCCTCCCTACACTTAATCTTGTCCAATTAGGGTTTTTAACCAATCTTGTGCATTCAATAGGTGTTTTTGTGTCATTGGATGAACAATTTGGTCATTTTCGTCCTCCCTAGGCTAATTCTTGTCCAATTAGGGTTTTTAACCAATGTTGTGCATCCAATAGGTGTTTTTATGTCATTGGATGAATATTTAGGTCATTTTCGTCCTCCATACACTTAATCTTGTCCAATTAGGGTTTTTAACCAATCTTGTGCATCCAATAGGTGTTTTTGTGTCATCGGATAAACATTTAGGTCATTTTCATCCTCCCTAGGCTTATGCTTGTCCAATTAGGGTTTCTAACCAATCTTGTGCATCCAATAGGTGTTTTTGTGTCATTGGATGAACAATT
>JBBPBS010000525.1:0-65404 GCA_037974835.1 Cicer judaicum | reverse complement strand
ATTCTTGTCCAATTAGGGTTTTTAACCAATCTTGTGCATCCAATAGGTGTTTTGTGTCATTGGATGAACATTTAAGTCATTTTCGTCCTCCCTACACTTAATCTTGTCCAATTAGGGTTTTTAACCAATCTTGTGGATCCAATAGGTGTTTTTGTGTCATTGGATGAATGTTTAGGTCATTTTCGTCCTCCCTACACTTAATCTTGTCCAATTAGGGTTTTTAACCAATCTTGTGCATTCAATAGGTGTTTTGTGTCATAGGATTAACATTTAGGTCATTTTCGTCGTCCCTAAACTTAAGCTTGTCCAATTAGGTTTTCTAACCAATCTTGTGCATCCAATAGGTGTTTTTGTGTCATTGGATGAACAATTTGGTCATTTTCGTCCTCCCTAGGCTAATTCTTGTCCAATTAGGGTTTTTAACCAATCTTGTGCATCCAATACGTGATTTGTGTCATTGGATGAATATTTAGGTAATTTTCGTCCTCCCTACAGTTAATCTTGTCCAATTAGGGGTTTTAACCAATCGTGTGCATCCAATAGGTGTTTTTGTGTCTTTGGATGAACGATTAGGTCATTTTCGACCTCCCTAGGCATATTCTTGTCCAATTAGGGTTTCTAACCAATCTTGTACATCCAATATGTGTGTTTGTATCATTGGATGAACAATTAGGTCATTTTGGTCCTCCCTAAACTTAATCTTGTCCAATTAGGGTTTTTAACCAATCTTGTGCATCCAATAGGTGTTTTTGTGTCATTGGATGAACATTTAGGTCATTTTCGTCGTCCCTAAACTTAATCTTGTCCAATTAGGGTTTCTAACCAATCTTGTGCATCCAATAGGTGTTTTTGTGTCATTGGATGAACAATTTGGTCATTTTCGTCCTCCCTAGGCTAATTCTTGTCCAATTAGGGTTTTTAACCAATCTTGTGCATCCAATAGGTGTTTTTGTGTCATTGGATGAATATTTAGGTCATTTTCGTCCTCCATACACTTAATCTTGTCCAATTAGGGTTTTTAACCAATCTTGTGCATCCAATAGGTGTTTTTGTGTCATCGGATAAACATTTAGGTCATTTTCATCCTCCCTAGGCTTATGCTTGTCCAATTAGGGTTTCTAACCAATCTTGTGCATCCAATAGGTGTTTTTGTGTCATTGGATGAACAATTAGGTCATTTTCGTCCTCCATAGGCTAATTCTTGTCCAATTAGGGTTTTTAACCAATCTTGTGCATCCAATAGGTGTTTTGTGTCATTGGATGAACATTTAGGTCATTTTCGTCCTCCCTACACTTAATCTTGTCCAATTAGGGTTTTTAACCAATCTTGTGCAACCAATTGGTGTTTTGTGTCATTGGATGAACATTTAGGTCATTTTCGTCCTCCCTACACTTAATCTTGTTCAATTAGGGTTTCTAACCAATCTTGTGCATCCGATAGGTGTTTTTGTGTCATTGGATGAACAATTAGGTCATTTTCGTCCTCCCTAGGCTAATTCTTGTCAAATTAGGGTTTTTAACCAATCTTGTGCATCCAATAGGTGTTTTGTGTCATTGGATGAACATTTAGGTCATTTTCGTCCTCCTTAGGCTAATTCTTATCCAATTAGGGTTTTTAACCAATCTTGTGCATTCAATAGGTGTTTTGTGTCATTGGATGAACATTTAGGTCATTTTCGTCCTCCCTACACTTAATCTTGTTCAATTAGGGTTTCTAACCAATCTTGTGCATCCGATAGGTGTTTTTGTGTCATTGGATGAACAATTAGGTCATTTTCGTCCTCCCTAGGCTAATTCTTGTCCAATTAGGGTTTCTAACCAATCTTGTGCATCCAATTGGTGTTTTTGTGTCATTGGATGAACAATTAGGTCATTTTCGTCCTCCCTATGCTAATTCTTGTCCAATTAGGGTTTTTAACCAATCTTGTGCATCCAATAGGTGTTTTGTGTCATTGGATGAACATTTAGGTCATTTTCGTCCTCCTTAGTCTAATTCTTATCCAATTAGGGTTTTTAACCAATCTTGTGCATCCAATAGGTGTTTTGTGTCATTGGATGAACATTTAGGTCATTTTCGTCCTGCCTAAACTTAATCTTGTCCAATTAGGGTTTTCAACCAATCTTGTGCATCCAATAGGTATTTTGTGTCATTGGATGAACATTTAGGTCATTTTCGTCCTCCCTAAACTTAATTCTTGTCCAATTAGGGTTTTTAACCAATCTTGTGCATCCAATATGTGTTTTGTGTCATTGGATGAACATTTAGGTCATTTTCTTCCTCCTTAGGCTAATTCTTATCCAATTAGGGTTTTTAACCAATCTTGTGCATCCAATAGGTGTTTTGTGTCATTGGATGAACATTTAGGTCATTTTCGTCCTCCCTACACTTAATCTTGTTCAATTAGGGTTTCTAACCAATCTTGTGCATCCGATAGGTGTTTTTGTGTCATTGGATGAACAATTAGGTCATTTTCGTCCTCCCTAGGCTAATTCTTGTCCAATTAGCGTTTTTAACCAATCTTGTGCATCCAATAGGTGTTTTGTGTCATTGGATGAACATTTAGGTCATTTTCGTCCTCCTTATGCTAATTCTTAACCAAATTAGGGTTTTTAACCAATCTTGTGCGTCCAGTAGGTGTTTTGTGTCATTGGATGAACATTTCGGTCATTTTCGTCCTCCCTACACTTAATCTTGTTCAATTAGGGTTTCTAACCAATCTTGTGCATCCGATAGGTGTTTTGTGTCATTAGATGAATATTTAGGTCATTTTCGTCCTCCCTATGATAATTCTTATCCAATTAGGGTTTTTAACCAATCTTGTGCATCCAATAGGTGTTTTGTGTCATTGGATGAACATTTAGGTCATTTTCGTCCTCCCTACACTTAATCTTGTTCAATTAGGGTTTGTGACCAATCTTGTGCATCCGAAAGGTGTTTTTGTGTCATTGGATGAACAATTAGGTCATTTTCGTCCTCCCTAGGCTAATTCTTGTCCAATTAGGGTTTTTAACCAATCTTGTGCATCCAATAGGTGTTTTGTGTCATTGGATGAACACTTAGGTCATTTCTGTCCTCCCTACACTTTATCTTGTCCAATTAGGGTTTCTAACCAATCTTGTGCATCCAATTGGTGTTTTTGTGTCATTGGATGAACAATTAGGTCATTTTCGTCCTCCCTATGATAATTCTTGTCCAATTAGGGTTTTTATCCAATCTTGTGCATCCAATAGGTGTTTTGTGTCATTGGATGAACATTTAGGTCATTTTCGTCCTCCCTACACTTAATCTTGTTCAATTAGGGTTTCTAACCAATCTTGTGCATCCGATAGGTGTTTTTGTGTCATTGGATGAACAATTAGGTCATTTTCGTCCTCCCTAAACTTAATCTTGTCCAATTAGGGTTTTTAACCAATCTTGTGCATCCAATAGGTGTTTTGTGTCATTGGATGAACATTTAGGTCATTTTCGTCCTCCCTATGCTAATTCTTGTCCAATTAGGGTTTCTAACCAATCTTGTGCATCCAATAGGTGTTTTTGTGTCATTGGATGAACAATTAGGTCATTTTCGTCCTCCCTAGGCTAATTCTTGTCCAATTAGGGTTTTTAACCAATCTTGTGCATCCAATAGGTGTTTTGTGTCATTGGATGAACATTTAAGTCATTTTCGTCCTCCCTACACTTAATCTTGTCCAATTAGGGTTTTTAACCAATCTTGTGGATCCAATAGGTGTTTTTGTGTCATTGGATGAATGTTTAGGTCATTTTCGTCCTCCCTACACTTAATCTTGTCCAATTAGGGTTTTTAACCAATCTTGTGCATTCAATAGGTGTTTTGTGTCATAGGATTAACATTTAGGTCATTTTCGTCGTCCCTAAACTTAAGCTTGTCCAATTAGGTTTTCTAACCAATCTTGTGCATCCAATAGGTGTTTTTGTGTCATTGGATGAACAATTTGGTCATTTTCGTCCTCCCTAGGCTAATTCTTGTCCAATTAGGGTTTTTAACCAATCTTGTGCATCCAATACGTGATTTGTGTCATTGGATGAATATTTAGGTAATTTTCGTCCTCCCTACAGTTAATCTTGTCCAATTAGGGTTTTTAACCAATCGTGTGCATCCAATAGGTGTTTTTGTGTCATTGGATGAACGATTAGGTCATTTTCGACCTCCCTAGGCATATTCTTGTCCAATTAGGGTTTCTAACCAATCTTGTACATCCAATATGTGTGTTTGTATCATTGGATGAACAATTCGGTCCTTTTCGTCTTCCCTAGGTTTATTCTTCTCCAATTAGGGTTTTTAACCAATCTTGTGCATCCAATTGTTGTTTTTATGTCATTGGATGAACAATTAGGTCATTTTCGTCCTCCCTAGGCTAATTCTGGTCCAATTAGGGTTTTTAACCAATCTTGTGCATCCAATAGTTGTTTTTGTGTCATTGGATGAACGATTAGGTCATTTTCGACCTCCCTAGGCTTATTCTTTTCCAATTAGGGTTTCTAACCAATCTTGTGCATCCAATAGGTGTTTTTGTGTCATTGGATGAACAATTAGGTCATTTTGGTCCTCCCTAAACTTAATCTTGTCCAATTAGGGTTTTTAACCAATCTTGTGCATCCAATAGGTGTTTTTGTGTCATTGGATGAACATTTAGGTCATTTTCGTCCTCCCTACACTTAATCTTGTCCAATTAGGGTTTCTAACCAATCTTGCGCATCCAATAGGTGTTTTTGTGTCATTGGATGAACGATTAGGTCATTTCCGACCTCCCTAGGCTTATTCTTGTCGAATTACGGTTTCTAACCAATCTTGTGAATCCAATATGTGTGTTTGTGTCATTGGATGAACGATTCGGTCCTTTTCGTCCTCCATAGGTTTATTCTTGTCCAATTAGGGTTTTTAACCAATCTTGGGCATCCAATTGTTGTTTTTGTGTCATTGGATGAACATTTAGGTTATTTTCGTCCTCCCGACACTTAATCTTGTCCGGTTAGGGTTTCTAACCAATCTTGTGCATCCAATAGGTGTTTTTATGTCATTGGATGAACAATTAGGTCACTTTCGTCCTCCCTACTCTTAATCTTGTCCAATTAGGATTTTTAACCAATCTTGTGCATTCAATAGGTGTTTTGTGTCATTGGATTAACATTTAGGTCATTTTCGTTGTCCCTAAACTTAATCTTGTCCAATTAGGGTTTCTAACCAATCTTGTGCATCCAATTGGTGTTTTTGTGTCATTGGATGAACAATTAGGTCATTTTGGTCCTCCCTACACTTAATCTTGTCCAGTTAGGGTTTTTAACCAATCTTGTGCATCCAATAGGTGTTTTTGTGTCATTGGATGAACATTTAGGTCACTTTCGTCCTCCCTACACTTAATCTTGTCCAATTAGGGTTTCTAACCAATCTTGCGCATCCAATAGGTGTTTTTGTGTCATTGGATGAACGATTAGGTCATTTTCGACCTCCCTAGGCTTATTCTTGTCCAATTAGGGTTTCTAACCAATCTTGTGAATCCAATATGTGTGTTTGTGTCATTGGATGAACGATTCGGTCCTTTTCGTCCTCCATAGGTTTATTCTTGTCCAATTAGGGTTTTTAACCAATCTTGGGCATCCAATTGTTGTTTTTGTGTCATTGGATGAACATTTAGGTCATTTTCGTCCTCCATACACTTAATCTTGTCCAATTAGGGTTTTTAACCAATCTTGTGCATCCAATAGGTGTTTTTGTGTCATCGGATAAACATTTAGGTCATTTTCATCCTCCCTAGGCTTATGCTTGTCTAATTAGGGTTTCTAACCAATCTTGTGCATCCAATAGGTGTTTTTGTGTCATTGGATGAACAATTAGGTCATTTTCGTCCTCCCTAGGCTAATTCTTGTCCAATTAGGGTTTTTAACCAATCTTGTGCATCCAATAGGTGTTTTGTGTCATTGGATGAACATTTAAGTCATTTTCGTCCTCCCTACACTTAATCTTGTCCAATTAGGGTTTTTAACCAATCTTGTGGATCCAATAGGTGTTTTTGTGTCATTGGATGAATGTTTAGGTCATTTTCGTCCTCCCTACACTTAATCTTGTCCAATTAGGGTTTTTAACCAATCTTGTGCATTCAATAGGTGTTTTGTGTCATAGGATTAACATTTAGGTCATTTTCGTCGTCCCTAAACTTAAGCTTGTCCAATTAGGTTTTCTAACCAATCTTGTGCATCCAATAGGTGTTTTTGTGTCATTGGATGAACAATTAGGTCATTTTCGTCCTCCCTAGGCTAATTCTTGTCCAATTAGGGTTTTTAACCAATCTTGTGCATCCAATAGGTGTTTTGTGTCATTGGATGAACATTTAAGTCATTTTCGTCCTCCCTACACTTAATCTTGTCCAATTAGGGTTTTTAACCAATCTTGTGGATCCAATAGGTGTTTTTGTGTCATTGGATGAATGTTTAGGTCATTTTCGTCCTCCCTACACTTAATCTTGTCCAATTAGGGTTTTTAACCAATCTTGTGCATTCAATAGGTGTTTTGTGTCATAGGATTAACATTTAGGTCATTTTCGTCGTCCCTAAACTTAAGCTTGTCCAATTAGGTTTTCTAACCAATCTTGTGCATCCAATAGGTGTTTTTGTGTCATTGGATGAACAATTTGGTCATTTTCGTCCTCCCTAGGCTAATTCTTGTCCAATTAGGGTTTTTAACCAATCTTGTGCATCCAATACGTGATTTGTGTCATTGGATGAATATTTAGGTAATTTTCGTCCTCCCTACAGTTAATCTTGTCCAATTAGGGTTTTTAACCAATCGTGTGCATCCAATAGGTGTTTTTGTGTCATTGGATGAACGATTAGGTCATTTTCGACCTCCCTAGGCATATTCTTGTCCAATTAGGGTTTCTAACCAATCTTGTACATCCAATATGTGTGTTTGTATCATTGGATGAACAATTCGGTCCTTTTCGTCTTCCCTAGGTTTATTCTTCTCCAATTAGGGTTTTTAACCAATCTTGTGCATCCAATTGTTGTTTTTATGTCATTGGATGAACAATTAGGTCATTTTCGTCCTCCCTAGGCTAATTCTGGTCCAATTAGGGTTTTTAACCAATCTTGTGCATCCAATAGTTGTTTTTGTGTCATTGCATGAACGATTAGGTCATTTTCGACCTCCCTAGGCTTATTCTTTTCCAATTAGGGTTTCTAACCAATCTTGTGCATCCAATAGGTGTTTTTGTGTCATTGGATGAACAATTAGGTCATTTTGGTCCTCCCTAAACTTAATCTTGTCCAATTAGGGTTTTTAACCAATCTTGTGCATCCAATAGGTGTTTTTGTGTCATTGGATGAACATTTAGGTCATTTTCGTCCTCCCTACACTTAATCTTGTCCAATTAGGGTTTCTAACCAATCTTGCGCATCCAATAGGTGTTTTTGTGTCATTGGATGAACGATTAGGTCATTTCCGACCTCCCTAGGCTTATTCTTGTCGAATTACGGTTTCTAACCAATCTTGTGAATCCAATATGTGTGTTTGTGTCATTGGATGAACGATTCGGTCCTTTTCGTCCTCCATAGGTTTATTCTTGTCCAATTAGGGTTTTTAACCAATCTTGGGCATCCAATTGTTGTTTTTGTGTCATTGGATGAACATTTAGGTTATTTTCATCCTCCCGACACTTAATCTTGTCCGGTTAGGGTTTCTAACCAATCTTGTGCATCCAATAGGTGTTTTTATGTCATTGGATGAACAATTAGGTCACTTTCGTCCTCCCTACTCTTAATCTTGTCCAATTAGGATTTTTAACCAATCTTGTGCATTCAATAGGTGTTTTGTGTCATTGGATTAACATTTAGGTCATTTTCGTTGTCCCTAAACTTAATCTTGTCCAATTAGGGTTTTTAACCAATCTTGTGCATCCAATAGGTGTTTTTGTGTCATTGGATGAATATTTAGGTCATTTTCGTCCTCCATACACTTAATCTTGTCCAATTAGGGTTTTTAACCAATCTTGTGCATCCAATAGGTGTTTTTGTGTCATCGGATAAACATTTAGGTCATTTTCATCCTCCCTAGGCTTATGCTTGTCCAATTAGGGTTTCTAACCAATCTTGTGCATCCAATAGGTGTTTTTGTGTCATTGGATGAACAATTAGGTCACTTTCGTCCTCCCTAGGCTAATTCTTGTCCAATTAGGGTTTTTAACCAATCTTGTGCATCCAATAGGTGTTTTGTGTCATTGGATGAACATTTAAGTCATTTTCGTCCTCCCTACACTTAATCTTGTCCAATTAGGGTTTTTAACCAATCTTGTGGATCCAATAGGTGTTTTTGTGTCATTGGATGAATGTTTAGGTCATTTTCGTCCTCCCTACACTTAATCTTGTCCAATTAGGGTTTTTAACCAATCTTGTGCATTCAATAGGTGTTTTGTGTCATAGGATTAACATTTAGGTCATTTTCGTCGTCCCTAAACTTAAGCTTGTCCAATTAGGTTTTCTAACCAATCTTGTGCATCCAATAGGTGTTTTTGTGTCATTGGATGAACAATTTGGTCATTTTCGTCCTCCCTAGGCTAATTCTTGTCCAATTAGGGTTTTTAACCAATCTTGTGCATCCAATAGGTGATTTGTGTCATTGGATGAATATTTAGGTAATTTTCGTCCTCCCTACAGTTAATCTTGTCCAATTAGGGTTTTTAACCAATCGTGTGCATCCAATAGGTGTTTTTGTGTCATTGGATGAACGATTAGGTCATTTTTGACCTCCCTAGGCATATTCTTGTCCAATTAGGGTTTCTAACCAATCTTGTACATCCAATATGTGTGTTTGTATCATTGGATGAACAATTCGGTCATTTTCGTCTTCCCTAGGTTTATTCTTCTCCAATTAGGGTTTTTAACCAATCTTGTGCATCCAATTGTTGTTTTTATGTCATTGGATGAACAATTAGGTCATTTTCGTCCCCCCTAGGCAAATTCTGGTCCAATTAGGGTTTTTAACCAATCTTGTGCATCCAATAGTTGTTTTTGTGTCATTGGATGAACGATTAGGTCATTTTCGACCTCCCTAGGCTTATTCTTTTCCAATTAGGGTTTCTAACCAATCTTGTGCATCCAATATGTGTGTTTGTGTCATTGGATGAACAATTCGGTCCTTTTCGTCCTCCCTAGGTTTATTCTAGTCCAATTAGGGATTTTAACCAATCTTGTGCATCCAATTGTTGTTTTTGTGTCATTGGATGAACATTTAGGTCATTTTCGTGCCCCCGACACTTAATCTTGTCCAGTTAGGGTTTCTAACCAATCTTGAGCATCCAATAGGTGTTTTGTGTCCCTGGATTAACATTTAGGTCATTTTCGTCGTCCCTAAACTTAATCTTGTCCAATTAGGGTTTCTAACCAATCTTGTGCATCCAATAGGTGTTTTTGTGTCATTGGATGAACAATTTGGTCATTTTCGTCCTCCCTAGGCTAATTCTTGTCCAATTAGGGTTTTTAACCAATCTTGTGCATCCAATAGGTGTTTTTGTGTCATTGGATGAACAATTAGGTCATTTTGGTCCTCCCTACACTTAATCTTGTCCAGTTAGGGTTTTTAACCAATCTTGTGCATCCAATAGCTGTTTTTGTGTCATTGGATGAACATTTAGGTCATTTTCGTCCTCCCTACACTTAATCTTGTCCAATTAGGGTTTCTAACCAATCTTGCGCATCCAATAGGTGTTTTTGTGTCATTGGATGAACGATTAGGTCATTTTCGAGCTCCCTAGGCTTATTCTTGTCCAATTAGGGTTTCTAACCAATCTTGTGAATCCAATATGTGTGTTTGTGTCATTGGATGAACGATTCGGTCCTTTTCGTCCTCCATAGGTTTATTGTTGTCCAATTAGGGTTTTTAACCAATCTTGGGCATCCAATTGTTGTTTTTGTGTCATTGGATGAACATTTAGGTCATTTTCGTCCTCCCGACACTTAATCTTGTCCAGTTAGGGTTTCTAACCAATCTTGTGCATCCAATAGGTGTTTTTATGTCATTGGATGAACAATTAGGTCATTTTCGTCCTCCCTACACTTAATCTTGTCCAATTAGGATTTTTAACCAATCTTGTGCATTCAATAGGTGTTTTAAATCATTGGATTAACATTTAGGTCATTTTCGTTGTCCCTAAACTTAATCTTGTCCAATTAGGGTTTCTAACCAATCTTGTGCATCCAATAGGTGTTTTTGTGTCATTGGATGAACAATTTGGTCATTTTCGTCCTCCCTAGGCTAATTCTTGTCCAATTAGGGTTTTTAACCAATCTTGTGCATCCAATAGGTGTTTTTGTGTCATTGGATGAATATTTAGGTCATTTTCGTCCTCCATACACTTAA
Organism: Cicer judaicum; assembly: GCA_037974835.1. NCBI lineage: Eukaryota > Viridiplantae > Streptophyta > Magnoliopsida > Fabales > Fabaceae > Cicer > Cicer judaicum. Next base: position 55,034 of record JBBPBS010000525.1, on the reverse strand, counting down.
TCTTGTCCAATTAGGGTTTTTAACCAATCATGTGCATCCAATAGGTGTTTTTGTGTCATCGGATAAACATTTAGGTCATTTTCATCCCCCCTAGGCTTATGCTTGTCCAATTAGGGTTTCTAACCAATCTTGTGCATCCAATAGGTGTTTTTGTGTCATTGGATGAACAATTAGGTCATTTTCGTCCTCCCTAGGCTAATTCTTGTCCAATTAGGGTTTTTAAACAATCTTGTGCATCCAATAGGTGTTTTGTGTCATTGGATGAACATTTAAGTCATTTTCGTCCTCCCTACACTTAATCTTGTCCAATTAGGGTTTTTAACCAATCTTGTGGATCCAATAGGTGTTTTTGTGTCATTGGATGAATGTTTAGGTCATTTTCGTCCTCCCTACACTTAATCTTGTCCAATTAGGGTTTTTAACCAATCTTGTGCATTCAATAGGTGTTTTGTGTCATAGGATTAACATTTAGGTCGTTTTCGTCGTCCCTAAACTTAATCATGTCCAATTAGGGTTTCTAACCAATCTTGTGCATCCAATAGGTTTTTTTGTGTCATTGGATGAACAATTTGGTCATTTTCGTCCTCCCTAGGTTAATTCTTGTCCAATTAGGGTTTTTAACCAATCTTGTGCATCCAATAGGTGTTTTGTGTCATTGGATGAATATTTAGGTAATTTTCGTCCTCCCTACAGTTAATCTTGTCCAATTAGGGTTTTTAACCAATCGTGTGCATCCAATAGGTGTTTTTGTGTCATTGCATGAACGATTAGGTCATTTTCGACCTCCCTAGGTTTATTCTTGTCCAATTAGGGTTTTTAACCAATCTTGTGCATCCAATTGTTGTTTTTATGTCATTGGATGAACATTTAGGTCATTTTCGTCCTCCCTAGGCTAATTCTGGTCCAATTAGGGTTTTTAACCAATCTTGTGCATCCAATAGTTGTTTTTGTGTCATTGGATGAACGATTAGGTCATTTTCGACCTCCCTAGGCTTATTCTTTTCCAATTAGGGTTTCTAACCAATCTTGTGCATCCAATATGTGTGTTTGTGTCATTGGATGAACAATTCGGTCCTTTTCGTCCTCCCTAGGTTTATTCTTGTCCAATTAGGGATTTTAACCAATCTTATGCATCCAATTGTTGTTTTTGTGTCATTGGATGAACATTTAGGTCATTTTCGTGCCCCCGACACTTAATCTTGTCCAGTTAGGGTTTCTAACCAATCTTGAGCATCCAATAGGTGTTTTGTGTCCCTGGATTAACATTTAGGTCATTTTCGTCGTCCCTAAACTTAATCTTATCCAATTAGGGTTTTTAACCAATCTTGTGCATCCAATAGGTGTTTTTGTGTCATTGGATGAACAATTAGGTCATTTTGGTCCTCCCTACACTTAATCTTGTCCTGTTAGGGTTTTTAACCAATCTTGTGCATCCAATAGGTGTTTTTGTGTCATTGGATGAACATTTAGGTCATTTTCGTCCTCCCTACACTTAATCTTGTCCAATTAGGGTATCTAACCAATCTTGCGCATCCAATAGGTGTTTTTGTGTCATTGGATGAACGATTAGGTGATTTTTGACCTCCCTAGGCTTATTCTTGTCCAATTAGGGTTTCTAACCAATCTTGTGAATCCAATATGTGTGTTTGTGTCATTGGAGGAACGATTCGGTCCTTTTCGTCCTCCGTAGGTTTATTCTTGTCCAATTATGGTTTTTAACCAATCTTGGGCATCCAATTGTTGTTTTTGTGTCATTGGATGAACATTTAGGTCACTTTCGTCCTCCCGACACTTAATCTTATACAGTTAGGGTTTCTAACCAATCTTGTGCATCCAATAGGTGTTTTTGTGTCATTGGATGAATGTTTAGGTCATTTTCGTCCTCCCTACACTTAATCTTGTCCAATTAGGGTTTTTAACCAATCTTGTGCATTCAATAGGTGTTTTGTGTCATAGGATTAACATTTAGGTCATTTTCGTCGTCCCTAAACTTAATCTTGTCCAATTAGGGTTTCTAACCAATCTTGTGCATCCAATAGGTGTTTTTGTGTCATTGGATGAACAATTAGGTCATTTTCGTCCATCCTAGGCTAATTCTTGTCCAATTAGGGTTTTTAACCAATCTTGTGCATCCAATAGGTGTTTTGTGTCATTGGATGAACATTTAGGTCATTTTTTTCCTCCTGACACTTAATCTTGTCCAGTTAGGATTTCTAACCAATCTTGTGCATCCAATAGGTGTTTATATCTCATTGGATGAACAATTAGGTCATTTTCGTCCTCCCTAGGCTAATTCTGGTCCAATTAGGGTTTCTAACCATCTTGTGCATCCAATAGGTGTTTTGTGTCATTGGATTAACATTTAGGTCATTTTCGTCGTCCCTAAACTTAATCTTGTCCAATTAGGGTTTCTAACCAATCTTGTGCATCCAATATGTGTTTTTGTGTCATTGGATGAACAATTAGGTCATTTTGGTCCTCCCTACACTTAATCTTGTCCAGTTAGGGTTTTTAACCAATCTTGTGCATCCAATAGGTGTTTTTGTGTCATTGGATGAACATTTAGGTCATTTTCGTCCTCCATACACTTAATCTTGTCCAATTAAGGTTTCTAACCAATCTTGCGCATCCAATAGGTGTTTTTGTGTCATTGGATGAACGATTAGGTCATTTTCGACCTCCCTAGGCTTATTCTTGTCCAATTAGGGTTTCTAACCAATCTTGTGAATCCAATATGTGTGTTTGTGTCATTGGATGAACGATTCGGTCCTTTTCGTCCTCCCTAGGTTTATTCTTGTCCAATTAGGGTTTTTAACCAATCTTGGGCATCCAATTGTTGTTTTTGTGTCATTGGATGAACATTTAGGTCATTTTCGTCCTCCCGACACTTAATCTTGTCCAGTTAGGGTTTCTAACCAATCTTGTGCATCCAATAGGTGTTTTTATGACATTGGATGAACAATTAGGTCATTTTCGCCCTCCCTAGGCTAATTCTTTACCAATTAGTGTTTTTAACCAATCTTGTGCATCCAATAGGTGTTTTGTGTCATTGGATGAACATTTAAGTCATTTTCGTCCTCCCTACACTTTATCTTGTCCAATTAGGGTTTTTAACCAATCTTGTGCATCCAATAGGTGTTTTTGTGTCACCGGATAAACATTTAGGTCATTTTCATCCTCCCTAGGCTTATGCTTGTTCAATTAGGGTTTCTAACCAATCTTGTGCATCCAATAGGTGTTTTTGTGTCATTGGATGAACAATTAGGTCATTTTCGCCCTCCCTAGGCTAATTCTTGTCCAATTAGGGTTTTTAACCAATCTTGTGCATCCAATAGGTGTTTTGTGGCATTGGATGAACATTTACGTCGTTTTCGTCCTCCCTACACTTAATCTTGTCCAATTAGGGTTTTTAACCAATCTTGTGCATGCAATAGGTGTTTTTGTGTCATTGGATGAATGTTTAGGTCATTTTCGTCCTCCCTACACTTAATCTTGTCCAATTAGGGTTTTTAACCAATCTTGTGCATTCAATAGGTGTTTTGTGTCACTGGATAAACATTTAGGTCATTTTCGTCGTCCCTAAACTTAATCTTGTCCAATTAGGGTTTCTAACCAATCTTGTGTATCCAATAGGTGTTTTTGTGTCATTGGATGAACAATTTGGTCATTTTCGTCCTCCCTAGGCTTATGCTTGTCCAATTAAGGTTTCTAACAAATCTTGTGCATCCAATAGGTGTTTTTGTGTCATTGGATGAACATTTAGGTCATTTTCGTCCTCCCTACACTTAATCTTATCCAATTAGGGTTTCTAACCAATCTTGTGCATCCAATAGGTGTTTTTGTGTCATTGGATGAACGATTAGGTCATTTTCGACCTCCCTAGGCTTATTCTTGTCCACTTACGGTTTCTAACCAATCTTGTGCATCCAATAGGTGTTTTTGTGTCATTGGATGAACATTTAGGTCATTTTCGTCCTCCCTACACTTAATCTTGTCCAATTAAGGTTTCTAACCAATCTTGCGCATCCAATAGGTGTTTTTGTGTCACCGGATAAACATTTAGGTCATTTTCATCCTCCCTAGGCTTATGCTTGTTCAATTAGGGTTTCTAACCAATCTTGTGCATCCAATAGGTGTTTTTGTGTCATTGGATGAACAATTAGTTCATTTTCGTCCTCCCTAGGCTAATTCTTGTCCAATTAGGGTTTTTAACCAATCTTGTGCATCCAATAGGTGTTTTGTGTCATTGGATGAACATTTAGGTCATTTTTTTCCTCCTGACACTTAATCTTGTCCAGTTAGGATTTCTAACCAATCTTGTGCATCCAATAGGTGTTTATATCTCATTGGATGAACAATTAGGTCATTTTCGTCCTCCCTAGGCTAATTCTGGTCCAATTAGGGTTTCTAACCAATCTTGTGCATCCAATAGGTGTTTTGTGTCATTGGATTAACATTTAGGTCATTTTCGTCGTCCCTAAACTTAATCTTGTCCAATTAGGTTTTCTAACCAATCTTGTGCATCCAATAGGTGTTTTTGTGTCATTGGATGAACAATTAGGTCATTTTGGTCCTCCCTACACTTAATCTTGTCCAGTTAGGGTTTTTAACCAATCTTGTGCATCCAATAGGTGTTTTTGTGTCATTGGATTAACATTTAGGTCATTTTCGTCGTCCCTAAACTTAATCTTGTCCAATTAGGTTTTCTAACCAATCTTGTGCATCCAATAGGTGTTTTTGTGTCATTGGATGAACAATTAGGTCATTTTGGTCCTCCCTACACTTAATCTTGTCCAGTTAGGGTTTTTAACCAATCTTGTGCATCCAATAGGTGTTTTTGTGTCATTGGATTAACATTTAGGTCATTTTCGTCCTCCCGACACTTAATCTTGTCCGGTTAGGGTTTCTAACCAATCTTGTGCATCCAATAGGTGTTTTTATGTCATTGGATGAACAATTAGGTCACTTTCGTCCTCCCTACTCTTAATCTTGTCCAATTAGGATTTTTAACCAATCTTGTGCATTCAATAGGTGTTTTGTGTCATTGGATTAACATTTAGGTCATTTTCGTTGTCCCTAAACTTAATCTTGTCCAATTAGGGTTTCTAACCAATCTTGTGCATCCAATAGGTGTTTTTGTGTCATTGGATGAACAATTAGTTCATTTTCGTCCTCCCTAGGCTAATTCTTGTCCAATTAGGGTTTTTAACTAATCTTGTGCATCCAATAGGTGTTTTGTGGCATTGGATAAACATTTACGTCATTTTCGTCCTCCCTACACTTAATCTTGTCCAATTAGGGTTTTTAACCAATCTTGTGCATGCAATAGGTGTTTTTGTGTCATTGGATGAATGTTTAGGTCATTTTCGTCCTCCCTACACTTAATCTTGTCCAATTAGGGTTTTTAACCAATCTTGTGCATTCAATAGGTGTTTTGTGTCACTGGATAAACATTTAGGTCATTTTCGTCGTCCCTAAACTTAATCTTGTCCAATTAGGGTTTCTAACCAATCTTGTGTATCCAATAGGTGTTTTTGTGTCATTGGATGAACAATTTGGTCATTTTCGTCCACCCTAGGCTTATGCTTGTCCAATTAAGGTTTCTAACAAATCTTGTGCATCCAATAGGTGTTTTTAAGTCATTGGATGAACATTTAGGTCATTTTCGTCCTCCCTACACTTAATCTTGTCCAATTAGGGTTTCTAACCAATCTTGTGCATCCAATAGGTGTTTTTGTGTCATTGGATGAACGATTAGGTCATTTTCGACCTCCGTAGGCTTATTCTTGTCCAATTACGGTTTCTAACGAATCTTGTGCATCCAATAGGTGTTTTTGTGTCATTGGATGAATAGTTAGGTCATTTTCGTCCTCCCTAGGCTAATTCTTGTCCAATTAGGGTGTTTAACTAATCTTGTGCATACAATACGTGTTTTGTGTCATTGGATGAACATTTAGGTCATTTTCGTCCTCCCTACACTTAATCTTGTCCAATTAGGGTTTTTAACCAATCTTGTGCATCCAATAGGTGTTTTTGTGTCATTGGATGAACATTTAGGTCATTTTCGTGCCCCCGACACTTAATCTTGTCTAGTTAGGGTTTCTAACCAATCTTGTGCATCCAATAGGTGTTTTTATGTCATTTGATGAACAATTAGGTCATTTTCGTCCTCCCTAGGATAATATTTGTCCAATTACGGTTTTTAACCAATCATGTGCATCCAATAGGTGTTTTTGTGTCATTGGATGAACATTTAGGTCATTTTCGTCCTGCCTAGGCTAATTCTTGTCCAATTAGGGTTTTTAACCAATCTTGTGCATCCAATAGGTGTTTTGTGTCATTGGATGAACATTTAAGTCATTTTCGTCCTCCCTTCACTTAATCTTGTCCAATTAGGGTTTTTAACCAATCTTGTGCATCCAATAGGTGTTTTTGTGTCACTGGATGAATGTGTAGGTCATTTTCGTCCGCCCTACACTTATTCTTGTCCAATTAGGGTTTTTAACCAATCTTGTGCATCGAATAGGTGTTTTTGTGTCACCGGATAAACATTTAGGTCATTTTCATCCTCCCTAGGTTTATGCTTGTTCAATTAGGTTTTCTAACCAATCTTGTGCATCCAATAGGTGTTTTTGTGTCATTCGATGAACAATTAGGTCATTTTCGTCGTCCCTAGGCTAATTCTTGTCCAATTAGGGTTTTTAACCAATCTTGTGCATCCAATAGCTGTTTTGTGTCATTGGATGAACATTTAAGTCATTTTCGTCCTCCCTACACTTAATCTTGTCCAATTAGGGTTTTTAACCAATCTTGTGCATTCAATAGGTGTTTTGTGTCATTGGATTAACATTTAGGTCATTTTCGTCGTCCCTAAATTTAATCTTGTCCAATTAGGGTTTCTAACCAATCTTGTGCATCCAATAGGTGTTTTTGTGTCATTGGATGAACAATTTGGTCATTTTCGTCCTGCCTAGGCTAATTCTTGTCCAATTAGGGTTTTTAACCAATCTTGTGCATCCAATAGGTGTTTTTGTGTCATTGGATGAACATTTAGGTCATTTTCGTGCCCCCGACACTTAATCTTGTCCAGTTAGGGTTTCTAACCAATCTTGTGCATCCAATAGGTGTTTTTATGTCATTTGATGAACAATTAGGTCATTTTCGTCCTCCCTAGGATAATATTTGTCCAATTACGGTTTTTAACCAATCATGTGCATCCAATAGGTGTTTTTGTGTCATTGGATGAACATTTAGGTCATTTTCGTCCTGCCTAGGCTAATTCTTGTCCAATTAGGGTTTTTAACCAATCTTGTGCATCCAATAGGTGTTTTTGTGTCACTGGATGAATGTGTAGGTCATTTTCGTCCTCCCTACACTTAATCTTGTCCAATTAGGGTTTTTAACAAATCTTGTGCATTCAATACGTGTTTTGTGTCATAGGATTCACATTTAGGTCATTTTCGTCGTCCCTAAACTTAATCTTGTCCAATTAGGGTTTCTAACCAATCTTGTGCATCCAATAGGTGTTTTTGTGTCATTGGATGAGACCATTTCGTCATTTTCGTCCTCCCTAGGCTAATTCTTGTCCAATTAGGGTTTTTAACCAATCTTGTGCATCCATAAGTTGTTTTTGTGTCATTGGATGAACGATTAGGTCATTTTTGTCCTGCCTAGGCTAATTCTTGTCCAATTAGGGTTTCTAACCAATCTTGTGCATTCAATATGTGTGTTTGTGTCTTTGGATGAACAATTCGGTCCTTTTCGTCCTCCCTAGGTTTATTCTTGTCCAATTAGGGATTTTAACCAATCTTGTGCATCCAATTGTTGTTTTCGTGTCATTGGATGAACATTTAGGTCATTTTCATCTTCCATTGGGTTATGCTTGTCCAATTAGGGTTTCTAACCAATCTTGCGTATCCAATATGTGTGTTTGTGTCATTGGATGAACAATTCGGTCTTTTTCGTCCTCCGTAGGTTTATTCTTGTCAAATTAGGGTTTTTAACCAATCTTATGCATCCTATTGTTGTTTTTGTGTCATTGGACGAACATTTAGGTCATTTTCGTCCTCCCGACACTTAATCTTGTCCAGTTAGGGTTTCTAACCAATCTTGTGCATCCAATAGGTGTTTTTGTGTCATTGGATGAACATCTAGGTCATTTTCATCCTCCCTAGGCTTATGGTTGTCCAATTAAGGTTTCTAACCAATCATGTGCATCAAATAGGTGTTGTTGAGTCATTGGATGAACAATTAGGTCATTTTCGTCCTCCCTAGGCTAATTCTTGTCAAATTAGGGTTTTTAACCAATCTTATGCATCCTATTGTTGTTTTTGTGTCATTGGACGAACATTTAGGTCATTTTCGTCCTCCCGACACTTAATCTTGTCCAGTTAGGGTTTCTAACCAATCTTGTGCATCCAATAGGTGTTTTTGTGTCATTGGATGAACATCTAGGTCATTTTCATCCTCCCTAGGCTTATGCTTGTCCAATTAAGGTTTCTAACCAATCATGTGCATCAAATAGGTGTTGTTGAGTCATTGGATGAACAATTAGGTCATTTTCGTTCTCCCTAGGCTAATTCTTGTCCAATTTGGGTTTTTAACTAATCTTGTGCATCCAATAGGTGTTTTGTGTCATTGGATGAACATTCAGGTCATTTTCGTCCTCCCTACACTTAATCTTGTCCAATTAGGATTTTTAACCAATCTTGTGTATCCAATAGTTGTTTTTGTTTCATTGGATGATTATTTATGTCATTTTCGTCCTCCCTACACTTAATCTTGTCCAATTAGGATTTTTAACCAATCTTGTGCATCCAATAGGTGTTTTTGTGTCATCGGATAAACATTTAGGTCATTTTCATCCTCCATAGGCTTATGCTTGTCCAATTAGGGTTTCTAACCAATCTTGTGCATCCAATAGGTGTTTTTGTGTCATTGGATGAACAATTAGGTCATTTTTGTCCTCCCTAGGCTCATTCTTGTCCAATTAGGGTGTTTAACCATTCTTGTGCATCCAATAGGTGTTTTGTGTCATTGGATTAACATTTAGGTCATTTTCGTCGTCCCTAAACTTAATCTTGTGCAATTAGGGTTTCTAACCAATCTTGTGCATCCAATAGGTGTTTTTGTGTCATTGGATGAACAATTAGGTCATTATCGTCCTCCCTAGGCTAATTCTTGTCCAATTAGGGTTTTTAACCAATCTTGTGGATCCACTAGGTGTTTTTCTGTCATTGGATGAACATTTAGGTCATTTTCGTCCTCCCTAGGCTAAATCTTGTCCAATTAGGGTGTTTAACCAATCTTGTGCATCCAATAGGTGTTTTTGTGTCATTGGATGAACATTTAGGTCATTTTCGTGCCCCCGACACTTAATCTTGTCCAGTTAGGGTTTTTAACCAATCTTGTGCATCCAATAGGTGTTTTTGTGTCACTGGATGAATGTGTAGGTCATTTTCGTCCTCCCTACACTTAATCTTGTCCAATTAGGGTTTTTAACCAATCTTGTGCATTCAATACGTGTTTTGTGTCATAGGATTCACATTTAGGTCATTTTCGTCGTCCCTAAACTTAATCTTGTCCAATTAGGGTTTCTAACCAATCTTGTGCATCCAATAGGTGTTTTTGTGTCATTGGATGAGACCATTTCGTCATTTTCGTCCTCCCTAGGCTAATTTTTGTCCAATTAGGGTTTTTAACCAATGTTGTGCATCCAATAGGTGTTTTTGTGTCATTGGATAAACATTTAAGTCATTTTCGTCGTCCCTACAGTTAATCTTGTCCAATTAGGGTTTTTAACCAATCGTGTGCATCCAATAGGTGTTTTTGTGTCATTGGATGAACGATTAGGTCATTTTCGACCTCCCTAGGCATATTCTTGTCCAATTAGGGTTTCTAACCAATCTTGTACATCCAATAGGTGTTTTTGTGTCATTGGATGAACGATTAGGTCATTTTCGACCTCCCTAGGCATATTCTTGTCCAATTAGGGTTTCTAACCAATCTTGTACATCCAATATGTGTGTTTGTATCATTGAATGAACAATTCGGTCCTTTTCGTCCTCCCTAGGTTTATTCTTGTCCAATTAGGGTTTTTAACCAATCTTGTGCATCGAATTGTTGTTTTTGTGTCATTGGATGAACATTTAGGTCATTTTCATCCTCCCGACACTTAATCTTATCCAGTTAGGGTTTCTAACTAATCTTGTGCATCCAATAGGTGTTTTTGTGTCATTGTATGAACAATTAGGTCATTTTCGTCCTTCCTAGGCTAATTGTTGTCCAATTAGGGTTTTTGACCAATCTTGTGCATCCAATAAGTGTTTTGTGTCATTGGATGAACATTTAGGTCATTTTCGTCCTCCCGACACTTAATCTTGTCCAGTTAGGATTTCTAACCAATCTTGTGCATCCAATAGGTGTTTTGATGTCATTGGATGAACAATTAGGTCATTTTCGTCCTCCCTAGGCTAATTCTGGTCCAATTAGGGTTTTTAACCAATCTTGTGCATCCATAAGTTGTTTTTGTGTCATTGGATGAACGATTAGGTCATTTTCGACCTCCCTAGGCTTATTCATTTCCAATTAGGGTTTCTAACCAATCTTGTGCATTCAATATGTGTGTTTGTGTCTTTGGATGAACAATTCGGTCCTTTTCGTCCTCCCTAGGTTTATTCTTGTCCAATTAGGGATTTTAACCAATCTTGTGCATCCAATTGTTGTTTTCGTGTCATTGGATGAACATTTAGGTCATTTTCATCTTCCATTGGGTTATGCTTGTCCAATTAGGGTTTCTAACCAATCTTGCGTATCCAATATGTGTGTTTGTGTCATTGGATGAACAATTCGGTCTTTTTCGTCCTCCGTAGGTTTATTCTTGTCAAATTAGGGTTTTTAACCAATCTTATGCATCCTATTGTTGTTTTTGTGTCATTGGACGAACATTTAGGTCATCTTCGTCCTCCCGACACTTAATCTTGTCCAGTTAGGGTTTCTAACCAATCTTGTGCATCCAATAGGTGTTTTTGTGTCATTGGATGAACATCTAGGTCATTTTCATCCTCCCTAGGCTTATGCTTGTCCAATTAAGGTTTCTAACCAATCATGTGCGTCAAATAGGTGTTGTTGAGTCATTGGATGAACAATAAGGTCATTTTCGTCCTCCCTAGGCTAATTCTTGTCCAATTAGGGTTTTTAACCAATCTTGTGCATCCAATAGGTGTTTTGTGTCATTGGATGAACATTTAGGTCATTTTCGTCCTCCCTACACTTAATCTTGTCCAATTAGGATTTTTAACCAATCTTGTGTATCCAATAGTTGTTTTTGTGTCATTGGATGAATATTTATGTCATTTTCGTCCTCCCTACACTTAATCTTGTCCAATTAGGATTTTTAACCAATCTTGTGCATCCAATAGGTGTTTTTGTGTCATCGGATAAACATTTAGGTCATTTTCATCCTCCATAGGCTTATGCTTGTCCAATTAGGGTTTCTAACCAATCTTGTGCATCCAATAGGTGTTTTTGTGTCATTGGATGAACAATTAGGTCATTTTCGTCCTCCCTAGGCTCATTCTTGTCCAATTAGGGTGTTTAACCATTCTTGTGCATCCAATAGGTGTTTTGTGTCATTGGATTAACATTTAGGTCATTTTCGTCATCCCTAAACTTAATCTTGTGCAATTAGGGTTTCTAACCAATCTTGTGCATCCAATAGGTGTTTTTGTGTCATTGGATGAACAATTAGGTCATTATCGTCCTCCCTAGGCTAATTCTTGTCCAATTAGGGTTTTTAACCAATGTTGTGGATCCACAAGGTGTTTTTATGTCATTGGATGAACATTTAGGTCATTTTCGTCCTCCCTAGGCTAATTCTTGTCCAATTAGGGTTTTTAACCAATCTTGTGCATCCAATAGGTGTTTTGTGTCATTGGATGAACATTAAAGTTATTTTCGTCCTACCTACACTTAATCTTGTCCAACTAGGGTTTTTAACCAATCTTGTACATCCAATAGTTGTTTTCGTGTCATTGGATGAACGATTAGGTCATTTTCGTCCTCCCTAGGCTAATTCTTGTCCAATTAGGGTTTTTAACCAATGTTGTGCATCCAATAGGTGTTTTTGTGTCATTGGATAAACATTTAGGTCATTTTCATCCTCCCTAGGCTTATGCTTGTCCAATTAAGGTTTCTAACCAATCATGTGCATCAAATAGGTGTTGTTGAGTCATTGGATGAACAATTAGGTCATTTTCGTCCTCCCTAGGCTAATTCTTGTCCAATTAGGGTTTTTAACCAATCTTGTGCATCCAATAGGTGTTTTGTGTCATTGGATGAACATTTAGGTCATTTTCGTCCTCCCTACACTTAATCTTGTCCAATTAGGGTTTTTAAACAATCTTGTGCATCCAATAGGTGTTTTGTGTCATTGGATGAACATTTAGGTCCTTTTCGTTCTCCCTAGGCTAATTCTTGTCCAATTAGGGTTTCTAACCAATCTTGTGCATCGAATACGTGTTTTTGTGTCATTGGATGAACAATTAGGTCATTTTCGTCCTCCCTAGGCTAAATCTTGTTCAATTAGGGTTTCTAACCAATCTTGTGCATCCAATAGGTGTTTTGTGTCATTGGATGAACATTTAGGTCATTTTCGTCCTCCCTACACTTAATCTTGTCAAATTAGGTTTTTTAACCAATCTTGTGCATCCAATAGGTGTTTTGTGTCATTGGATGAACTTTTAGGTCCTTTTCGTCCTCCCTACACTTAATCTTGTCCAATTAGGGTTTTTAACCAATCTTGTGCATCCAATAGGTGTTTTGTGTCATTGGATGAACAATTAGGTCATTTTTGTCCTCCCTAGGCTTATTCTTGTCCAATTAGGGTTTCTAACCAATCTTGTGCATCCAATCGGTGTTTTGTGTCATTGGAAGAATATTTAGGTCATTTTCGTCCTCCCTTCACTTAATCTGGTCCAATTAGAGTTTTTAACCAATCTTGTGCATCCAATAGGTGTTTTGTGTCATTGGATGAACATTTAGGTCCTTTTCGTCCTCCCTAGGCTAATTCTTGTCCAATTAGGGTTTTTAACCAATCTTGTGCATCCAATAGGTGTTTTGTGTCATTGGATGAACATTTAGGTCATTTTCGTCCTCCCTACACTTAATCTTGTCCAATTAGGGTTTTTAACCAATCTTGTGCATCCAATAGGTGTTTTTGTGTCATTGGATGAATGTTTAGGTCATTTTCGACACCCCTACACTTAATCTTGTCCAATTAGGGTTTTTAACAATTCTTGTGCATCCAATTGTTGTTTTTGTGTCATTGGATGAACATTTAGGTCATTTTGGTCCTCCCGACACTTAATCTTGTCCAATTAGGGATTTTAACCAATCTTGTGCATCCAATAGGTGTTTTTGTGTCATCGGATAAACATTTAGGTCGTTTTCGTCCTCCCTAGGCTAATTCTTGTCCAATTAGGGTTTTTAACCAATCTAGTGCATCCAATAGGTGTTTTGTGTCATTGGATGATTATTTAGGTCATTTTCGTCCTCCCTACACTTAATCTTGTCCAATTAATGTTTTTAACCAATCTTGTGCATCCCATAGGTGTTTTTGTGTCATTGGATGAACATTTAGGTCATTTTCGTCCTCCCTAGGATAATTCTTTACCAATTAGTGTTTTTAACCAATCTTGTGCATCCAATAGGTGTTTTGTGTCATTGGATGAACATTTAAGTCATTTGCGTCCTCCCTACACTTAATCTTGTCCAATTAGGGTTTTTAACCAATCTTGTGCATCCAATAGGTGTTTTTGTGTCATTGGATGAATGTTTAGGTCATTTTCGACACCCCTACACTTAATCTTGTCCAATTAGGGTTTTTAACAATTCTTGTGCATCCAATAGGTGTTTTGTGTCATTGCCTTAATATTTCGGACATTTTCGTCCTTCTTAAACTTAATCTTGTTCAATTAGGGTTTCTAACCTATCTTGTGCATCCAATAGGTGTTTTTGTGTCATTGGATGAACAATTAGGTCATTTTCGCTCTCCCTAGGCTAATTCTTTACCAATTAGTGTTTTTAACCAATCTTGTGCATCCAATAGGTGTTTTGTGTCATTGGATGAACATTTAGGTCATTTTCGTCCTCCCTACACTTAATTTCGTCCAATTAGGGTTTTTAACCAATCTTGTGCATCCGATAGGTGTTTTTGTGTCATTGGATGAATGTTTAGGTCATTTTCGACACCCCTACACTTAATCTTGTCCAATTAGGGTTTTTAACAATTCTTGTGCATCCAATAGGTGTTTTGTGTCATTGCCTTAATATTTCGGACATTTTCGTCCTCCTTAAACTTAATCTTGTTCAATTAGGGTTTCTAACCTATCTTGTGCATCCAATAGGTGTTTTTGTGTCATTGGATGAACAATTAGGTCATTTTCGCCCTCCCTAGGCTAATTCTTTACCAATTAGTGTTTTTAACCAATCTTGTGCATCCAATAGGTGTTTTGTGTCATTGGATGAACATTTAGGTCATTTTCGTCCTCCCTACACTTAATCTTGTCCAATTAGGGTTTTTAACCAATCTTGTGCATCCAATAGGTGTTTTGTATCATTGGACGAATATTTACGTCATTTTCGTCCTCCCTAAACTTAACCTTGTCCAATTAGGGTTTCTATCCAATCTTGTGCATCCAATAGGTGTTTTTGTGTCATTGGATGAACAATTAGGTCATTTTCGTCCTCCCTAGGCTAATTCTTGTCCAATTAGGGTTTTTAACCAATCTTGTGCATCCAATAGGTGTTTTGTGTCATTGGATGCACATTTAGGTCATTTTCGTCCTCCCTACACTTAATCTTGTCCAATTAGGGTTTTTAACCAATCTTGTGCATCCAATAGGTGTTTTTGTGTAATTAGATGAACATTTAGCTCATTTTCGTTCTCCCTAAACTTAATCTTGTCCAATCAGGGTTTCTGACCAATCTTGTGCATCCAATAGGTGTTTTTGTGTCATTGGATGAACAATTAAGTCATTTTCGTGCTCCCTAGGCTTATTCTTGTCCAATTAGGGTTATTAACCAATCTTGTGCATCCAATAGGTGTTTTTGTGTCATTGGATGAACAATTAGGTAATTTTCGTCCTCCCTAGGCTAATTCTTGTCCAATTAGGGTTTTTAACCAATCTTGTGCATCCAATAGGTGTTTTGTGTCATTGGATGAACATTTAGGTCATTTTCGTCCTCCCTACACTTAATCTTGTCCAATTAGGGTTTCTAACCAATCTTGTGCATCCAATTGTTGTTTTTGTCTCATTGGATGAACATTGATGTCATTTTCGTCCTCCCTAAACTTAATCTCTTCTAATTAGGGTTTCTAACCAATCTTGTGCATCCAATAGGTGTTTTTGTGTCATTGGATGAACAATTAGGTCATTTTCGTCCTCCCTAGGCTAATTCTTGTCCAATTAGGGTTTTTAACCAATCTTGTGCATCCAATAGGTGTTTTGTGTCATTGGATGAACATTTAGGCCATTTTCGTCCTCCCTAGCCTTATTCTTATCCAATTAGGGTTTCTACCCAATCTTGTGCATCCAATGGGTATTTTTGTGTCATTGGAAGAATATTTAGGTCATTTTCGTCCTCCCTTCACTTAATCTTGTCCAATTAGGGTTTTTAACCAATCTTGTGCTTCCAATAGGTGTTTTGTGTCATTGGATGAACATTTAGGTCATTTTCGTCCTCCCTAAATTTAATCTTGTCCAATACGGGTTTCTAACCAATCTTGTGCATCCAATAGGTGTTTTTGTGTCATTGGATGAATATTTAGGTCATTTTCGTCCTCCCTACACTTAATCTTGTCCAATTAGGGTTTTTAACCAATCTTGTGCATCCAATAGGTGTTTTGTGTCATTGGATGAACATTTAGGTCATTTTCGTCCTCCTTATGCTAATTCTTATCCAATTAGGGTTTTTAACCAATCTTGTGCATCCAATAGGTGTTTTGTGTCATTGGATGAACATTTAGGTCATTTTCGTCCTCCCTAAACTTAATCTTGTTCAATTAGGGTTTCTACCCAATCTTGTGCATCCGATAGGTGTTTTAGTGTCATTGGATGAACAATTAGGTCATTTTCTTCCTCCCTAGGCTAATTCTTGTCCAATTAGGGTTTTTAACCAATCTTGTGCATCCAATAGGTGTTTTGTGTCATTGGATGAACATTTAGGTCATTTTCGTCCTCCCTACACTTAATCTTGTCCAATTAGGATTTTTAACCAATCTTGTGTATCCAATAGTTGTTTTTGTGTCATTGGACGAATATTTATGTCATTTTCGTCCTCCCTACACTTAATCTTGTCCAATTAGGATTTTTAACCAATCTTGTGCATCCAATAGGTGTTTTTGTGTCATTGAATGAACATTTAGGTCATTTTCATCCTCCATAGGCTTATGCTTGTCCAATTAGGGTTTCTAACCAATCTTGTGCATCCAATAGGTGTTTTTGTGTCATTGGATGAACAATTAGGTCATTTTCGTCCTCCCTAGGCTAATTCTTGTCCAATTAGGGTTTTTAACCAATCTTGTGCATCCAATAGGTGTTTTGTGTCATTGGATGAACATTTAAGTCATTTTCGTCCTCCCTACACTTAATCTTGTCCAATTAGGGTTTTTAACCAAGCTTGTGCATCCAATAGGTGTTTTGTGTCATTGGAGGAGCATTTAAGTCATTTTCGTCCTACCTAGGCTCATTCTTGTCCAATTAGTGTTTTTAACCAATCTTGTGCATCCAATAGGTGTTTTTGTGTCATTGGATGAATGTTTAGGTCATTTTCGTCCTCGCTACACTTATTCTTGTCCAATAAGGGTTTTTAACCAATCTTTTGCATCCAATAGGTGTTTTGTGTCATTGGATTAACATTTAGGTCATTTTCGTCGTCCCTAAACTTAATCTTGTGCAATTAGGGTTTCTAACCAATCTTGTGCATCCAATAGGTGTTTTTGTGTCATTGGATGAACAATTAGGTCATTATCGTCCTCCCTAGGCTAATTCTTGTCCAATTAGGGTTTTTAACCAATCTTGTGGATCCAATAGGTGTTTTTCTGTCATTGGATGAACATTTAGGTCATTTTCGTCCTCCCTTGGCTAATTCTTGTCCAATTAGGGTTTTTAACCAATCTTGTGCATCCAATAGGTGTTTTGTGTCATTGGATGAACATTAAAGTTATTTTCGTCCTACCTACACTTAATCTTGTCCAACTAGGGTTTTTAACCAATCTTGTACATCCAATAGTTGTTTTTGTGTCATTGGATGAACGATTAGGTCATTTTCGTCCTCCCTAGGCTAATTCTTGTCCAATTAGGGTTTTTAACCAACGTTGTGCATCCAATAGGTGTTTTTGTGTCATTGGATAAACATTTAGGTCATTTTCGTTCTCCCTACACTTAATCTTGACCAATTAGGGTTTTTAACCAATCTTGGGCATCCAATTGGAGTTTTTGTGTCATTGGATGAACATTTAGGTCATTTTCATCTTCCATTGGCTTATGCTAGTCCAATTAGGGTTTCTAACCAATCTTGCGTATCCAATATGTGTGTTTGTGTCATTGGATGAACAATTCGGTCTTTTTCGTTCTCCCTAGGTTTATTCTTGTCCAATTAGGGTTTTTAACCAATCTTATGCATCCTATTGTTGTTTTTGTGTCATTGGACAAACATTTAGGTCATTTTCGTCCTCCCGACACTTAATCTTGTCCAGTTAGGGTTTCTAACCAATCTTGTGCATCCAATAGGTCTTTTTGTGTCATTGGATGAACATTTAGGTCATTTTCATCCTCCCTAGGCTTATGCTTGTCCAATTTAGGTTTCAAACCAATCATGTGCATCCAATAGGTGTTGTTGAGTCATTGGATGAACAATTAGGTCATTTTCGTCCTCCCTAGGCTAATTCTTGTCCAATTAGGGTTTTTAACCAATCTTGTGCATCCAATAAGTGTTTTGTGTCATTGGATGAACATTTAGGTCATTTTCGTCCTCCCTACACTTAATCTTGTCCAATTAGGATTTTTAACCAATCTTGTGCATTCAATAGGTGTTTTTGTGTCATTGGATGAACAATTAGGTCATTATCGTCCTCCCTAGGCTAATTCTTGTCCAATTAGGGTTTTTAACCAATCTTGTGTATCCAATAGTTGTTTTTGTGTCATTGGATGAATATTTAGGTCATTTTCGTCCTCCCTACACTTAATCTTGTCCAATTAGGATTTTTAACCAATCTTGTGCGTCCAATAGGTGTTTTTGTGTCATTGGATGAACAATTAGGTCATTATCGTCCTCCCTAGGCTAATTCTTGTCCAATTAGGGTTTTTAACCAATCTTGTGGATCCAATAGGTGTTTTTCGGTCATTGGATGAACATTTAGGTCATTTTCGTCCTCCCTAGGCTAATTCTTGTCCAATTAGGGTTTTTAACCAATCTTGTGCATCCAATAGGTGTTTTGTGTCATTGGATGAACATTTAGGTCATTTTCGTCCTCCCTACACTTAATCTTGTCCAATTAGGATTTTTAACCAATCTTGTGTATCCAATAGTTGTTTTTGTGTCATTGGACGAATATTTATGTCATTTTCGTCCTCCCTACACTTAATCTTGTCCAATTAGGATTTTTAACCAATCTTGTGCATCCAATAGGTGTTTTTGTGTCATTGAATGAACATTTAGGTCATTTTCATCCTCCATAGGCTTATGCTTGTCCAATTAGGGTTTCTAACCAATCTTGTGCATCCAATAGGTGTTTTTGTGTCATTGGATGAACAATTAGGTCATTTTCGTCCTCCCTAGGCTAATTCTTGTCCAATTAGGGTTTTTAACCAATCTTGTGCATCCAATAGGTGTTTTGTGTCATTGGATGAACATTTAAGTCATTTTCGTCCTCCCTACACTTAATCTTGTCCAATTAGGGTTTTTAACCAAGCTTGTGCATCCAATAGGTGTTTTGTGTCATTGGAGGAGCATTTAAGTCATTTTCGTCCTACCTAGGCTCATTCTTGTCCAATTAGTGTTTTTAACCAATCTTGTGCATCCAATAGGTGTTTTTGTGTCATTGGATGAATGTTTAGGTCATTTTCGTCCTCGCTACACTTATTCTTGTCCAATAAGGGTTTTTAACCAATCTTTTGCATCCAATAGGTGTTTTGTGTCATTGGATTAACATTTAGGTCATTTTCGTCGTCCCTAAACTTAATCTTGTGCAATTAGGGTTTCTAACCAATCTTGTGCATCCAATAGGTGTTTTTGTGTCATTGGATGAACAATTAGGTCATTATCGTCCTCCCTAGGCTAATTCTTGTCCAATTAGGGTTTTTAACCAATCTTGTGGATCCAATAGGTGTTTTTCGGTCATTGGATGAACATTTAGGTCATTTTCGTCCTCCCTAGGCTAGTTCTTGTCCAATTAGGGTTTTTAACCAATCTTGTGCATCCAATAGGTGTTTTGTGTCATTGGATGAACATTTAGGTCATTTTCGTCCTCCCTACACTTAATCTTGTCCAATTAGGGTTTTTAACCAATCTTGTGCATCCAATAGGTGTTTTGTGTCGTTGGATGAACATTTAGGTCATTTTTGTCCTCCCTAGGCTAATTCTTGTCCAATTAGGGTTTTTAACCAATCTTGTGCATCCAATAGGTGTTTTGTGTCATTGGATGAACATTTAGGTCATTTTCGTCCTCCCTACACTTAATCTTGTCCAATTAGGGTTTTTAAACAATCTTGTGCATCCAATGGGTGTTTTTGGGTCATTGGATGAACAATTAGGTCATTTCCGTCCTCCCTAGGCTAATTCTTGTCCAATTAGGGTTTTTAACCAATCTTGTGCATCCAACAGGTGTTCTTGTGTCATTGGATGAACATTTAGGTCATTTTCATCCTCCCTAGGCTAATGCTTGTCCAATTAGGGTTTCTAACCAATCTTGTGTCATTGGATGAACATTTAGGTCATTTTCGTCCCCCCTACACTTCATCTTGTCCAATTTAGGTTTTTAACCAATCTTGTGCATCCAATAGGTGTTTTCGTCCTCCCTACACTTAATCTTGTCCAATTAGGGTTTTTAACCAATCTTGTGCATCCAATGGGTGTTTTTGTGTCATTGGATCAACAATTAGGTCATTTTCTTCCACCCTAAGCTAAATCATGTCCAATTAGGGTTTTTAACCAATCTTGTGCATCCAATAGGTGTTTTGTGTCATTGGATGAACATTTAGGACATTTTCGTCCTCCCTACACTTAATCTTGTCCAGTTAGGGTTTTTAACCATTCTTGTGCATCCAATAGGTGTTTTGTGTCATTGGATGAACATTTAGGTCATTTTCGTGCCCCCTACACTTAATCTTGTCCAATTTGGGTTTTTAACCAATCTTGTGCATCCAATAGGATTTTGTCATTGGATGAACATTTAGGTCATTTTCGTCCTCCCTACTCTTAATCTTGTCCAATTAGGGTTTCTAACGAATCTTGTGCATCCGATAGGTGTTTTTGTGTCGTTGGATGAACAATTAGGTCATTTTCGTCCTCCCTAGGATAATTCTTGTCCAATTAGGGTTTTTAACCAATCTTATACATCCAATAGGTGTTTTGTGTCATTGGATGAACACTTAGGTCATTTTCGTCCTCCCTAGGCTAATTCTTGTCCAATTAGGGTTTTTAACCAATCTTGTGCATCCAATAGGTGTTTTGTGTCATTGGATGAACATTTAGGTCATTTTCGTCCTCCCTACACTTAATCTTGTTCAATTAGGGTTTCTGACCAATCTTGTGCATCCAATAGGTGTTTTTGTGTCATTGGATGAACAATTAGGTCATTTTCGTCCTCCCTAGGCTAATTCTTGTCCAATTAGGGTTTTTAACCAATCTTGTGCATCCAATAGGTGTTTTGTGTCATTGGATGAACATTTAGGTCATTTTCGTCCTCCTTAGGCTAATTCTTATCCAATTAGGGTTTTTAACCAATCTTGTGCATCCAATAGGTGTTTTGTGTCATTGGATGAACATTTAGATCATTTTCGTCCTCCCTACACTTAATCTAGTTCAATTAGGGTTTCTACCCAATCTTGTGCATCCGATAGGTGTTTTTGTGTCATTGGATGAACAATTAGGTCATTTTTTTCCTCCCTAGGCTAATTCTTGTCCAATTAGGGTTTTTAACCAATCTTGTGCATCCAATAGGTGTTTTGTGTCATTGGATGAACATTTAGGTCATTTTCGTCCTCCCTACACTTAATCTTGTCCAATTAGGGTTTTTAACCAATCTTGTGCATCCGATAGGTGTTTTTGTGTCATTGGATGAATGTTTAGGTCATTTTCGACACCCCTACACTTAATCTTGTCCAATTAGGGTTTTTAACAATTCTTGTGCATCCAATAGGTGTTTTGTGTCATTGCCTTAATATTTCGGACATTTTCGTCCTCCTTAAACTTAATCTTGTTCAATTAGGGTTTCTAACCTATCTTGTGCATCCAATAGGTGTTTTTGTGTCATTGGATGAACAATTAGGTCATTTTCGCCCTCCCTAGGCTAATTCTTTACCAATTAGTGTTTTTAACCAATCTTGTGCATCCAATAGGTGTTTTGTGTCATTGGATGAACATTTAGGTCATTTTCGTCCTCCCTACACTTAATTTCGTCCAATTAGGGTTTTTAACCAATCTTGTGCATCCGATAGGTGTTTTTGTGTCATTGGATGAATGTTTAGGTCATTTTCGACACCCCTACACTTAATCTTGTCCAATTAGGCTTTTTAACCAATCTTGAGCATCCAATTGTTGTTTTTGTGTCATTGGATGAACATTTAGGTCATTTTGGTCCTCCCGACACATAATCTTGTCCAATTAGGGATTTTAACCAATCTTGTGCATCCAATAGGTGTTTTTGTGTCATCGGATGAACATTTAGGTCATTTTCGTCCTCCCTAGGCTAATTCTTGTCCAATTAGGGTTTTTAACCAATGTTGTGCATCCAATAGGTGTTTTTGTGTCATTGGATAAACATTTAGGTCATTTTCGTTCTCCCTACACTTAATCTTGACCAATTAGGGTTTTTAACCAATCTTGGGCATCCAATTGGAGTTTTTGTGTCATTGGATGAACATTTAGGTCATTTTCATCTTCCATTGGCTTATGCTAGTCCAGTTAGGGTTTCTAACCAATCTTGCGTATCCAATATGTGTGTTTGTGTCATTGGATGAACAATTCGGTCTTTTTCGTCCTCCCTAGGTTTATTCTTGTCCAATTAGGGTTTTTAACCAATCTTATGCATCCTATTGTTGTTTTTGTGTCATTGGACGAACATTTAGGTCATTTTCGTCCTCCCGACACTTAATCTTGTCCAGTTAGGGTTTCTAACCAATCTTGTGCATCCAATAGGTCTTTTTGTGTCATTGGATGAACATTTAGGTCATTTTCATCCTCCCTAGGCTTATGCTTGTCCAATTAAGGTTTCTAACCAATCATGTGCATCCAATAGGTGTTGTTGAGTCATTGGATGAACAATTAGGTCATTTTCGTCCTCCCTAGGCTAATTCTTGTCCAATTAGGGTTTTTAACCAATCTTGTGGATCCAATAGGTGTTTTTCGGTCATTGGATGAACATTTAGGTCATTTTCGTCCTCCCTAGGCTAATTCTTGTCCAATTAGGGTTTTTAACCAATCTTGTGCATCCAATAGGTGTTTTGTGTCATTGGATGAACATTAAAGTTATTTTCGTCCTCCCTACACTTAATCTTGTCCAATTAGTGTTTTTAACCAATCTTGTGCATCCAATAGGTGTTTTTGTGTCATTGGATGAATGTTTAGGTCATTTTCGTCCTCCCTACACTTAATCTTGTCCAATTAGGTTTTTTAACCATTCTTGTGCATCCAATAGGTGTTTTGTGTCATAGGATTAACATTTAGGACATTTTCGTCCTCCCTAGACTTATTCTTGTCCAATTAAGGTTTTTTTTTCCAATCTTGTGCATCAAATAGGTATTTTTGTGTCATTGGATGAACAATTAGGTCATTTTCGTCCTCCCTAGGCTAATTCTTGTCCAATTAGAGTTTTTAACCAATCTTATGCATCCAATAGGTGTTTTTGTGTGATTGGATGGACAATTAGGTCATTTTTGTCCTCCCTAAGCTAATTCTTGTCCAATTAGAGTTTTTAACCAATCTTGTGCATCCAATAGGTGTTTTTGTGTCATTGGATGTACATTTAGGTCATTTTCATCCTCCCTAGGCTTATGCTTGTCCAATTAAGGTTTCTAACCAATCTTGTGCATCCAATAGGTGTTTTGGTGTCATTGGATGAACAATTAGGTCATTTTCACCCTCCCTAGGCTAATTCTTTACCAATTAGTGTTTTTAACCAATCTTGTGCATCCAATAGGTGTTTTGTCATTGGATGAACATTTAGGTCATTTTCGTCCTCCCTAGGCTAATTCTTGTCCAATAGGTGTTTTGTGTCATTGGATGAACATTTAAGTCATTTGCGTCCTCCCTACACTTAATCATGTCCAATTAGGGTTTTTAACCAATCTTGTGCATCCAATAGGTGTTTTTGTGTCATTGGAAGAATGTTTAGGTCATTTTCGTCCTCCCTACACTTAATCTTGTCCAATTAATGTTTTTAACGAATCTTGTGCATCCCATAGGTGTTTTTTTGTCATTGGATGAACATTTAGGTCATTTTCGTCCTCCCTAGGATAATTCTTTACCAATTAGTGTTTTTAACCAATCTTGTGCATCCAATAGGTGTTTTGTGTCATTGGATGAACATTTAGGTCATTTTCGTCCTCCCTACACTTAATCTTGTCCAATTAGGGTTTTTAACCAATCTTGTGCATCCGATAGGTGTTTTTGTGTCATTGGATGAATGTTTAGGTCATTTTCGACACCCCTACACTTAATCTTGTCCAATTAGGGTTTTTAACCAATCTTGTGCATCCAATTGTTGTTTTTGTGTCATTGGATGAACATTTAGGTCATTTTGGTCCTCCCGATACTTAATCTTGTCCAATTAGGGATTTTAACCAATCTTGTGCATCCAATAGGTGTTTTTGTGTCATCGGATAAACATTTAGGTCGTTTTCGTCCTCCCTAGGCTAATTCTTGTCCAATTAGGGTTTTTAACCAATCTAGTGCATCCAATAGGTGTTTTGTGTCATTGGATGAACATTTAGGTCATTTTCGTCCTCCCTACACTTAATCTTGTCCAATTAGGGTTTTTAACCAATCTTGTGCATCCAATAGGTGTTTTGTGTCATTGGATGACCATTTAGGTCATTTTCGTCCTCCCTAGGCTAATTCTTATCCAATTAGGGTTTTTAACCATTCTTGTGCATCCAATAAGTGTTTTGTGTCATTGGATAAACATTTAGGTCATTTTCGTCCTCCCTACACTTAATCTTGTCGAATTAGGGTTTCTAACCAATCTTGTGCATCCAATAGGTGTGTTTGTGTCATTGGATGAACAATTAGGTCATTTTCGTTCTCCCTAGGATAATTCTTGTCCAATTAGGGTTTTTAACCAATCTTGTGCATCCAATAGGTGTTTTGTGTCATTGGATGAACATTTAGGTCATTTTCGTCCTCCCTACACTTAATCTTGTCCAATTAGGGTTTCTAACCAATCTTGTGCATCCAATTGTTGTTTTTGTCTCATTGGATGAACATTGATGTCATTTTCGTCCTCCCTAAACTTAATGTCTTCCAATTAGGGTTTCTAACCAATCTTGTGCATCCAATAGGTGTTTTTGTGTAATTGGATGAACAATTAGGTCATTTTCGTCCTCCCTAGGCTAATTCTTGTCCAATTAGGGTTTTTAACCAATCTTGTGCATCCAATAGGTGTTTTGTGTCATTGGATGAACATTTAGGTCATTTTCGTCCTCCCTACACTTAATCTTGTCCAATTAGGGTTTCTAACCAATCTTGTGCATCCAATTGTTGTTTTTGTCTCATTGGATGAACAATTAGGTCATTTTCGTCCTCCCTAGGCTAATTCTTGTCCAATTGGGGTTTTTAACGAATCTTGTGCATCCAATAGGTGTTTGTGTTATTGGATGAACATTTAGGTCATTTTCGTCCTCCCTACACTTAATCTTGTCCAATTAGGGTTTCTAACCAATCTTGTGCATCCAATAGGTGTTTTTGTGTCATTGGATGAACAATTAGGTCATTTTCGTCCTCCCTAGGCTAATTCTTGTCCAATTAGGGTTTTTAACCAATCTTGTGCATCCAATAGGTGTTTTGTGTCATTGGATGAACATTTAAGTCATTTTCGTCCTCCCTACACTTAATCTTGTCCAATTAGGGTTTTTAACCAAGCTTGTGCATCCAATAGGTGTTTTGTGTCATTGGAGGAGCATTTAAGTCATTTTCGTCCTACCTAGGCTCATTCTTGTCCAATTAGTGTTTTTAACCAATCTTGTGCATCCAATAGGTGTTTTTGTGTCATTGGATGAATGTTTAGGTCATTTTCGTCCTCGCTACACTTATTCTTGTCCAATAAGGGTTTTTAACCAATCTTTTGCATCCAATAGGTGTTTTGTGTCATTGGATTAACATTTAGGTCATTTTCGTCGTCCCTAAACTTAATCTTGTGCAATTAGGGTTTCTAACCAATCTTGTGCATCCAATAGGTGTTTTTGTGTCATTGGATGAACAATTAGGTCATTATCGTCCTCCCTAGGCTAATTCTTGTCCAATTAGGGTTTTTAACCAATCTTGTGGATCCAATAGGTGTTTTTCGGTCATTGGATGAACATTTAGGTCATTTTCGTCCTCCCTAGGCTAGTTCTTGTCCAATTAGGGTTTTTAACCAATCTTGTGCATCCAATAGGTGTTT
The DNA here is from genome assembly GCA_037974835.1 of Cicer judaicum. Taxonomy (NCBI): domain Eukaryota; kingdom Viridiplantae; phylum Streptophyta; class Magnoliopsida; order Fabales; family Fabaceae; genus Cicer; species Cicer judaicum. Next base: position 29,155 of record JBBPBS010000525.1, on the reverse strand, counting down.
TGTGTCATTGGATGAACATTTAGGTCATTTTCGTCCTCCCTACACTTAATCTTGTCCAATTAGGGTTTTTAACCAATCTTGTGCATCCAATAGGTGTTTTGTGTCATTGAATGAACATTTAGGTCATTTTCGTCCTCCCTAGGCTAATTCTTGTCCAATTAGGGTTTTTAACCAATCTTGTGCATCCAATAGGTGTTTTGTGTCATTGGATGAACATTTAGGTCATTTTCGTCCTCCCTACACTTAATCTTGTCCAATTAGGGATTCTAACCAATCTTGTGCATCCAATAGGTGTTTTTGTGTCATTTGATGAACAATTAGGTCATTTTCGTCCTCCCTAGGCTAATTCTTGTCCAATTAGGGTTTTTAACCAATCTTGTGCATCCAATAGGTGTTTTGTGTCATTGGATGAACATTTAAGTCATTTTCGTCCTCCCTACACTTAATCTTGTCCAATTAGGGTTTTTAACCAATCTTGTGCATCCAATAGGTGTTTTTGTGTCATTGGATGAATGTTTAGGTCATTTTCGACACCCCTACACTTAATCTTGTCCAATTAGGGTTTTTAACAATTCTTGTGCATCCAATAGGTGTTTTGTGTCATTGCCTTAATATTTCGGACATTTTCGTCCTCCTTAAACTTAATCTTGTTCAATTAGGGTTTCTAACCTATCTTGTGCATCCAATAGGTGTTTTTGTGTCATTGGATGAACAATTAGGTCATTTTCGCCCTCCCTAGGCTAATTCTTTACCAATTAGTGTTTTTAACCAATCTTGTGCATCCAATAGGTGTTTTGTGTCATTGGATGAACATTTAGGTCATTTTCGTCCTCCCTACACTTAATCTTGTCCAATTAGGGTTTTTAACCAATCTTGTGCATCCCATAGGTTTTTTTGTGTCATTGGATGAACATTTAGGTCATTTTCGTCCTCCCTAGGCTAATTCTTTACCAATTAGTGTTTTTAACCAATCTTGTGCTTCCAATAGGTGTTTTGTGTCATTGGATGAACATTTCAGTCATTTTCGTCCTCCCTACACTTAATCTTGTCCAATTAGGGTTTTTAACCAATCTTGTGCATCCAATAGGTGTTTTTGTGTCATTGGATGAATGTTTAGGTCATTTTCGACACCCCTACACTTAATCTTGTCCAATTAGGGTTTTTAACAATTCTTGTGCATCCAATAGGTGTTTTGTGTCATTGCATTAACATTTAGGACATTTTCGTCCTCCTTAAACTTAATCTTGTCCAATTAGGGTTTCTAACCTATCTTGTGCATCGAATAGGTGTTTTTGTGTCATTGGATGAACAATTAGGTCATTTTCGCCCTCCCTAGGCTAATTCTTTACCAATTAGTGTTTTTAACCAATCTTGTGCATCCAATAGGTGTTTCGTGTCATTGGATGAACATTTAGGTCATTTTCGTCCTCCCTACACTTAATCTTGTCCAATTAGGGTTTTTAACCAATCTTGTGCATCCGATAGGTGTTTTTGTGTCATTGGATGAATGTTTAGGTCATTTTCGACACCCCTACACTTAATCTTGTCCAATTAGGGTTTTTAACCAATCTTGTGCATCCAATTGGTGTTTTTGTGTCATTGGATGAACATTTAGGTCATTTTGGTCCTCCCGATACTTAATCTTGTCCAATTAGGGATTTTAACCAATCTTGTGCATCCAATAGGTGTTTTTGTGTCATCGGATAAACATTTAGGTCGTTTTCGTCCTCCCTAGGCTAATTCTTGTCCAATTAGGGTTTTTAACCAATCTAGTGCATCCAATAGGTGTTTTGTGTCATTGGATGATTATTTAGGTCATTTTCGTCCTCCCTACACTTAATCTTGTCCAATTAATGTTTTTAACCAATCTTGTGCATCCCATAGGTGTTTTTGTGTCATTGGATGAACATTTAGGTCATTTTCGTCCTCCCTAGGATAATTCTTTACCAATTAGTGTTTTTAACCAATCTTGTGCATCCAATAGGTGTTTTGTGTCATTGGATGAACATTTAAGTCATTTGCGTCCTCCCTACACTTAATCTTGTCCAATTAGGGTTTTTAACCAATCTTGTGCATCCAATAGGTGTTTTTGTGTCATTGGATGAATGTTTAGGTCATTTTCGACACCCCTACACTTAATCTTGTCCAATTAGCGTTTTTAACAATTCTTGTGCATCCAATTGTTGTTTTTGTTTCATTGGATGAACATTTAGGTCATTTTGGTCCTCCCGACACTTAATCTTGTCCAATTAGGGATTTTAACCAATCTTGTGCATCCAATAGGTGTTTTTGTGTCATCGGATAAACATTTAGGTCGTTTTCGTCCTCCCTAGGCTAATTCTTGTCCAATTAGGGTTTTTAACCAATCTAGTGCATCCAATAGGTGTTTTGTGTCATTGGATGATTATTTAGGTCATTTTCGTCCTCCCTACACTTAATCTTGTCCAATTAATGTTTTTAACCAATCTTGTGCATCCCATAGGTGTTTTTGTGTCATTGGATGAACATTTAGGTCATTTTCGTCCTCCCTAGGATAATTCTTTACCAATTAGTATTTTTAACCAATCTTGTGCATCCAATAGGTGTTTTGTGTCATTGGATGAACATTTAAGTCATTTGCGTCCTCCCTACACTTAATCTTGTCCAATTAGGGTTTTTAACCAATCTTGTGCATCCAATAGGTGTTTTTGTGTCATTGGATGAATGTTTAGGTCATTTTCGACACCCCTACACTTAATCTTGTCCAATTAGGGTTTTTAACAATTCTTGTGCATCCAATAGGTGTTTTGTGTCATTGCCTTAATATTTCGGACATTTTCGTCCTCCTTAAACTTAATCTTGTTCAATTAGGGTTTCTAACCTATCTTGTGCATCCAATAGGTGTTTTTGTGTCATTGGATGAACAATTAGGTCATTTTCGCCCTCCCTAGGCTAATTCTTTACCAATTAGTGTTTTTAACCAATCTTGTGCTTCCAATAGGTGTTTTGTGTCATTGGATGAACATTTAGGTCATTTTCGTCCTCCCTACACTTAATTTCGTCCAATTAGGGTTTTTAACCAATCTTGTGCATCCGATAGGTGTTTTTGTGTCATTGGATGAATGTTTAGGTCATTTTCGACACCCCTACACTTAATCTTGTCCAATTAGGCTTTTTAACCAATCTTGAGCATCGAATTGTTGTTTTTGTGTCATTGGATGAACATTTAGGTCATTTTGGTCCTCCCGACACATAATCTTGTCCAATTAGGGATTTTAACCAATCTTGTGCATCCAATAGGTGTTTTTGTGTCATCGGATGAACATTTAAGTCATTTTCGTCCTCCCTAGGCTAATTCTTGTCCAATTAGGGTTTTTAACCAATGTTGTGCATCCAATAGGTGTTTTTGTGTCATTGGATAAACATTTAGGTCATTTTCGTTCTCCCTACACTTAATCTTGACCAATTAGGGTTTTTAACCAATCTTGTGCATCCAATTGGAGTTTTTGTGTCATTGGATGAGCATTTAGGTCATTTTCATCTTCCATTGGCTTATGCTAGTCCAGTTAGGGTTTCTAACCAATCTTGCGTATCCAATATGTGTGTTTGTGTCATTGGATGAACAATTCGGTCTTTTTCGTCCTCCCTAGGTTTATTCTTGTCCAATTAGGGTTTTTAACCAATCTTATGCATCCTATTGTTGTTTTTGTGTCATTGGACGAACATTTAGGTCATTTTCGTCCTCCCGACACTTAATCTTGTCCAGTTAGGGTTTCTAACCAATCTTGTGCATCCAATAGGTCTTTTTGTGTCATTGGATGAACATTTAGGTCATTTTCATCCTCCCTAGGCTTATGCTTGTCCAATTAAGGTTTCAAACCAATCATGTGCATCCAATAGGTGTTGTTGAGTCATTGGATGAACAATTAGGTCATTTTCGTCCTCCCTAGGCTAATTCTTGTCCAATTAGGGTTTTTAACCAATCTTGTGCATCCAATAAGTGTTTTGTGTCATTGGATGAACATTTAGGTCATTTTCGTCCTCCCTACACTTAATCTTGTCCAATTAGGGTTTTTAACCAATCTTGTGCAACCAATTGGTGTTTTGTGTCATTGGATGAACATTTAGGTCATTTTCGTCCTCCCTACACTTAATCTTGTTCAATTAGGGTTTCTAACCAATCTTGTGCATCCGAAAGGTGTTTTTGTGTCATTGGATGAACAATTAGGTCATTTTCGTCCTCCCTAGGCTAATTCTTGTCCAATTAGGGTTTTTAACCAATCTTGTGCATCCAATAGGTGTTTTGTGTCATTGGATGAACATTTTAGTCATTTTCGTCCTCCCTACACTTAATCTTGTCCAATTAGGGTTTCTAACCAATCTTGTGCATCCAATTGTTGTTTTTGTCTCATTGGATGAACATTGATGTCATTTTCGTCCTCCCTAAACTTAATCTCTTCTAATTAGGGTTTCTAACCAATCTTGTGCATCCAATAGGTGTTTTTGTGTCATTGGATGAACAATTAGGTCATTTTCGTCCTCCCTAGGCTAATTCTTGTCCAATTAGGGTTTTTAACCAATCTTGTGCATCCAATAGGTGTTTTGTGTCATTGGATGAACATTTAAGTCATTTTCGTCCTCCCTACACTTAATCTTGTCCAATTAGGGTTTTTAACCAAGCTTGTGCATCCAATAGGTGTTTTGTGTCATTGGAGGAGCATTTAAGTCATTTTCGTCCTACCTAGGCTCATTCTTGTCCAATTAGTGTTTTTAACCAATCTTGTGCATCCAATAGGTGTTTTTGTGTCATTGGATGAATGTTTAGGTCATTTTCGTCCTCGCTACACTTATTCTTGTCCAATAAGGGTTTTTAACCAATCTTTTGCATCCAATAGGTGTTTTGTGTCATTGGATTAACATTTAGGTCATTTTCGTCGTCCCTAAACTTAATCTTGTGCAATTAGGGTTTCTAACCAATCTTGTGCATCCAATAGGTGTTTTTGTGTCATTGGATGAACAATTAGGTCATTATCGTCCTCCCTAGGCTAATTCTTGTCCAATTAGGGTTTTTAACCAATCTTGTGGATCCAATAGGTGTTTTTCGGTCATTGGATGAACATTTAGGTCATTTTCGTCCTCCCTAGGCTAGTTCTTGTCCAATTAGGGTTTTTAACCAATCTTGTGCATCCAATAGGTGTTTTGTGTCATTGGATGAACATTTAGGTCATTTTCGTCCTCCCTACACTTAATCTTGTCCAATTAGGGTTTTTAACCAATCTTGTGCATCCAATAGGTGTTTTGTGTCATTGGATGAACAATTAGGTCATTTTCGTCCTCCCTGGGCTAATTCTTGTCCAATTAGGGTTTTTAACCAATCTTGTGCATCCAATAGGTGTTTTGTGTCATTGGATGAACATTTAGGTCATTTTCGTCCTCCCTACACTTAATCTTGTCCAATTAGGGTTTTTAACCAATCTTGTGCATCCAATAGGTGTTTTGTATCATTGGATGAACATTTAGGTCATTTTCGTCCTCCCTACACTTAATGTAGTGCAATTAGGATTTTTTTAACTAATCTTGTGCATCCAATAGGTGTTTTGTGTCATTGGATGAACAATTAGGTAATTTTCGTCCTCCCTAAACTTAATCTTGTCCAATTAGGGTTTCTAACCAATGTTGTGCATCCAATAGGTGTTTTGTGTCATTGGATGAACATTTAGGTCATTTTCGTGCTCCCTACACTTAATCTTGTCCAATTAGGGTTTTTAACCAATCTTGTGCATCCAATAGGTGTTTTGTGTCATTGGATGAACATTTAGGTCATTTTCGTCCTCCCTACACTTAATCTTGTCCAATTAGGGTTTTTAACCAATCTTGTGCATCCGATAGGTGTTTTTGTGTCATTGGATGAATGTTTAGGTCATTTTCGACACCCCTACACTTAATCTTGTCCAATTAGGGTTTTTAACAATTCTTGTGCATCCAATAGGTGTTTTGTGTCATTGCCTTAATATTTCGGACATTTTCGTCCTCCTTAAACTTAATCTTGTTCAATTAGGGTTTCTAACCTATCTTGTGCATCCAATAGGTGTTTTTGTGTCATTGGATGAACAATTAGGTCATTTTCGCCCTCCCTAGGCTAATTCTTTACCAATTAGTGTTTTTAACCAATCTTGTGCATCCAATAGGTGTTTTGTGTCATTGGATGAACATTTAGGTCATTTTCGTCCTCCCTACACTTAATTTCGTCCAATTAGGGTTTTTAACCAATCTTGTGCATCCGATAGGTGTTTTTGTGTCATTGGATGAATGTTTAGGTCATTTTCGACACCCCTACACTTAATCTTGTCCAATTAGGCTTTTTAACCAATCTTGAGCATCCAATTGTTGTTTTTGTGTCATTGGATGAACATTTAGGTCATTTTGGTCCTCCCGACACATAATCTTGTCCAATTAGGGATTTTAACCAATCTTGTGCATCCAATAGGTGTTTTTGTGTCATCGGATGAACATTTAGGTCATTTTCGTCCTCCCTAGGCTAATTCTTGTCCAATTAGGGTTTTTAACCAATGTTGTGCATCCAATAGGTGTTTTTGTGTCATTGGATAAACATTTAGGTCATTTTCGTTCTCCCTACACTTAATCTTGACCAATTAGGGTTTTTAACCAATCTTGTGCATCCAATTGGAGTTTTTGTGTCATTGGATGAACATTTAGGTCATTTTCATCTTCCATTGGCTTATGCTAGTCCAGTTAGGGTTTCTAACCAATCTTGCGTATCCAATATGTGTGTTTGTGTCATTGGATGAACAATTCGGTCTTTTTCGTCCTCCCTAGGTTTATTCTTGTCCAATTAGGGTTTTTAACCAATGTTGTGCATCCAATAGGTGTTTTTGTGTCATTGGATAAACATTTAGGTCATTTTCGTTCTCCCTACACTTAATCTTGACCAATTAGGGTTTTTAACCAATCTTGTGCATCCAATTGGAGTTTTTGTGTCATTGGATGAACATTTAGGTCATTTTCATCTTCCATTGGCTTATGCTAGTCCAGTTAGGGTTTCTAACCAATCTTGCGTATCCAATATGTGTGTTTGTGTCATTGGATGAACAATTCGGTCTTTTTCGTCCTCCCTAGGTTTATTCTTGTCCAATTAGGGTTTTTAACCAATCTTATGCATCCTATTGTTGTTTTTGTGTCATTGGACGAACATTTAGGTCATTTTCGTCCTCCCGACACTTAATCTTGTCCAGTTAGGGTTTCTAACCAATCTTGTGCATCCAATAGGTCTTTTTGTGTCATTGGATGAACATTTAGGTCATTTTCATCCTCCCTAGGCTTATGCTTGTCCAATTAAGGTTTCAAACCAATCATGTGCATCCAATAGGTGTTGTTGAGTCATTGGATGAACAATTAGGTCATTTTCGTCCTCCCTAGGCTAATTCTTGTCCAATTAGGGTTTTTAACCAATCTTGTGGATCCAATAGGTGTTTTTCGGTCATTGGATGAACATTTAGGTCATTTTCGTCCTCCCTAGGCTAATTCTTGTCCAATTAGGGTTTTTAACCAATCTTGTGCATCCAATAGGTGTTTTGTGTCATTGGATGAACATTAAAGTTATTTTCGTCCTCCCTACACTTAATCTTGTCCAATTAGTGTTTTTAACCAATCTTGTGCATCCAATAGGTGTTTTGTGTCATTGGATGAACATTTAGGTCATTTTCGTCCTCCCTACACTTAATCTTGTCCAATTAGGTTTTTTAACCATTCTTGTGCATCCAATAGGTGTTTTGTGTCATAGGATTAACATTTAGGACATTTTCGTCCTCCCTAGACTTATTCTTGTCCAATTAAGGTTTTTTTTCCAATCTTGTGCATCCAATAGGTATTTTTGTGTCATTGGATGAACAATTAGGTCATTTTCGTCCTCCCTAGGCTAATTCTTGTCCAATTAGAGTTTTTAACCAATCTTATGCATCCAATAGGTGTTTTTGTGTGATTGGATGGACAATTAGGTCATTTTTGTCCTCCCTAAGCTAATTCTTGTCCAATTAGAGTTTTTAACCAATCTTGTGCATCCAATAGGTGTTTTTGTGTCATTGGATGTACATTTAGGTCATTTTCATCCTCCCTAGGCTTATGCTTGTCCAATTAAGGTTTCTAACCAATCTTGTGCATCCAATAGGTGTTTTGGTGTCATTGGATGAACAATTAGGTCATTTTCGCCCTCCCTAGGCTAATTCTTTACCAATTAGTGTTTTTAACCAATCTTGTGCATCCAATAGGTATTTTTGTGTCATTGGATGAACAATTAGGTCATTTTCGTCCTCCCTAGGCTAATTCTTGTCCAATTAGAGTTTTTAACCAATCTTATGCATCCAATAGGTGTTTTTGTGTGATTGGATGGACAATTAGGTCATTTTTGTCCTCCCTAAGCTAATTCTTGTCCAATTAGAGTTTTTAACCAATCTTGTGCATCCAATAGGTGTTTTTGTGTCATTGGATGTACATTTAGGTCATTTTCATCCTCCCTAGGCTTATGCTTGTCCAATTAAGGTTTCTAACCAATCTTGTGCATCCAATAGGTGTTTTGGTGTCATTGGATGAACAATTAGGTCATTTTCGCCCTCCCTAGGCTAATTCTTTACCAATTAGTGTTTTTAACCAATCTTGTGCATCCAATAGGTGTTTTGTGTCATTGGATGAACATTTAGGTCATTTTCGTCCACCCTAGGCTAATTCTTGTCCAATAGGTGTTTTATGTCATTGGATGAACATTTAAGTCATTTGCGTCCTCCCTACACTTAATCTTGTCCAATTAGGGTTTTTAACCAATCTTGTGCATCCAATAGGTGTTTTGTGTCATTGGATGAACATTTAGGTCATTTTCGTCCTCCCTACACTTAATCTTGTCCAATTAGGGTTTTTAACCAATCTTGTGCATCCCATAGGTTTTTTTGTGTCATTGGATGAACATTTAGGTCATTTTCGTCCTCCCTAGGCTAATTCTTTACCAATTAGTGTTTTTAACCAATCTTGTGCATCCAATAGGTGTTTTTGTGTCATTGGATGAATGTTTAGGTCATTTTCGTCCTCCCTACACTTAATCTTGTCCAATTAGGGTTTTTAACAATTCTTGTGCATCCAATAGGTGTTTTGTGTCATTGCATTAACATTTAGGACATTTTCGTCCTCCTTAAACTTAATCTTGTCCAATTAGGGTTTCTAACCTATCTTGTGCATCGAATAGGTGTTTTTGTGTCATTGGATGAACAATTAGGTCATTTTCGCCCTCCCTAGGCTAATTCTTTACCAATTAGTGTTTTTAACCAATCTTGTGCATCCAATAGGTGTTTCGTGTCATTGGATGAACATTTAGGTCATTTTCGTCCTCCCTACACTTAATCTTGTCCAATTAGGGTTTTTAACCAATCTTGTGCATCCGATAGGTGTTTTTGTGTCATTGGATGAATGTTTAGGTCATTTTCGACCCCCCTACACTTAATCTTGTCCAATTAGGGTTTTTAACCAATCTTGTGCATCCAATTGTTGTTTTTGTGTCATTGGATGAACATTTAGGTCATTTTGGTCCTCCCGATACTTAATCTTGTCCAATTAGGGATTTTAACCAATCTTGTGCATCCAATAGGTGTTTTTGTGTCATCGGATAAACATTTAGGTCGTTTTCGTCCTCCCTAGGCTAATTCTTGTCCAATTAGGGTTTTTAACCAATCTAGTGCATCCAATAGGTGTTTTGTGTCATTGGATGATTATTTAGGTCATTTTCGTCCTCCCTACACTTAATCTTGTCCAATTAATGTTTTTAACCAATCTTGTGCATCCCATAGGTGTTTTTGTGTCATTGGATGAACATTTAGGTCATTTTCGTCCTCCCTAGGATAATTCTTTACCAATTAGTGTTTTTAACCAATCTTGTGCATCCAATAGGTGTTTTGTGTCATTGGATGAACATTTAGGTCATTTTCGTCCTCCCTACACTTAATCTTGTCCAATTAGGGTTTTTAACCAATCTTGTGCATCCCATAGGTTTTTTTGTGTCATTGGATGAACATTTAGGTCATTTTCGTCCTCCCTAGGCTAATTCTTTACCAATTAGTGTTTTTAACCAATCTTGTGCATCCAATAGGTGTTTTTGTGTCATTGGATGAATGTTTAGGTCATTTTCGTCCTCCCTACACTTAATCTTGTCCAATTAGGGTTTTTAACAATTCTTGTGCATCCAATAGGTGTTTTGTGTCATTGCATTAACATTTAGGACATTTTCGTCCTCCTTAAACTTAATCTTGTCCAATTAGGGTTTCTAACCTATCTTGTGCATCGAATAGGTGTTTTTGTGTCATTGGATGAACAATTAGGTCATTTTCGCCCTCCCTAGGCTAATTCTTTACCAATTAGTGTTTTTAACCAATCTTGTGCATCCAATAGGTGTTTCGTGTCATTGGATGAACATTTAGGTCATTTTCGTCCTCCCTACACTTAATCTTGTCCAATTAGGGTTTTTAACCAATCTTGTGCATCCGATAGGTGTTTTTGTGTCATTGGATGAATGTTTAGGTCATTTTCGACCCCCCTACACTTAATCTTGTCCAATTAGGGTTTTTAACCAATCTTGTGCATCCAATTGTTGTTTTTGTGTCATTGGATGAACATTTAGGTCATTTTGGTCCTCCCGATACTTAATCTTGTCCAATTAGGGATTTTAACCAATCTTGTGCATCCAATAGGTGTTTTTGTGTCATCGGATAAACATTTAGGTCGTTTTCGTCCTCCCTAGGCTAATTCTTGTCCAATTAGGGTTTTTAACCAATCTAGTGCATCCAATAGGTGTTTTGTGTCATTGGATGATTATTTATGTCATTTTCGTCCTCCCTACACTTAATCTTGTCCAATTAGGGTTTTTAACCAATCTTGTGCATCCGATAGGTGTTTTTGTGTCATTGGATGAATGTTTAGGTCATTTTCGACACCCCTACACTTAATCTTGTCCAATTAGGGTTTTTAACCAATCTTGTGCATCCAATTGTTGTTTTTGTGTCATTGGATGAACATTTAGGTCATTTTGGTCCTCCCGACACTTAATCTTGTCCAATTAGGGATTTTAACCAATCTTGTGCATCCAATAGGTGTTTTTGTGTCATCGGATAAACATTTAGGTCGTTTTCGTCCTCCCTAGGCTAATTCTTGTCCAATTAGGGTTTTTAACCAATCTAGTGCATCCAATAGGTGTTTTGTGTCATTGGATGATTATTTAGGTCATTTTCGTCCTCCCTACACTTAATCTTGTCCAATTAGGGTTTTTAACCAATCTTGTGCATCCAATAGGTGTTTTTGTGTCATTGGATGAATGTTTAGGTCATTTTCGACACCCCTACACTTAATCTTGTCCAATTAGGGTTTTTAACAATTCTTGTGCATCCAATTGTTGTTTTTGTGTCATTGGATGAACATTTAGGTCATTTTGGTCCTCCCGACACTTAATCTTGTCCAATTAGGGATTTTAACCAATCTTGTGCATCCAATAGGTGTTTTTGTGTCATCGGATAAACATTTAGGTCGTTTTCGTCCTCCCTAGGCTAATTCTTGTCCAATTAGGGTTTTTAACCAATCTAGTGCATCCAATAGGTGTTTTGTGTCATTGGATGATTATTTAGGTCATTTTCGTCCTCCCTACACTTAATCTTGTCCAATTAATGTTTTTAACCAATCTTGTGCATCCCATAGGTGTTTTTGTGTCATTGGATGAACATTTAGGTCATTTTCGTCCTCCCTAGGATAATTCTTTTCCAATTAGTGTTTTTAACCAATCTTGTGCATCCAATAGGTGTTTTGTGTCATTGGATGAACATTTAAGTCATTTGCGTCCTCCCTACACTTAATCTTGTCCAATTAGGGTTTTTAACCAATCTTGTGCATCCAATAGGTGTTTTTGTGTCATTGGATGAATGTTTAGGTCATTTTCGACACCCCTACACTTAATCTTGTCCAATTAGGGTTTTTAACAATTCTTGTGCATCCAATAGGTGTTTTGTGTCATTGCCTTAATATTTCGGACATTTTCGTCCTTCTTAAACTTAATCTTGTTCAATTAGGGTTTCTAACCTATCTTGTGCATCCAATAGGTGTTTTTGTGTCATTGGATGAACAATTAGGTCATTTTCGCTCTCCCTAGGCTAATTCTTTACCAATTAGTGTTTTTAACCAATCTTGTGCATCCAATAGGTGTTTTGTGTCATTGGATGAACATTTAGGTCATTTTCGTCCTCCCTACACTTAATTTCGTCCAATTAGGGTTTTTAACCAATCTTGTGCATCCGATAGGTGTTTTTGTGTCATTGGATGAATGTTTAGGTCATTTTCGACACCCCTACACTTAATCTTGTCCAATTAGGGTTTTTAACAATTCTTGTGCATCCAATAGGTGTTTTGTGTCATTGCCTTAATATTTCGGACATTTTCGTCCTCCTTAAACTTAATCTTGTTCAATTAGGGTTTCTAACCTATCTTGTGCATCCAATAGGTGTTTTTGTGTCATTGGATGAACAATTAGGTCATTTTCGCCCTCCCTAGGCTAATTCTTTACCAATTAGTGTTTTTAACCAATCTTGTGCATCCAATAGGTGTTTTGTGTCATTGGATGAACATTTAGGTCATTTTCGTCCTCCCTACACTTAATTTCGTCCAATTAGGGTTTTTAACCAATCTTGTGCATCCGATAGGTGTTTTTGTGTCATTGGATGAATGTTTAGGTCATTTTCGACACCCCTACACTTAATCTTGTCCAATTAGGCTTTTTAACCAATCTTGAGCATCCAATTGTTGTTTTTGTGTCATTGGATGAACATTTAGGTCATTTTGGTCCTCCCGACACATAATCTTGTCCAATTAGGGATTTTAACCAATCTTGTGCATCCAATAGGTGTTTTTGTGTCATCGGATGAACATTTAGGTCATTTTCGTCCTCCCTAGGCTAATTCTTGTCCAATTAGGGTTTTTAACCAATCTTGTGCATCCAATAGGTGTTTTGTGTCATTGGATGAACATTTAGGTGATTTTCGTCCGCCCTACACTTAATCTTGTCCAATTAGGGTTTCTAACCAATCTTGTGCATCCAATAGGTGTGTTTGTGTCATTGGATGAACTTTATGTCATTCTCGACCTCCCTACACTTAATCTTGTCCAATTAGGGTTTCTAACCAATCTTGTGCATCCAATAGGTGTGTTTGTGTCATTTGATAAACTTTATGTCATTCTCCACCTCCCTACACTAAATCTTGTCCAATTAGGGTTTCTGACCAATCTTGTGCACCCAATAGGTGTTTTGTGTCATTGGATGAACATTTAGGTCATTTTCGTTCTCCCTAAACTTAATCTTGTCTAATTAGGGTTTTTAACCAATCTTGTGCATCCAATAGGTGTTTTGTGTCATTGGATGAACATTTAGGTCATTTTCGTCCTCCCTACACTTAATCTTGTCCAATTAGGGTTTTTAACCAATCTTGTGCATCCAATTGTTGTTTTTGTGTCATTAGATGAACATTTAGCTCATTTTCGTTCTCCCTAAACTTAATCTTGTCCAATTAGGGTTTCTGACCAATCTTGTGCATCCAATAGGTGTTTTTGTGTCATTGGATGAACAATTAGGTCATTTTCGTCCTCCCTAGGCTAATTCTTGTCCAATTAGGGTTTTTAACCAATCTTGTGCATCCAATAGGTGTTTTGTGTCATTGGATGCACATTTAGGTCATTTTCGTCCTCCCTACACTTAATCTTGTCCAATTAGGGTTTTTAACCAATCTTGTGCATCCAATAGGTGTTTTTGTGTAATTAGATGAACATTTAGCTCATTTTCGTTCTCCCTAAACTTAATCTTGTCCAATCAGGGTTTCTGACCAATCTTGTGCATCCAATAGGTGTTTTTGTGTCATTGGATGAACAATTAAGTCATTTTCGTGCTCCCTAGGCTTATTCTTGTCCAATTAGGGTTATTAACCAATCTTGTGCATCCAATAGGTGTTTTTGTGTCATTGGATGAACAATTAGGTAATTTTCGTCCTCCCTAGGCTAATTCTTGTCCAATTAGGGTTTTTAACCAATCTTGTGCATCCAATAGGTGTTTTGTGTCATTGGATGAACATTTAGGTCATTTTCGTCCTCCCTACACTTAATCTTGTCCAATTAGGGTTTCTAACCAATCTTGTGCATCCAATTGTTGTTTTTGTCTCATTGGATGAACATTGATGTCATTTTCGTCCTCCCTAAACTTAATCTCTTCTAATTAGGGTTTCTAACCAATCTTGTGCATCCAATAGGTGTTTTTGTGTCATTGGATGAACAATTAGGTCATTTTCGTCCTCCCTAGGCTAATTCTTGTCCAATTAGGGTTTTTAACCAATCTTGTGCATCCAATAGGTGTTTTGTGTCATTGGATGAACATTTAAGTCATTTTCGTCCTCCCTACACTTAATCTTGTCCAATTAGGGTTTTTAACCAAGCTTGTGCATCCAATAGGTGTTTTGTGTCATTGGAGGAGCATTTAAGTCATTTTCGTCCTACCTAGGCTCATTCTTGTCCAATTAGTGTTTTTAACCAATCTTGTGCATCCAATAGGTGTTTTTGTGTCATTGGATGAATGTTTAGGTCATTTTCGTCCTCGCTACACTTATTCTTGTCCAATAAGGGTTTTTAACCAATCTTTTGCATCCAATAGGTGTTTTGTGTCATTGGATTAACATTTAGGTCATTTTCGTCGTCCCTAAACTTAATCTTGTGCAATTAGGGTTTCTAACCAATCTTGTGCATCCAATAGGTGTTTTTGTGTCATTGGATGAACAATTAGGTCATTATCGTCCTCCCTAGGCTAATTCTTGTCCAATTAGGGTTTTTAACCAATCTTGTGGATCCAATAGGTGTTTTTCGGTCATTGGATGAACATTTAGGTCATTTTCGTCCTCCCTAGGCTAGTTCTTGTCCAATTAGGGTTTTTAACCAATCTTGTGCATCCAATAGGTGTTTTGTGTCATTGGATGAACATTTAGGTCATTTTCGTCCTCCCTACACTTAATCTTGTCCAATTAGGATTTTTAACCAATCTTGTGTATCCAATAGTTGTTTTTGTGTCATTGGACGAATATTTATGTCATTTTCGTCCTCCCTACACTTAATCTTGTCCAATTAGGATTTTTAACCAATCTTGTGCATCCAATAGGTGTTTTTGTGTCATTGGATGAACAATTAGGTCATTATCGTCCTCCCTAGGCTAATTCTTGTCCAATTAGGGTTTTTAACCAATCTTGTGGATCCAATAGGTGTTTTTCGGTCATTGGATGAACATTTAGGTCATTTTCGACCTCCCTAGGCTAATTCTTGTCCAATTAGGGTTTTTAACCAATCTTGTGCATCCAATAGGTGTTTTGTGTCATTGGATGAACATTTAGGTCATTTTCGTCCTCCCTACACTTAATCTTGTCCAATTAGGATTTTTAACCAATCTTGTGTATCCAATAGTTGTTTTTGTGTCATTGGACGAATATTTATGTCATTTTCGTCCTCCCTACACTTAATCTTGTCCAATTAGGATTTTTAACCAATCTTGTGCATCCAATAGGTGTTTTTGTGTCATTGAATGAACATTTAGGTCATTTTCATCCTCCATAGGCTTATGCTTGTCCAATTAGGGTTTCTAACCAATCTTGTGCATCCAATAGGTGTTTTTGTGTCATTGGATGAACAATTAGGTCATTTTCGTCCTCCCTAGGCTAATTCTTGTCCAATTAGGGTTTTTAACCAATCTTGTGCATCCAATAGGTGTTTTGTGTCATTGGATGAACATTTAAGTCATTTTCGTCCTCCCTACACTTAATCTTGTCCAATTAGGGTTTTTAACCAAGCTTGTGCATCCAATAGGTGTTTTGTGTCATTGGAGGAGCATTTAAGTCATTTTCGTGCTACCTAGGCTCATTCTTGTCCAATTAGTGTTTTTAACCAATCTTGTGCATCCAATAGGTGTTTTTGTGTCATTGGATGAATGTTTAGGTCATTTTCGTCCTCGCTACACTTATTCTTGTCCAATAAGGGTTTTTAACCAATCTTTTGCATCCAATAGGTGTTTTGTGTCATTGGATTAACATTTAGGTCATTTTCGTCGTCCCTAAACTTAATCTTGTGCAATTAGGGTTTCTAACCAATCTTGTGCATCCAATAGGTGTTTTTGTGTCATTGGATGAACAATTAGGTCATTATCGTCCTCCCTAGGCTAATTCTTGTCCAATTAGGGTTTTTAACCAATCTTGTGGATCCAATAGGTGTTTTTCGGTCATTGGATGAACATTTAGGTCATTTTCGTCCTCCCTAGGCTAGTTCTTGTCCAATTAGGGTTTTTAACCAATCTTGTGCATCCAATAGGTGTTTTGTGTCATTGGATGAACATTTAGGTCATTTTCGTCCTCCCTACACTTAATCTTGTCCAATTAGGATTTTTAACCAATCTTGTGTATCCAATAGTTGTTTTTGTGTCATTGGACGAATATTTATGTCATTTTCGTCCTCCCTACACTTAATCTTGTCCAATTAGGATTTTTAACCAATCTTGTGCATCCAATAGGTGTTTTTGTGTCATTGGATGAACAATTAGGTCATTATCGTCCTCCCTAGGCTAATTCTTGTCCAATTAGGGTTTTTAACCAATCTTGTGGATCCAATAGGTGTTTTTCGGTCATTGGATGAACATTTAGGTCATTTTCGACCTCCCTAGGCTAATTCTTGTCCAATTAGGGTTTTTAACCAATCTTGTGCATCCAATAGGTGTTTTGTGTCATTGGATGAACATTTAGGTCATTTTCGTCCTCCCTACACTTAATCTTGTCCAATTAGGATTTTTAACCAATCTTGTGTATCCAATAGTTGTTTTTGTGTCATTGGACGAATATTTATGTCATTTTCGTCCTCCCTACACTTAATCTTGTCCAATTAGGATTTTTAACCAATCTTGTGCATCCAATAGGTGTTTTTGTGTCATTGAATGAACATTTAGGTCATTTTCATCCTCCATAGGCTTATGCTTGTCCAATTAGGGTTTCTAACCAATCTTGTGCATCCAATAGGTGTTTTTGTGTCATTGGATGAACAATTAGGTCATTTTCGTCCTCCCTAGGCTAATTCTTGTCCAATTAGGGTTTTTAACCAATCTTGTGCATCCAATAGGTGTTTTGTGTCATTGGATGAACATTTAAGTCATTTTCGTCCTCCCTACACTTAATCATGTCCAATTTTGGTTTTTAACCAATCTTGTGCATGCAACAGGTGTTTTTGTGTCATTGGATGAATGTTTAGGTCATTTTCGTCCTCCCTACACTTAATCTTGTCCAATTATGGTTTTTAACCAATCTTGTGCATTCAATAGGTGTTTTTGTGTCATTGGATGAACAATTTGGTCATTTTCGTCCTCCCTAGGCTAATTCTTGTCCAATTAGGGTTTTTAACCAATCTTGTGCATCCAATAGGTGTTTTTGTGTCATTGGATGAATATTTAGGTCATTTTCGTCCTCCAAACACTTAATCTTGTCCAATTAGGGTTTTTAACCAATCTTGTGCATCCAATAGGTGTTTTTGTGTCATCGGATAAACATTTTGGTCATTTTCAACCTCCCTAGGCTTATGCTTGTCCAATTAGGGTTTCTAACCAATCTTGTGCATCCAATAGGTGTTTTTGTGTCATTGGATGAACAATTAGGTCATTTTCGTCCTCCCTAGTCTAATTCTTGTCCAATTAGGGTTTTTAACCAATCTTGTGCATCCAATAGGTGTTTTGTGTCATTGGATGAACATTTAAGTCATTTTCGTCCTCCCTACACTTAATCTTGTCCAATTAGGGTTTTTAACCAATCTTGTGCATCCAATAGGTGTTTTTGTGTCATTGGATGAATGTTTAGGTCATTTTCGACACCCCTACACTTAATCTTGTCCAATTAGGGTTTTTAACAATTCTTGTGCATCCAATAGGTGTTTTGTGTCATTGCCTTAATATTTCGGACATTTTCGTCCTCCTTAAACTTAATCTTGTTCAATTAGGGTTTCTAACCTATCTTGTGCATCCAATAGGTGTTTTTGTGTCATTGGATGAACAATTAGGTCATTTTCGCCCTCCCTAGGCTAATTCTTTACCAATTAGTGTTTTTAACCAATCTTGTGCATCCAATAGGTGTTTTGTGTCATTGGATGAACATTTAGGTCATTTTCGTCCTCCCTACACTTAATCTTGTCCAATTAGGGTTTTTAACCAATCTTGTGCATCCCATAGGTTTTTTTGTGTCATTGGATGAACATTTAGGTCATTTTCGTCCTCCCTAGGCTAATTCTTTACCAATTAGTGTTTTTAACCAATCTTGTGCTTCCAATAGGTGTTTTGTGTCATTGGATGAACATTTCAGTCATTTTCGTCCTCCCTACACTTAATCTTGTCCAATTAGGGTTTTTAACCAATCTTGTGCATCCAATAGGTGTTTTTGTGTCATTGGATGAATGTTTAGGTCATTTTCGACACCCCTACACTTAATCTTGTCCAATTAGGGTTTTTAACAATTCTTGTGCATCCAATAGGTGTTTTGTGTCATTGCATTAACATTTAGGACATTTTCGTCCTCCTTAAACTTAATCTTGTCCAATTAGGGTTTCTAACCTATCTTGTGCATCGAATAGGTGTTTTTGTGTCATTGGATGAACAATTAGGTCATTTTCGCCCTCCCTAGGCTAATTCTTTACCAATTAGTGTTTTTAACCAATCTTGTGCATCCAATAGGTGTTTCGTGTCATTGGATGAACATTTAGGTCATTTTCGTCCTCCCTACACTTAATCTTGTCCAATTAGGGTTTTTAACCAATCTTGTGCATCCGATAGGTGTTTTTGTGTCATTGGATGAATGTTTAGGTCATTTTCGACACCCCTACACTTAATCTTGTCCAATTAGGGTTTTTAACCAATCTTGTGCATCCAATTGGTGTTTTTGTGTCATTGGATGAACATTTAGGTCATTTTGGTCCTCCCGATACTTAATCTTGTCCAATTAGGGATTTTAACCAATCTTGTGCATCCAATAGGTGTTTTTGTGTCATCGGATAAACATTTAGGTCGTTTTCGTCCTCCCTAGGCTAATTCTTGTCCAATTAGGGTTTTTAACCAATCTAGTGCATCCAATAGGTGTTTTGTGTCATTGGATGATTATTTAGGTCATTTTCGTCCTCCCTACACTTAATCTTGTCCAATTAATGTTTTTAACCAATCTTGTGCATCCCATAGGTGTTTTTGTGTCATTGGATGAACATTTAGGTCATTTTCGTCCTCCCTAGGATAATTCTTTACCAATTAGTGTTTTTAACCAATCTTGTGCATCCAATAGGTGTTTTGTGTCATTGGATGAACATTTAAGTCATTTGCGTCCTCCCTACACTTAATCTTGTCCAATTAGGGTTTTTAACCAATCTTGTGCATCCAATAGGTGTTTTTGTGTCGTTGGATGAATGTTTAGGTCATTTTCGACACCCCTACACTTAATCTTGTCCAATTAGGGTTTTTAACAATTCTTGTGCATCCAATTGTTGTTTTTGTGTCATTGGATGAACATTTAGGTCATTTTGGTCCTCCCGACACTTAATCTTGTCCAATTAGGGATTTTAACCAATCTTGTGCATCCAATAGGTGTTTTTGTGTCATCGGATAAACATTTAGGTCGTTTTCGTCCTCCCTAGGCTAATTCTTGTCCAATTAGGGTTTTTAACCAATCTAGTGCATCCAATAGGTGTTTTGTGTCATTGGATGATTATTTAGGTCATTTTCGTCCTCCCTACACTTAATCTTGTCCAATTAATGTTTTTAACCAATCTTGTGCATCCCATAGGTGTTTTTGTGTCATTGGATGAACATTTAGGTCATTTTCGTCCTCGCTAGGATAATTCTTTACCAATTAGTGTTTTTAACCAATCTTGTGCATCCAATAGGTGTTTTGTGTCATTGGATGAACATTTAAGTCATTTGCGTCCTCCCTACACTTAATCTTGTCCAATTAGGGTTTTTAACCAATCTTGTGCATCCAATAGGTGTTTTTGTGTCATTGGATGAATGTTTAGGTCATTTTCGACACCCCTACACTTAATCTTGTCCAATTAGGGTTTTTAACAATTCTTGTGCATCCAATAGGTGTTTTGTGTCATTGCCTTAATATTTCGGACATTTTCGTCCTTCTTAAACTTAATCTTGTTCAATTAGGGTTTCTAACCTATCTTGTGCATCCAATAGGTGTTTTTGTGTCATTGGATGAACAATTAGGTCATTTTCGCTCTCCCTAGGCTAATTCTTTACCAATTAGTGTTTTTAACCAATCTTGTGCATCCAATAGGTGTTTTGTGTCATTGGATGAACATTTAGGTCATTTTCGTCCTCCCTACACTTAATTTCGTCCAATTAGGGTTTTTAACCAATCTTGTGCATCCGATAGGTGTTTTTGTGTCATTGGATGAATGTTTAGGTCATTTTCGACACCCCTACACTTAATCTTGTCCAATTAGGGTTTTTAACAATTCTTGTGCATCCAATAGGTGTTTTGTGTCATTGCCTTAATATTTCGGACATTTTCGTCCTCCTTAAACTTAATCTTGTTCAATTAGGGTTTCTAACCTATCTTGTGCATCCAATAGGTGTTTTTGTGTCATTGGATGAACAATTAGGTCATTTTCGCCCTCCCTAGGCTAATTCTTTACCAATTAGTGTTTTTAACCAATCTTGTGCATCCAATAGGTGTTTTGTGTCATTGGATGAACATTTAGGTCATTTTCGTCCTCCCTACACTTAATTTCGTCCAATTAGGGTTTTTAACCAATCTTGTGCATCCGATAGGTGTTTTTGTGTCATTGGATGAATGTTTAGGTCATTTTCGACACCCCTACACTTAATCTTGTCCAATTAGGCTTTTTAACCAATCTTGAGCATCCAATTGTTGTTTTTGTGTCATTGGATGAACATTTAGGTCATTTTGGTCCTCCCGACACATAATCTTGTCCAATTAGGGATTTTAACCAATCTTGTGCATCCAATAGGTGTTTTTGTGTCATCGGATGAACATTTAGGTCATTTTCGTCCTCCCTAGGCTAATTCTTGTCCAATTAGGGTTTTTAACCAATGTTGTGCATCCAATAGGTGTTTTTGTGTCATTGGATAAACATTTAGGTCATTTTCGTTCTCCCTACACTTAATCTTGTCCAATTAGGGTTTTTAACCAATCTTGTGCATCCAATTGGAGTTTTTGTGTCATTGGATGAACATTTAGGTCATTTTCATCTTCCATTGGCTTATGCTAGTCCAGTTAGGGTTTCTAACCAATCTTGCGTATCCAATATGTGTGTTTGTGTCATTGGATGAACAATTCGGTCTTTTTCGTCCTCCCTAGGTTTATTCTTGTCCAATTAGGGTTTTTAACCAATCTTATGCATCCTATTGTTGTTTTTGTGTCATTGGACGAACATTTAGGTCATTTTCGTCCTCCCGACACTTAATCTTGTCCAGTTAGGGTTTCTAACCAATCTTGTGCATCCAATAGGTCTTTTTGTGTCATTGGATGAACATTTAGGTCATTTTCATCCTCCCTAGGCTTATGCTTGTCCAATTAAGGTTTCTAACCAATCATGTGCATCCAATAGGTGTTGTTGAGTCATTGGATGAACAATTAGGTCATTTTCGTCCTCCCTAGGCTAATTCTTGTCCAATTAGGGTTTTTAACCAATCTTGTGGATCCAATAGGTGTTTTTCGGTCATTGGATGAACATTTAGGTCATTTTCGTCCTCCCTAGGCTAATTCTTGTCCAATTAGGGTTTTTAACCAATCTTGTGCATCCAATAGGTGTTTTGTGTCATTGGATGAACATTAAAGTTATTTTCGTCCTCCCTACACTTAATCTTGTCCAATTAGTGTTTTTAACCAATCTTGTGCATCCAATAGGTGTTTTTGTGTCATTGGATGTACATTTAGGTCATTTTCATCCTCCCTAGGCTTATGCTTGTCCAATTAAGGTTTCTAACCAATCTTGTGCATCCAATAGGTGTTTTGGTGTCATTGGATGAACAATTAGGTCATTTTCGCCCTCCCTAGGCTAATTCTTTACCAATTAGTGTTTTTAACCAATCTTGTGCATCCAATAGGTGTTTTGTGTCATTGGATGAACATTTAGGTCATTTTCGTCCACCCTAGGCTAATTCTTGTCCAATAGGTGTTTTATGTCATTGGATGAACATTTAAGTCATTTGCGTCCTCCCTACACTTAATCTTGTCCAATTAGGGTTTTTAACCAATCTTGTGCATCCAATAGGTGTTTTGTGTCATTGGATGAACATTTAGGTCATTTTCGTCCTCCCTACACTTAATCTTGTCCAATTAGGGTTTTTAACCAATCTTGTGCATCCCATAGGTTTTTTTGTGTCATTGGATGAACATTTAGGTCATTTTCGTCCTCCCTAGGCTAATTCTTTACCAATTAGTGTTTTTAACCAATCTTGTGCTTCCAATAGGTGTTTTGTGTTATTGGAGGAACATTTCAGTCATTTTCGTCCTCCCTACACTTAATCTTGTCCAATTAGGGTATTTAACCAATCTTGTGCATCCAATAGGTGTTTTTGTGTCATTGGATGAATGTTTAGGTTATTTTCGACACCCCTACACTTAATCTTGTCCAATTAGGGTTTTTAACAATTCTTGTGCATCCAATAGGTGTTTTGTGTCATTGCATTAACATTTAGGACATTTTCGTCCTCCTTAAACTTAATCTTGTCCAATTAGGGTTTCTAACCTATCTTGTGCATCGAATAGGTGTTTTTGTGTCATTGGATGAACAATTAGGTCATTTTCGCCCTCCCTAGGCTAATTCTTTACCAATTAGTGTTTTTAACCAATCTTGTGCATCCAATAGGTGTTTCGTGTCATTGGATGAACATTTAGGTCATTTTCGTCCTCCCTACACTTAATCTTGTCCAATTAGGGTTTTTAACCAATCTTGTGCATCCGATAGGTGTTTTTGTGTCATTGGATGAATGTTTAGGTCATTTTCGACACCCCTACACTTAATCTTGTCCAATTAGGGTTTTTAACCAATCTTGTGCATCCAATTGGTGTTTTTGTGTCATTGGATGAACATTTAGGTCATTTTGGTCCTCCCGATACTTAATCTTGTCCAATTAGGGATTTTAACCAATCTTGTGCATCCAATAGGTGTTTTTGTGTCATCGGATAAACATTTAGGTCGTTTTCGTCCTCCCTAGGCTAATTCTTGTCCAATTAGGGTTTTTAACCAATCTAGTGCATCCAATAGGTGTTTTGTGTCATTGGATGATTATTTAGGTCATTTTCGTCCTCCCTACACTTAATCTTGTCCAATTAATGTTTTTAACCAATCTTGTGCATCCCATAGGTGTTTTTGTGTCATTGGATGAACATTTAGGTCATTTTCGTCCTCCCTAGGATAATTCTTTACCAATTAGTGTTTTTAACCAATCTTGTGCATCCAATAGGTGTTTTGTGTCATTGGATGAACATTTAAGTCATTTGCGTCCTCCCTACACTTAATCTTGTCCAATTAGGGTTTTTAACCAATCTTGTGCATCCAATAGGTGTTTTTGTGTCGTTGGATGAATGTTTAGGTCATTTTCGACACCCCTACACTTAATCTTGTCCAATTAGGGTTTTTAACAATTCTTGTGCATCCAATTGTTGTTTTTGTGTCATTGGATGAACATTTAGGTCATTTTGGTCCTCCCGACACTTAATCTTGTCCAATTAGGGATTTTAACCAATCTTGTGCATCCAATAGGTGTTTTTGTGTCATCGGATAAACATTTAGGTCGTTTTCGTCCTCCCTAGGCTAATTCTTGTCCAATTAGGGTTTTTAACCAATCTAGTGCATCCAATAGGTGTTTTGTGTCATTGGATGATTATTTAGGTCATTTTCGTCCTCCCTACACTTAATCTTGTCCAATTAATGTTTTTAACCAATCTTGTGCATCCCATAGGTGTTTTTGTGTCATTGGATGAACATTTAGGTCATTTTCGTCCTCCCTAGGATAATTCTTTACCAATTAGTGTTTTTAACCAATCTTGTGCATCCAATAGGTGTTTTGTGTCATTGGATGAACATTTAAGTCATTTGCGTCCTCCCTACACTTAATCTTGTCCAATTAGGGTTTTTAACCAATCTTGTGCATCCAATAGGTGTTTTTGTGTCATTGGATGAATGTTTAGGTCATTTTCGACACCCCTACACTTAATCTTGTCCAATTAGGGTTTTTAACAATTCTTGTGCATCCAATAGGTGTTTTGTGTCATTGCCTTAATATTTCGGACATTTTCGTCCTTCTTAAACTTAATCTTGTTCAATTAGGGTTTCTAACCTATCTTGTGCATCCAATAGGTGTTTTTGTGTCATTGGATGAACAATTAGGTCATTTTCGCTCTCCCTAGGCTAATTCTTTACCAATTAGTGTTTTTAACCAATCTTGTGCATCCAATAGGTGTTTTGTGTCATTGGATGAACATTTAGGTCATTTTCGTCCTCCCTACACTTAATTTCGTCCAATTAGGGTTTTTAACCAATCTTGTGCATCCGATAGGTGTTTTTGTGTCATTGGATGAATGTTTAGGTCATTTTCGACACCCCTACACTTAATCTTGTCCAATTAGGCTTTTTAACCAATCTTGAGCATCCAATTGTTGTTTTTGTGTCATTGGATGAACATTTAGGTCATTTTGGTCCTCCCGACACATAATCTTGTCCAATTAGGGATTTTAACCAATCTTGTGCATCCAATAGGTGTTTTTGTGTCATTGGATGAACAATTAGGTCATTTTCGCCCTCCCTAGGCTAATTCTTTACCAATTAGTGTTTTTAACCAATCTTGTGCATCCAATAGGTGTTTTGTGTCATTGGATGAACATTTAGGTCATTTTCGTCCTCCCTACACTTAATCTTGTCCAATTAGGGTTTTTAACCAATCTTGTGCATCCATTAGGTGTTTTGTGTCATTGGATGAACATTTAGGTCATTTTCGTCCTCCCTAGGCTAATTCTTGTCCAATTAGGGTTTTTAACCAATCTTGTGCATCCAATAGGTGTTTTGTGTCATTGGATGAACATTTAAGTCATTTTCGTCCTCCCTACACTTAATCTTGTCCAATTAGGGTTTTTAACCAATCTTGTGCATCCAATAGGTGTTTTTGTGTCATTGGATGAATGTTTAGGTCATTTTCGACACCCCTACACTTAATCTTGTCCAATTAGGGTTTTTAACAATTCTTGTGCATCCAATAGGTGTTTTGTGTCATTGCCTTAATATTTCGGACATTTTCGTCCTCCTTAAACTTAATCTTGTTCAATTAGGGTTTCTAACCTATCTTGTGCATCCAATAGGTGTTTTTGTGTCATTGGATGAACAATTAGGTCATTTTCGCCCTCCCTAGGCTAATTCTTTACCAATTAGTGTTTTTAACCAATCTTGTGCATCCAATAGGTGTTTTGTGTCATTGGATGAACATTTAGGTCATTTTCGTCCTCCCTACACTTAATTTCGTCCAATTAGGGTTTTTAACCAATCTTGTGCATCCGATAGGTGTTTTTGTGTCATTGGATGAATGTTTAGGTCATTTTCGACACCCCTACACTTAATCTTGTCCAATTAGGCTTTTTAACCAATCTTGAGCATCCAATTGTTGTTTTTGTGTCATTGGATGAACATTTAGGTCATTTTGGTCCTCCCGACACATAATCTTGTCCAATTAGGGATTTTAACCAATCTTGTGCATCCAATAGGTGTTTTTGTGTCATCGGATGAACATTTAGGTCATTTTCGTCCTCCCTAGGCTAATTCTTGTCCAATTAGGGTTTTTAACCAATGTTGTGCATCCAATAGGTGTTTTTGTGTCATTGGATAAACATTTAGGTCATTTTCGTTCTCCCTACACTTAATCTTGACCAATTAGGGTTTTTAACCAATCTTGTGCATCCAATTGGAGTTTTTGTGTCATTGGATGAACATTTAGGTCATTTTCATCTTCCATTGGCTTATGCTAGTCCAGTTAGGGTTTCTAACCAATCTTGCGTATCCAATATGTGTGTTTGTGTCATTGGATGAACAATTCGGTCTTTTTCGTCCTCCCTAGGTTTATTCTTGTCCAATTAGGGTTTTTAACCAATGTTGTGCATCCAATAGGTGTTTTTGTGTCATTGGATAAACATTTAGGTCATTTTCGTTCTCCCTACACTTAATCTTGACCAATTAGGGTTTTTAACCAATCTTGTGCATCCAATTGGAGTTTTTGTGTCATTGGATGAACATTTAGGTCATTTTCATCTTCCATTGGCTTATGCTAGTCCAGTTAGGGTTTCTAACCAATCTTGCGTATCCAATATGTGTGTTTGTGTCATTGGATGAACAATTCGGTCTTTTTCGTCCTCCCTAGGTTTATTCTTGTCCAATTAGGGTTTTTAACCAATCTTATGCATCCTATTGTTGTTTTTGTGTCATTGGACGAACATTTAGGTCATTTTCGTCCTCCCGACACTTAATCTTGTCCAGTTAGGGTTTCTAACCAATCTTGTGCATCCAATAGGTCTTTTTGTGTCATTGGATGAACATTTAGGTCATTTTCATCCTCCCTAGGCTTATGCTTGTCCAATTAAGGTTTCTAACCAATCATGTGCATCCAATAGGTGTTGTTGAGTCATTGGATGAACAATTAGGTCATTTTCGTCCTCCCTAGGCTAATTCTTGTCCAATTAGGGTTTTTAACCAATCTTGTGGATCCAATAGGTGTTTTTCGGTCATTGGATGAACATTTAGGTCATTTTCGTCCTCCCTAGGCTAATTCTTGTCCAATTAGGGTTTTTAACCAATCTTGTGCATCCAATAGGTGTTTTGTGTCATTGGATGAACATTAAAGTTATTTTCGTCCTCCCTACACTTAATCTTGTCCAATTAGTGTTTTTAACCAATCTTGTGCATCCAATAGGTGTTTTTGTGTCATTGGATGTACATTTAGGTCATTTTCATCCTCCCTAGGCTTATGCTTGTCCAATTAAGGTTTCTAACCAATCTTGTGCATCCAATAGGTGTTTTGGTGTCATTGGATGAACAATTAGGTCATTTTCGCCCTCCCTAGGCTAATTCTTTACCAATTAGTGTTTTTAACCAATCTTGTGCATCCAATAGGTGTTTTGTGTCATTGGATGAACATTTAGGTCATTTTCGTCCACCCTAGGCTAATTCTTGTCCAATAGGTGTTTTATGTCATTGGATGAACATTTAAGTCATTTGCGTCCTCCCTACACTTAATCTTGTCCAATTAGGGTTTTTAACCAATCTTGTGCATCCAATAGGTGTTTTGTGTCATTGGATGAACATTTAGGTCATTTTCGTCCTCCCTACACTTAATCTTGTCCAATTAGGGTTTTTAACCAATCTTGTGCATCCCATAGGTTTTTTTGTGTCATTGGATGAACATTTAGGTCATTTTCGTCCTCCCTAGGCTAATTCTTTACCAATTAGTGTTTTTAACCAATCTTGTGCTTCCAATAGGTGTTTTGTGTTATTGGAGGAACATTTCAGTCATTTTCGTCCTCCCTACACTTAATCTTGTCCAATTAGGGTATTTAACCAATCTTGTGCATCCAATAGGTGTTTTTGTGTCATTGGATGAATGTTTAGGTTATTTTCGACACCCCTACACTTAATCTTGTCCAATTAGGGTTTTTAACAATTCTTGTGCATCCAATAGGTGTTTTGTGTCATTGCATTAACATTTAGGACATTTTCGTCCTCCTTAAACTTAATCTTGTCCAATTAGGGTTTCTAACCTATCTTGTGTATCGAATAGGTGTTTTTGTGTCATTGGATGAACAATTAGGTCATTTTCGCCCTCCCTAGGCTAATTCTTTACCAATTAGTGTTTTTAACCAATCTTGTGCATCCAATAGGTGTTTCGTGTCATTGGATGAACATTTAGGTCATTTTCGTCCTCCCTACACTTAATCTTGTCCAATTAGGGTTTTTAACCAATCTTGTGCATCCGATAGGTGTTTTTGTGTCATTGGATGAATGTTTAGGTCATTTTCGACACCCCTACACTTAATCTTGTCCAATTAGGGTTTTTAACCAATCTTGTGCATCCAATTGTTGTTTTTGTGTCATTGGATGAACATTTAGGTCATTTTGGTCCTCCCGATACTTAATCTTGTCCAATTAGGGATTTTAACCAATCTTGTGCATCCAATAGGTGTTTTTGTGTCATCGGATAAACATTTAGGTCGTTTTCGTCCTCCCTAGGCTAATTCTTGTCCAATTAGGGTTTTTAACCAATCTAGTGCATCCAATAGGTGTTTTGTGTCATTGGATGATTATTTATGTCATTTTCGTCCTCCCTACACTTAATCTTGTCCAATTAATGTTTTTAACCAATCTTGTGCATCCCATAGGTGTTTTTGTGTCATTGGATGAACATTTAGGTCATTTTCGTCCTCCCTAGGATAATTCTTTACCAATTAGTGTTTTTAACCAATCTTGTGCATCCAATAGGTGTTTTGTGTCATTGGATGAACATTTAAGTCATTTGCGTCCTCCCTACACTTAATCTTGTCCAATTAGGGTTTTTAACCAATCTTGTGCATCCAATAGGTGTTTTTGTGTCATTGGATGAATGTTTAGGTCATTTTCGACACCCCTACACTTAATCTTGTCCAATTAGGGTTTTTAACAATTCTTGTGCATCCAATTGTTGTTTTTGTGTCATTGGATGAACATTTAGGTCATTTTGGTCCTCCCGACACTTAATCTTGTCCAATTAGGGATTTTAACCAATCTTGTGCATCCAATAGGTGTTTTTGTGTCATCGGATAAACATTTAGGTCGTTTTCGTCCTCCCTAGGCTAATTCTTGTCCAATTAGGGTTTTTAACCAATCTAGTGCATCCAATAGGTGTTTTGTGTCATTGGATGATTATTTAGGTCATTTTCGTCCTCCCTACACTTAATCTTGTCCAATTAATGTTTTTAACCAATCTTGTGCATCCCATAGGTGTTTTTGTGTCATTGGATGAACATTTAGGTCATTTTCGTCCTCCCTAGGATAATTCTTT
>JBBPBS010000517.1:0-10214 GCA_037974835.1 Cicer judaicum | reverse complement strand
GACAAGAATAAGCCTATGGAGGACGAAAATGACATAAATGTTCACCCAATGTCACATACGAACTTATTCGATGCACAAGATTTATTAAAAAACCTAATTGGACAAGAATTAGCCTTGGGAGGACGAAAATGACCTAAATGTTCATCCAATGACACAATCACACCTACTGGATGCACAAGATTGGCTAAAAATGCTAATTGGACAAGATTAAGACTTGGGAGGACGAAAATGACCTAAATTTTCATCCAATGATACAAAAACAGCTATTTGATGCACAAGATTGGGAAAAACCCTAATTGAACAAGATTAAGCATAGGGAGGACAAAAATGACATAAATGTTCATCCAATTACACAAACGAACATATTCGATGCACAAGATTGGTTAAAAACCCTAATTTGACAAGAATAAGCCTAGGGAGGACGAAAATGACCTAAATGTTCGTCCAATGATACAAACACACCTATTGGATGCACAAAATTGGTTAAAAACCCTAATTGGACAAGATTAAGCCCAGAGAGGACGAAAATGACGTAAATGTTCATCCAATGACACAAACGAACTTATTCGGTGTATAAGATTGATTAAAAAACCCTAATTGGACAAGATTAAGCCTAGGGAGGACAAAAATGACATAAATGTTCATCCAATGACACAAACGAACATATTTGATGCACAAGATTGGTTAAAAACCGTAATTGGACAAGAATAAGCCTAGGGAGAACGAAAATGACCTAATTGTTCATCCAATGACACAAACACACCTAATGGATGCACAAAATTGGTTAAAAACCCTATTGGACAAGATTAAGCCTAGGGAGGACGAAAATGACGTAAATGTTCATCCAATGACACAAACGAACTTAATCGGTGCACAAGATTGGTTAAAACGCCCTAATTGGACAAGAATAAGCCTAGGGAGAACGAAAATAACCTAAATGTTCATCCAATGACACTAACGAACTTGTTCGATGCACAAGATTGGTTAAAAACCCTAATTGGACATGATTAAGACTTGGGAGGACGAAAATGACCTAAATATTCATCCAATGATACAAAAACTCCTATTGGATGCACAAGATTGGTTAAAAACCCTAATTGGCCAACAATAAGCCTAGGGAGGAAGACAATGACGTAAATGTTAATCCAATGATAGAAACGAACTTATTCGATGCAAAAGATTGGTTAAAAACGCTAATTGGACAAGATTAAGACTTGGGAGGACGAAAATGAGCTAAATGTTCCTCCAATGACACAAATACACCTACTGGATGCACAAGATTGGCTAAAAACCCTAATTGGACAAAAATAAGATTTGGGAGGACGAAAATGACCTAAATGTTCATCCAATGAAAAAAAAAACACCTATTGGAAGCACAAGATTGGCTAAAAACCTTAATTGGACAGGATTAAGACTTGGGAGGACAAAAATGACCTAAATATTCATCCAATGATATAAAAACTACTATTGGATGCACAAGATTGGTTAAAAACCCTAATTGGACAAGATTAAGACTAGGGAAGACAAAAATGACCTAAATGTTCATCCAATGACACAAACGAACTTATTCGATGCACAAGATTGGTTAAAAACCCTAATTGGACAAGAATAAGCCTATGGAGGACGAAAATTACCTAAATGTTAATCCAATGACACAAAAACTACTATTGGATGCACAAGATTGGTTAAAAACTCTAATTGGACAAGATTAAGACTTGGGAGGACGAAAATGACCTAAATCTTCATCCAATGACACAAAAACACCTATTGTATGCACAAGATTGGTTAAACACCCTAATTGGACAAGAATAAGCCTATGGAGGACTAAAATGACCTAAATGTTCATCCAATGACACAAAAACACCTAATGGATGCACAAGATTGGTTAAAAACCCTAATTGGACAAGATTAAGACTTGGGAGGACGAAAATGACCTAAATTTTCCTCCAACGACACAAAAACACCTATTAGAAGCACAAGCTTGGTAAAAACCCTAGTTGGACAAGATTAAGCCTAGGGAGGACAAAAATGACATAAATGTTCATCCAATGACCGAAAATAACTTATTTGATGCATATGATTGGTTAAAAACCCTAATTGGACAAGAATAAGCCTATGGAGGACGAAAATGACATAATTGTTCATCCAATTATACAAAAAGACCTATTGGATGCACAAGATTGGTTAAAAACCCTAATTGGACAAAATTAAGCCTAGTGAGGAAAAAAATGACCTAAATGTTCATCCAATGTCACAAACGAACTTATTCGATGCACAAGGTTTATTAAAAACCCTAATTGGACAAGAATTAGCTTTGGGAGGACGAAAATGACCTAAATGTTCATCCAATGACACAATCACACCTACTGGATGCACAAGATTGGCTAAAAACGCTAATTGGACAAGATTAAGACTTGGGAGGACGAAAATGACCTAAATTTTCATCTAGTGATACAAAAACACCTATTAGATGCACAAGATTGGTAAAACCCATTATTGGACAAGATTATGCCTAGGGAGGACAAAAATGACATAAATGTTAATCCAATGACACAAATGAACATATTCGATGCACATGATTGGTTAAAAACCCTAATTGGACAAGAAATAGCCTATGGAGGACGAAAATGACCTAAATGTTCATCCAATGACTTAAACACACCTATTGGATGCACAAGATTGGTTAAAAACCCTAATTGGACAAGATTAAGCCTAGGGAGGACGAAAATGACGTAAATGTTCATCCAATGACCCAAACGAACTTATTCGGTGCAGAAGATTTGTTAAAACACCCTAATTGGACAAGAATACGCCTAGGGAGAACGAAAATGACCTAAATGTTCATCCAATGACACTAACGAACTTATTCGATGCACAAGATTGGTTAAAAACCCTAATTGGACATGATTAAGACATGGGAGGACGAAAATAACCTAAATGTTCATCCAATGACACAAGAACACCTATTAGATGCACAAGATTGGTAAAAACCCTAATTGGACAAGATTAAACCTAGGGAGGACAAAAATGACCTAAATGTTCATCCAATGACCGAAACGAACTTATTCGATGCACATGAACGGTTAAAAACCCTAATTGGACAAGAATAAGGCTGTGGAGGACAAAAATGACATAAATGTTCATCCAATGATACAAAAACACCTATTCGATGCACAAGATTAGTTAAAAACCCTAATTGGACAAGAATAATTCTAGGTAGGACGAAAATGACCTAAATGTTCATCCAATGACCGAAACGAACTTATTCGATGCACATGAATGGTTAAAAACCCTAATTGGACAAGAATAAGGCTGTGGAGGACAAAAATGACATAAATGTTCATCCAATGATACAAAAACACCTATTGGATGCACAAGATTAATTAAAAACCCTAATTGGACATGAATAAGCCTATGGAGGACGAAAATGACATAAATGTTCATCCAATTATACAAAAACACCTATTGGGTGCACAAGATTGGTTAAAAACACTAATTGGACAAAATTAAGCCTAGTGAGGACAAAAATGACCTAAATGTTCATCCAATGTCACAAACGAACTTATTCGATGCACAAGATTTATTAAAAACCCTAATTGGACAAGAATTAGCCTTGGGAGGACGAAAGTGACCTAAATGTTCATCCAATGACACAAACACACCTAATGGATGCACAAAATTGGTTAAAAACCCTATTGGACAAGATTAAGCCTAGGGAGGACGAAAATGAGGTAAATGTTCATCCAATGACACAAACGAACTTATTCGGTGCACAAGATTTGTTAAAACGCCCTAATTGGACAAGAATAAGCCTAGGGAGAACGAAAATGACCTAAATGTTCATCCAATGGCACTAACGAACTTGTTCGATGCACAAGATTGGTTAAAAACCCTAATTGGACATGATTAAGACTTGGGAGGACGAAAATGACCTAAATATTCATCCAATGATACAAAAACTCCTATTGGATTCACAAGATTGGTTAAAAACCCTAATTGGACAAGATTAAGACTAGGGAAGACGAAAATGACCTAAATTTTCATCCAATGACACAAACGAACTTATTCGGTGCACAAGATTGGTTAAAAACCCTAATTGGACAAGAATAAGCCTATGGAGGACGAAAATTACCTAAATGTTAATCCAATGACACAAAAACTACTATTGGATGCACAAGGTTGGTTAAAAACTCAAATTGGACAAGATTAAGACTTGGGAGGACAAAAATGACCTAAATCTTCATCCAATGATAAAAAAACACCTATTGTATGCACAAGATTGGTTAAAAACCCTAATTGGAAGAGAATAAGCCTATGGAGGACTAAAATGACCTAAATGTTCATCCAATGACACAAAAACATCTAATGGACGCACAAGATTGGTTAAAAACCCTAATTGGACATGATTAAGACTTGGGAGGACGAAAATGACCTAAATGTTCATCCACTGATACCTATTGGATGCACAAGATTGGTTAAAAACCCTAATTGGACAAGATTAAGACTAGGGAGGACGAAAATATCGTAAATGTTCATCCAATAACACAAACAAACTTATTCGGTGTACAAGATTTATTAAAAAACCCTAATTGGACAACATTAAGCCTAGGGAGGACAAAAATGACATAAATGTTCATCCAATGACCCAAACGAACATATTCGATGCACAAGATTGGTTAACAACCCTAATTGACAAGAATAAGCCTAGGGAGGACGAAAATGACCTAAATGTTCATCCAATGACACAAACACACCTATTGGATGCACAAGATTGGTTAAAAACGCTAATTGGACAAAATTAAGCATAGTGAAGACGAAAATGACCTAAATGTTCATCCAATGTCACAAATGAACTTATTCGATGCACAAGATTTATTAAAAACCCTAATTGGACAAGAATTAGCCTTGGGAGGATGAAAATGACCTAAATGTTCATCCAATGACACAATCACACCTACTGGATGCACAAGATTGGCTAAAAACGCTAATTGGACAAGATTAAGACTTGGGAGGACGAAAATGACCTAAATTTTGATCGAGTGATACAAAAACACCTATTAGATGCACAAGATTGGTAAAACCCATTATTGGACAAGATTAAGCCTAGGGAGGAAAAAAATGACATAAATGTTCATCCAATGACACAAACGAACATATTCGACGCACATGATTGGTTAAAAACCCTAATTGGACAAGAATAAGCCTATGGAGGACGAAAATGACCTTAATATTGATCCAATGACACAAACACACCTATTGGATGCACAAGATTGGTTAAAAACCCTAATTGGACAAGATTAAGCCTAGGGAGGACGAAAATGATGTAAATATTCATCGAATGACACAAACGAACTTATTCGGTGCACAAGATTGGTTAAAAACCCTAATTGGACAAGAATAAGCCTATGGAGGACGAAAATTACCTAAATGTTAATCCAATGACACAAAAACTACTATTGGATGCACAAGGTTGGTTAAAAACTCAAATTGGACAAGATTAAGACTTGGGAGGACGAAAATGACCTAAATCTTCATCCAATGATAAAAAAACACCTATTGTATGCACAAGATTGGTTAAAAACCCTAATTGGAAGAGAATAAGCCTATGGAGGACTAAAATGACCTAAATGTTCATCCAATGACACAAAAACATCTAATGGACGCACAAGATTGGTTAAAAACCCTAATTGGACATGATTAAGACTTGGGAGGACGAAAATGACCTAAATGTTCATCCACTGATACCTATTGGATGCACAAGATTGGTTAAAAACCCTAATTGGACAAGATTAAGACTAGGGAGGACGAGAATATCGTAAATGTTCATCCAATGACACAAACAAACTTATTCGGTGTACAAGATTTATTAAAAAACCCTAATTGGACAACATTAAGCCTAGGGAGGACAAAAATGACATAAATGTTCATCCAATGACCCAAACGAACATATTCGATGCACAAGATTGGTTAACAACCCTAATTGACAAGAATAAGCCTAGGGAGGACGAAAATGACCTAAATGTTCATCCAATGACACAAACACACCTATTGGATGCACAAGATTGGTTAAAAACGCTAATTGGACAAAATTAAGCATAGTGAAGACGAAAATGACCTAAATGTTCATCCAACGTCACAAATGAACTTATTCGATGCATAAGATTTATTAAAAACCCTAATTGGACAAGAATTAGCCTTGGGAGGATGAAAATGACCTAAATGTTCATCCAATGACACAATCACACCTACTGGATGCACAAGATTGGCTAAAAACGCTAATTGGACAAGATTAAGACTTGGGAGGACGAAAATGACCTAAATTTTGATCGAGTGATACAAAAACACCTATTAGATGCACAAGATTGGTAAAACCCATTATTGGACAAGATTAAGCCTAGGGAGGACAAAAATGACATAAATGTTCATCCAATGACACAAACGAACATATTCGACGCACATGATTGGTTAAAAACCCTAATTGGACAAGAATAAGCCTATGGAGGACGAAAATGACCTTAATATTGATCCAATGACACAAACACACCAATTGGATGCACAAGATTGGTTAAAAACCCTAATTGGACAAGATTAAGCCTAGGGAGGACGAAAATGACGTAAATATTCATCGAATGACACAAACGAACTTATTCGGTGCACAAGATTGGTTAAAACACCCTAAGTGGACAAGAATAAGCCTAGGAAGAACGAAAATGACCTAAATGTTCATCCAATGACACTAACGAACTTATTCGGTGTACAAGATTGATTAAAAAACCCTAATTGGACAAGAATAAGCCTAGGGAGGACGACAATGACGTAAATGTTCATCCAATGACATAAACGAACTTATTCGGTGTACAAGATTGGTTAAAAATCCCTAATTGGACAAGAATAGGCCTAGGGAGGACGAAATAACCTAAATGTTCATCCAATGACACAAACGAACTTATTCGATGCACAAGATTGGTTAAAAATGCTAATTGGACAAGATTTAGAACTGGGAGGACGAAAATGACCTAAATGTTCCTCCAATGACACAAATACACCTATTGGATGCACAAGATTGGCTAAAAACCCTAATTGGACAAGAATAAGACTAGGGAAGAAAAAAATGACCTAAATCTTCATCCAATGACACAAAAACACCTAGGGAGGACAAAAATGACATAAATGTTCATCCAATGATCCAAAAGCACCTATTGGATGCACAAGATTAGTTAAAAACCCTAACTGGACAAGATTAAGCCTAGGGAGGACGAAAATGACATAAATGTTCATCCAATGACACAAACGAACATATTCGATGCACATGATTGGTTAAAAACCCTAATTGGACAAGAATAAACCTATGGAGGACGAAAATGACATAAATGTTCATCCAATTATACAAAAACACCTATCGGATGCACAAGATTGGTTAAAAACCCTAATTGGACAAAATTAAGCCTTGGAAGGACGAAAATGACCTAAATTTTCATCTAGTGATACAAAAACACCTATTAGATGCACAAGATTGGTAAAACCCATTATTGGACAAGATTATGCCTAGGGAGGACAAAAATGACATAAATGTTCATCCAATGACACAAACGAACATATTCGATGCACATGATTGGTTAAAAACCCTAATTGGACAAGAATAAGCCTATGGAAGACGAAAATGACCTAAATGTTCATCCAATGGCATAAACACACCTATTGGATGCACAAGATTGGTTTAAAACCCTAATTGGACATGATTAAGCCTAGGGAGGACCAAAATGACGTAAATGTTCATCCAATGACCCAAACGAACTTATTCGGTGCACAAGATTTGTTAAAACACCCTAATTGGACAAGAATACGCCTAGGGAGAACGAAAATGACCTAAATGTTCATCCAATGACACTAACGAACTTATTCGATGCACAAGATTGGTTAAAAACCCTAATTGGACATGATTAAGACTTGGGAGGACGAAAATGACATAAATGTTCATCCAATGACACAAGAACACCTATTAGATGCACAAGAATGGTAAAAACCCTAATTGGACAAGATTAAACCTAGGGAGGACAAAAATAACCTAAATGTTCATCCAATGACCGAAACGAACTTATTCGATGCACATGAACGGTTAAAAACCCTAATTGGACAAGAATAAGGCTGTGGAGGACCAAAATGACATAAATGTTCATCCAATGATACAAAAACACATATTGGATGCACAAGATTAGTTAAAAACCCTAATTGGACAAGATTAAGCCTAGGGAGGACGAAAATGACCTAAATGTTCATCCAATGTCACAAACGAACTTATTCGATGCACAAGATTGGTTAAAAATGAGCTAAATGTTCATCCAATGACACAAACACACCTACTGGATGCACAACATTGGCTAAAAACCCTAATTGGACAAGATTAAGACTTGGGAGGACAAAAATGACCAAAATCTTCATCCAATGACACAAAAACACCTATTGTATGCACAAGATTGGTTAAAAACCCTAATTGGACAAGAATAAGCCTATGGAGGACTAAAATGACCTAAATGTTCATCCAAGGACACAAAAACACCTAATGGATGCACAAGATTGGTTAAAAACCCTAATTGGACAAGATTAAGACTTGGGAGGACGAAAATGACCTAAATGTTCATCCAATGACACAAAAACACCTATTAGAAGCACAAGCTTGGTAAAAACCCTAAACCCTAATTGGACAAGAATAAGGCTGTGGAGGACCAAAATGACATAAATGTTCATCCAATGATACAAAAACACCTATTGGATGCACAAGATTAGTTAAAAACCCTAATTGGACAAGATTAAGCCTAGGGAGGACAAAAATGACCTAAATATTCATCCATTGACCGAAACTAACTTATTTTATGCACATGATTGGTTAAAAACCTTAATTGGACAAGAATAAGCCTATGGAGGACGAAAATCACATAAATGTTCAACCAATTATAAAAAAACACCTATTGGATGCATAAGATTGGTTAAAAACCCTAATTGGACAAAATTAAGCCTAGTGAGGACGAAAATGACCTAAATGTTCATCCAATAACACAAAAACACCTATTAGAAGCACAAGCTTGTTAAAAACCCTAAATGTTCATCCAATGTCACAAACGAACTTGTTCGATGCACAAGATTTATTAAAAACCCTTATTCGACAAGAATTAGCCTTGGGAGGACGAAAATGACCTAAATGTTCATCCAATGACACAATCACACCTACTGGATGCACAAGATTGGCTAAAAACCCTAATTGGACAAGATTATGACTTGGGAGGACGAAAAAATGACCTAAATTTTCATCTAGTGATACAAAAACACCTATTAGATGCACAAGATTG
The DNA here is from genome assembly GCA_037974835.1 of Cicer judaicum. Lineage (NCBI taxonomy): Eukaryota > Viridiplantae > Streptophyta > Magnoliopsida > Fabales > Fabaceae > Cicer > Cicer judaicum. The sequence continues at coordinate 870 of JBBPBS010000517.1, read as the reverse complement.
GTAAAACCCATTATTGGACCAGATTAAGCCTAGGGAGGACATAAATGACATAAATGTTCATCCAATGACACAAACGAACATATTCGATGCACATGATTGGTTAAAAACCCTAATTGGACAAGAATAAGCCTATGGAGGACGAAAATGACCTAAATGTTCATCCAATGACACAAACACACCTATTGGTACACAAGATTGGTTAAACACCCTAATTGGACAAGATTAAGCCTAGGGAGGACGAAAATGACGTAAATGTTCATCCAATGACCCAAACGAACTTATTCGGTGCACAAGATTCGTTAAAACACCCTAATTGGACAAGAATACGCCTAGGAAGAACGTAAATGACCTAAACGATCATCCAACGACACTAACGAACTTATTCGATGCACAACATTGGTTAAAAACCCTAATTGTACATGATTAAGACTTGGGAGGACGAAAATGACCTAAATGTTCATCTAATGACACAAGAACACCTATTTGATGCACAAGACTGGTAAAAAGACTAATTGGACAAGATTAAACCTATGGAGGATGAAAATGACCTAAATGTTCATCCAATGACCGAAACGAACTTATTCGATGCACATGAATGGTTAAAAACCCTAATTGGACCAGAATAAGGCTGTGGAGGACAAAAATGACATAAACGTTCATCCAATGATACAAAAACACCTATTGGATGCACAAAATTAGTTAAAAACCCTAATTGGACAAGATTAACCTAGGGAGGACGAAAATGACCTAAATAATCATCCAATGTCACAAACGAACTTATTCGATGCACAAGATTAATTAAAAACCCTAATTTGACAAGAATTAGTCTTGGGAGGATGACAATGATCTAAATGTTCATCCAATGACACA
>JBBPBS010000515.1:69700-97688 GCA_037974835.1 Cicer judaicum | reverse complement strand
TGCATCGAATAAGTTCATTTGTGTCTTTGGATGAACAATTAGGTCATTTTCGTCCTCCCTGGGCTTATTTTTGTTCAATTATGGTTTCTAACTAATCTTGTGCATCCAATACGTGTGTTTGTGTCATTGGATGAACAATTAGATCATTTTCGGTCTCCCTAGGCTTATTCTTATCCAATTAGGGTTTTTAACCAATCTTGTGCATCCCATTGGTGTGTTTGTGTCATTGGATGAACATTTTGGTCATCCCTTGGCTTATTCTTGGCCAATTAGGGTTTCTAACAAATCTTGTGCATCCAATAGGTGTGTTTGTGTCATTGGATGAACATTTTTGTCAATTTCGACCTCCCTAGGCTTATTCTTGTCCAATTAAAGTTTTTAACGAATCTTGTGCATCCAATAGGTGTGTTTGTGTCATCGGATGAACAATTAGGTCATTTTCGTCCTCCCTAGGGTTATTCTTGTAAAATTAGGGTTTCTAACCAATCTTGTGCATCCAATAGGTGTGTTTGTATCATTGGATGAACATTTAGGTCATTCTCGTCCTCCCTAGGCCTATTCTTGTCCAATTAGGGTTTTCAACTAATCTTGTGCATCGAATAAGTTCATTTGTGTCTTTGGATGAACAATTAGGTCATTTTCGTCCTCCCTGGGCTTATTCTTGTCCAATTATGGTTTCTAACAAATCTTGTGCATCCAATTGGTGTGTTTGTGTCATTGGATGAACATTTAGGTCATCTTCGTCCTCCCTCAGGTTATTCTTGTCCAATTAGGGTTTTCAACCAATCTTGTGCATTGAATAAGTTCAGTTGTGTCTTTGGATGTACAATTAGGTCATTTTCGTCCTCCATCGGCTTATTCTTGTCCAATTAGGGTTTCCAACCAATCTTGTGCATCCAATAGGTGTGTTTGTGTCATTGGATGAACATTTAGGTCATTTTCATCCTCCCTAGGCTTATTCTTTTCCAATTAGGGTTTTTAACCAATCTTGAGCATCCAATAAGTGTGTTTGTGTCATTGGATGAACATTTAGGTCATTTTCGTCATCCCTTGGCTTATTGTTGGCCAATTAGGGTTTCTAACCAAGCTTGTGCATCCGATTGGTGTATTTGAGTCATTGGATGAACATTTTCTTCATTTTCGACCTCCCTACGCTTATTCTTGTCCAATTAGGGTGTCTAACCAATCTTGTGCATACAATAGGTGTGTTTGTGTCACTCGATAAACAATTAGGTCATTTTTGTCCTCTCTAGGCTTATTCTTGTCAAATTAGGGTATCTAACCAATCTTATGCATCTAATAGGTGTGCCAATGGATGAACATTTAGGTCATTTTCGTACTCCCTAGGGTTATTCTTGTCCAATTAGGGTTTTCAACCAATCTTGTGCATTGAATAAGTTCATTTATGTCATTGGATGAACAATTAGATCATTTTCGTCCCCCCTAGGCTTATTCTTGTCCAATTTGGGGTCCTAACCAATCTTGTGCATCCAATTGGTGTGTTTCTGTCATTGGATGAACATTTAGGTCATTTACGACTTCCCTAGGCTTATTCTTGTCCAATTAGGGTTTCTAACCAATCTTGTGCATCCAATAGGTGTGTTTGTGTCATTGGATGAACAATTAGGTCATTTTCATCCTCCTTAGGCTTATTCTTGTCCAATTAGGGTTTCTAACCAATCTTGTGGATCCGATAGGTGTGTTTGTGTCATTGGATTAATAATTAGGTCATTTTCGGTCTCCCAAGGCTTATTCTTGTCCAATTAGGCTTAACGAATCTTGTGCATCCAATAGGTGTGTTTGTATCATTGGATGAACATTTACGTCATTTTCGTCCTCCCTAGGCTTATTCTTGTCCAATTAGGGTTTTCAACCAATCTTGTGCATCGAATAAGTTCATTTGTGTCTTTGGATGAACAATTAGGTCATTTTCGTCCTCCCTGGGCTTATTCTTGTCCAATTAGGGTTTCTAACTAATCTTGTGCATCCAATAGGTGTTTTTGTGTCATTGGATGAACACTTAGGTCATTTTGGTCATTCCTTGGCTTATTCTTGGCCAATTAGGGTTTCTAACCAATCTTGTGCATCCAATAGGTGTGTTTGTGTCATTGGATGAACATTTAGGTCATTTTCGTCCTCCCTAAGGATATTCTTGTCCAATTAGGGTTTTCAACCAATCTTGTGCATTGAATAAGTTCATTTGTGTCATTGGAAGAACAATTAGGTCATTTTTGTCCTCCCTAGGCTTATTCTTGTCCAATTAGGGTTTCTAACCAATCTTGTGCATCCAATTGGTGTGTTTGTGTCTTTGGATGAACAATTAGGTCATTTTCGTCCTCCTTGGGCTTATTCTTGTCCAATTATGGTTTCTAACTAATCTTGTGCATCCAATAGGTGTCTTTGTGTCATTGGATGAACAATTAGATTATTTTCGGTCTCCCTAGGCTTATTCTTGTCCAATTAGGGTTTTTAACCAATCTTGTGCATCCAATAGGTGTGTTTGTGTCATTGGATGAACAATTAGGTCATTTTCGTCCTCCCAATGCTTATTCTTGTCCAACTAGGGTTTCTAACCAATCTTGTGCATCCAATTGGTGTGTTTGTGTCATTGGATGAACATTTAGGTCATTTACGACCTCCCTAGGCTTATTCTTGTCCAATTAGGGTTTCTAACCAATCTTGTGCTTCAAATTTGTGTGTTTGTGTAATTGTATGAACAATTAGGTCATTTTCGGTCTCCCTAGGCTTATTCTTGTCCAATTAAGATTTTTAACGAATCTTGTGCAAACAATAGGTGTGTTTGTGTCATTGGATGAACATTTAGGTCATTTTCGTCCTCCTAAGGCTTATTTTTGTCCAATTAGGGTTTTCAACCAATCTTGTGCATCGAATAAGTTCATTTGTGTCTTTGGATGAACAATTAGGTCATTTTCGTCCTCCCTGGGCTTATTTTTGTTCAATTATGGTTTCTAACTAATCTTGTGCATCCAATACGTGTGTTTGTGTCATTGGATGAACAATTAGATCATTTTCGGTCTCCCTAGGCTTATTCTTATCCAATTAGGGTTTTTAACCAATCTTGTGCATCCCATTGGTGTGTTTGTGTCATTGGATGAACATTTTGGTCATCCCTTGGCTTATTCTTGGCCAATTAGGGTTTCTAACAAATCTTGTGCATCCAATAGGTGTGTTTGTGTCATTGGATGAACATTTTTGTCAATTTCGACCTCCCTAGGCTTATTCTTGTCCAATTAAAGTTTTTAACGAATCTTGTGCATCCAATAGGTGTGTTTGTGTCATCGGATGAACAATTAGGTCATTTTCGTCCTCCCTAGGGTTATTCTTGTAAAATTAGGGTTTCTAACCAATCTTGTGCATCCAATAGGTGTGTTTGTATCATTGGATGAACATTTAGGTCATTCTCGTCCTCCCTAGGCCTATTCTTGTCCAATTAGGGTTTTCAACTAATCTTGTGCATCGAATAAGTTCATTTGTGTCTTTGGATGAACAATTAGGTCATTTTCGTCCTCCCTGGGCTTATTCTTGTCCAATTATGGTTTCTAACAAATCTTGTGCATCCAATAGGTGTGTTTGTGTCATTGGATGAACATTTAGGTCATCTTCGTCCTCCCTCAGGTTATTCTTGTCCAATTAGGGTTTTCAACCAATCTTGTGCATTGAATAAGTTCAGTTGTGTCTTTGGATGTACAATTAGGTCATTTTCGTCCTCCATCGGCTTATTCTTGTCCAATTAGGGTTTCCAACCAATCTTGTGCATCCAATAGGTGTGTTTGTGTCATTGGATGAACATTTAGGTCATTTTCATCCTCCCTAGGCTTATTCTTTTCCAATTAGGGTTTTTAACCAATCTTGAGCATCCAATAAGTGTGTTTGTGTCATTGGATGAACATTTAGGTCATTTTCGTCATCCCTTGGCTTATTGTTGGCCAATTAGGGTTTCTAACCAAGCTTGTGCATCCGATTGGTGTATTTGAGTCATTGGATGAACATTTTCTTCATTTTCGACCTCCCTACGCTTATTCTTGTCCAATTAGGGTGTCTAACCAATCTTGTGCATACAATAGGTGTGTTTGTGTCACTCGATAAACAATTAGGTCATTTTTGTCCTCTCTAGGCTTATTCTTGTCAAATTAGGGTATCTAACCAATCTTATGCATCTAATAGGTGTGCCAATGGATGAACATTTAGGTCATTTTCGTACTCCCTAGGGTTATTCTTGTCCAATTAGGGTTTTCAACCAATCTTGTGCATTGAATAAGTTCATTTATGTCATTGGATGAACAATTAGATCATTTTCGTCCCCCCTAGGCTTATTCTTGTCCAATTTGGGGTCCTAACCAATCTTGTGCATCCAATTGGTGTGTTTCTGTCATTGGATGAACATTTAGGTCATTTACGACTTACCTAGGCTTATTCTTGTCCAATTAGGGTTTCTAACCAATCTTGTGCATCCAATAGGTGTGTTTGTGTCATTGGATGAACAATTAGGTCATTTTCATCCTCCTTAGGCTTATTCTTGTCCAATTAGGGTTTCTAACCAATCTTGTGGATCCGATAGGTGTGTTTGTGTCATTGGATTAATAATTAGGTCATTTTCGGTCTCCCAAGGCTTATTCTTGTCCAATTAGGCTTAACGAATCTTGTGCATCCAATAGGTGTGTTTGTATCATTGGATGAACATTTACGTCATTTTCGTCCTCCCTAGGCTTATTCTTGTCCAATTAGGGTTTTCAACCAATCTTGTGCATCGAATAAGTTCATTTGTGTCTTTGGATGAACAATTAGGTCATTTTCGTCCTCCCTGGGCTTATTCTTGTCCAATTAGGGTTTCTAACTAATCTTGTGCATCCAATAGGTGTTTTTGTGTCATTGGATGAACACTTAGGTCATTTTGGTCATTCCTTGGCTTATTCTTGGCCAATTAGGGTTTCTAACCAATCTTGTGCATCCAATAGGTGTGTTTGTGTCATTGGATGAACATTTAGGTCATTTTAGTCCTCCCTAAGGATATTCTTGTCCAATTAGGGTTTTCAACCAATCTTTTGCATTGAATAAGTTCATTTGTGTCATTGGAAGAACAATTAGGTCATTTTTGTCCTCCCTAGGCTTATTCTTGTCCAATTAGGGTTTCTAACCAATCTTGTGCATCCAATTGGTGTGTTTGTGTCTTTGGATGAACAATTAGGTCATTTTCGTCCTCCTTGGGCTTATTCTTGTCCAATTATGGTTTCTAACTAATCTTGTGCATCCAATAGGTGTCTTTGTGTCATAGGATGAACAATTAGATTATTTTCGGTCTCCCTAGGCTTATTCTTGTCCAATTAGGGTTTTTAACCAATCTTGTGCATCCAATAGGTGTGTTTGTGTCATTGGATGAACAATTAGGTCATTTTCGTCCTCCCAATGCTTATTCTTGTCCAACTAGGGTTTCTAACCAATCTTGTGCATCCAATTGGTGTGTTTGTGTCATTGGATGAACATTTAGGTCATTTACGACCTCCCTAGGCTTATTCTTGTCCAATTAGGGTTACTAACCAATCTTGTGCTTCAAATTTGTGTGTTTGTGTAATTGTATGAACAATTAGGTCATTTTCGGTCTCCCTAGGCTTATTCTTGTCCAATTAAGATTTTTAACGAATCTTGTGCAAACAATAGGTGTGTTTGTGTCATTGGATGAACATTTAGGTCATTTTCGTCCTCCTAAGGCTTATTTTTGTCCAATTAGGGTTTTCAACCAATCTTGTGCATCGAATAAGTTCATTTGTGTCTTTGGATGAACAATTAGGTCATTTTCGTCCTCCCTGGGCTTATTTTTGTTCAATTATGGTTTCTAACTAATCTTGTGCATCCAATACGTGTGTTTGTGTCATTGGATGAACAATTAGATCATTTTCGGTCTCCCTAGGCTTATTCTTATCCAATTAGGGTTTTTAACCAATCTTGTGCATCCCATTGGTGTGTTTGTGTCATTGGATGAACATTTTGGTCATTTCGGTCATCCCTTGGCTTATTCTTGGCCAATTAGGGTTTCTAACAAATCTTGTGCATCCAATAGGTGTGTTTGTGTCATTGGATGAACATTTTTGTCAATTTCGACCTCCCTAGGCTTATTCTTGTCCAATTAAATTTTTTAACGAATCTTGTGCATCCAATAGGTGTGTTTGTGTCATCGGATGAACAATTAGGTCATTTTCGTCCTCCCTAGGGTTATTCTTGTAAAATTAGGGTTTCTAACCAATCTTGTGCATCGAATAGGTGTTTTTGTGTCATTGGATGAACATTTAGGTCATTTTCGTCCTCCCTAGGGTTAGTCTTTTCCAATTAGGGTTTTCAACCAATCTTGTGCATTGAATAAGTTCATTTGTGTCGTTGGATGAACAATTAGGACATTTTCGTCCCCCCTAGGCTGATTCTTGTCCAATAAGGGTTTTCAACCAATCTTTTGCATCGAATAAGTTCATTTGTGCCTTTTGATGAACAATTAGGTCATTTTCGTCCTCCCTGGGCTTATTCTTGTCCAATTAGGGTATTTAACCAATCTTGTGCATCCAATAGGTGTGTTTGTGTCATTGGATGAACATTTAGGTCATTTTCGTCATCCCTAGGGTTTTGCTTGTCAAATTAGGGTGTTCAACCAATCTTGTGCATCCAATTGGTGTGTTTGTGTCATTGGATGAACATTTAGGTCATTTACGACTTCCATAGGCTTATTCTTGTCCAATTAGGGTTTCTAACCAATTTTGTGCATCCAATAGGTGTGTTTGTGTCATTGGATGAACAATTAGGTCATTTTCGTCCTCCCTAGGCTTATTCCTGTCCAATTAAGGTTCTTAACCAATCTTGTGCATCCAATTGGTGTGTTTGTGTCATTGGATAAACATTAAGGTCATTTTCGTCCTCCCTAGGCTTATTCTTGTCCAATTAGGGTTTCTAACCAATCTTGTGCATCCAATAGGTGTGTTAGTGTCATTGGATGAACAATTAGGTCATTTTCGGTTTCCCTAGGCTTGTTCTTGTCCAATTAGGGTTTTTAACCAATCTTGTGCATCCAATTGGTGTGTTTGTGTCATTGGATGAAAATTTAGGTCATTTACGACCTCCCTAGACATATTCGTGTCCAATTACGGTTTCTAAACAATCTTGTGCATCTAGTAGGTGTGTTTGTGTCATTGGATGAACAATTATGTCATTTTCGGTCTCCCTAGGCTTATTCTTGTCGAATTTGGGTTTTTAACCAATCTTGTGCATCCAATTGGTGTGTTTGTGTCATTGGATGAACATTTATGTTATTTTCGTACTCCCTAGGCTTATTCTTGTCCAATTTGGGTTTTCAACCAATCTTGTGGATCGAATAAGTTCATTTGTGTCTTTGGATGAACAATTAGGTCATATTCATCCTCCCTAGGCTTATTCCTGTCCAATTAGGGTTTCTAACGAATCTTGTGCATCCAATAGGTGTGTTTGTGTCATTGGATGAACATTTAGGTCATTTTCGTCATCCCTTGGCTTATTCTTGGCCAATAAGGGTTTCTAACCAATCTTGTGCATCCAATAGGTGTGTTAGTGTCATTGGATGAACAATTAGGTCATTTTCGTACTCCCTAGGCTTATTCTTGTCCAATTAGAGTTTCTAACTAATCTTGATCATCCAATAGGTGTGTTGGTGTCATTGGATGAACATTTAGGTCATTTTCGTCATCCCTTGGCTTATTGTTGGCCAATTAGGGTTTTTAACGAAACTTGTGCATCCAATAGGTGTGTTTGTGTCATTGGATGAACAATTAGGTCATTTTCGTCAACCCTTGCCTTATTGTTGGCAAATTAGGGTTTCTAAGCAATCTTGTGCATCCAATTGGTGTGTTTGTGTAATTGGATGAACATTTAGGTCATTTACGACTTCCCTAGGCTTTTTCTTGTCCAATTAGGGTTTTTAACGAAACTTGTGCATCCAATAGGTGTGTTTGTGTCATTGGATGAACATTTAGGTCATTTTCGTCCTACCTAGGCTTATTCTTGTCCAATTAGGGTTTTCAACCAATCTTGTGCATCGAATAAGTTCAGTTGTGTCTTTGGATGAACAATTAGGTCATTTTCGTCCTCCCTAGGCTTATTCTTGTCCAATTAGGGTTTCTAACTAATCTTGTGCATACAATGGGTGTGTCGGTGTCAATGGATGAACATTTTGGTCATTTTCGTCCTCCCTAGGGTTATTCTTGTTCAATTAGGGTTTTCAACCAATCTTGTGCATTGAATAAGTTCATTTGTGTCATTGGATGAACAATTAGGTCATTTTCGTCCTTCCTAGGCTTATTCTTTTCCAATTAGGGTTTCTAACCAATCTTGTGCATCCAATTGGTGTGATTGTGTCATTGGACGAACATTTAGGTCATTTACGACATCTCTCGGCTTATTCTTGTCCAATTAGGGTTTCTAACCAATCTTGTGCATCCAATAGGTGTGTTTGTTTCATTGGATGTACAATGAGGTCATTTTCGTCCTCCCTAGGCTTATTCTTGTCCAATTAGGGTTTCTAACCAATCTTGTGCATCCAATAGGTGTGTTTGTGTCATTGGATTAACAATTAGGTCGTTTTCGGTCTCCCTAGGCATATTCTTGTCCAATTAGGGTTTTTAACGAATCTTGTGCATCCGATAAGTGTGTTTGTGTCATTGGATGCACATTTTCTTCATTTTTGACCTCCCTAGGCTTATTCTTGTCCAATTAGTGTTTTTAACGAATCTTGTGCATCCAATAGGTGTGTTTATGCCATTGGATGAACATTTAGGTCATTTTCGTCCTCCCTGGGCTTATTCTTGTCCAATTAGGGTTTTCAACCAATCTTACGCGTCGAATAAGTTCATTTGTGTCTTTCGATGTACAATGAGGTCATTTTCGTCCTCCCTAGGCTTATTCTTGTCCAATTAGGGTTTCTAACTAATCGTGTGCATCCAATAGGTGTGTTTGTGTCATTGGATGAACAATTAGGTCATTTTCGGTCTCCCAAGGCTTATTCTTGTCCAATTAGGGTTTTTAACGAATCTTGTGCATCCAATAGGTGTGTTTGTGTCATTGAATGAACATTTAGGTCATTTTCGTCCTCCCTAGGCTTATTCTTGTCCAATTAGGGTTTTCAAACAATCTTGTGCATCGAATAAGTTCATTTGTGTTTTGGATGAACAATTAGGTGATTTTCGTCCTCCCTAAGCTTATTCTTGTCCAATTAGGGTTTCTAACTAATCTTGTGCATCCAATACGTGTGTTTGTGTCATTGGGTGAACAATTAGATCATTTTCGGTCTCCCTACGCTTATTCTTGTCCAATTAGGGTTTGTATCCAACCTTGTGCATCCAATAGGTGTGTTTGTGTCATTGGATGAACATTTAGGTTATTTTGGTCATCCCTTGGCTTATTCTTGCCCAATTACGGTTTCTAACCAATCTTGTGGATCCAATAGGTGTGTTTTTGTCATTGGATGAACATTTAGGTAATTTTCGTTCTCCCTAAAGTTATTCTTGTCCAATTAGTGTTTTCAACCAATCTTGTGCATTGAATAAGTTCATTTGTGTCATTGGATGAACAATTAGGTCATTTTCGTCCTCCCTAGGCTTATTCTTGTCCAATTAGGGTTTTTAACCAATCTTGAGCATCCAATAAGTGTATTTGTGTCATTCGATGAACATTTAGGTCATTTTCGTCCTCCCTTGGCTTATTGTTGGCAAATTAGGGTTTCTAACCAATCTTGTGCATCCAATTGGTGTGTTTGAGTCATTGGATGAACATTTTCTTCATTTTCGACCTCCGTAGGCTTATTCTTGTCCAATTAGGGTTTTGACGAATCTTGTGCATCCAATACGTGTGTTTGTGTCAATGGATGAACATTTAGGTCATTTTCGTCCTCCCTAGGCTTATTCTTGTCCAATTAGGGTTTTCAACCAATCATGTGCATCGAATAAGTTCATTTGTGTCATTGGATGAACAATTAGGTCATTTTCGTCCTCCCTAGGATTATTCTTTTCCAATTAGGGTTTCTAACCAATCTTGTGCATCCAATTGGTGTGATTGTGTCATTGGACGAACATTTAGGTCATTTACGACATCCCTAGTCTTATTCTTGTCCAATTAGGGTTTCTAACTAATCTTGTGCATCCAATAGGTCTGTTTGTTTCATTGGATGTACAATTAGGTCATTTTCGTCCTCCCTAGGCTTATTCTCGTCCAATTAGGGTTTCTAACCAATCTTGTGCATCCAATAGGCGTGTTTGTGTCATTGGATTAACAATTAGGTCGTTTTCGGTCTCCCTAGGCTTATTCTGGTCCAATTAGGGTTTTTAATGAATGTTGTGCATCCAATAGGTGTGTTTGTGTCATTGGATGAACATTTAGGTCATTTACGACTTCCCTAGGCTTTTTCTTATCCAATTAGGGTTTTCAACCAATCTTGTGCATCGAATAAGTTCAGTTGTGTCTTTGCATGAACAATTAGGTCATTTTCTTCCTCCCTAGGCTTATTCTTGTCCAATTAGGGTTTCTAACTAATCTTGTGCATCCAATGGGTGTGTCGGTGTCAATGGATGAACATTTTGGTCATTTTCGTCCTCCCTAGGGTTATTCTTGTCCAATTAGGGTTTCTAACCAATCTTATGCATCCAATAGGTGTGATTGTGTCATTGGACGAACATTTAGGTCATTTACGACATCCCTAGTCTTATTCTTGTCCAATTAGGGTTTGTAACTAATCTTGTGCATCCAATAGGTCTGTTTGTTTCATTGGATGTACAATTAGGTCATTTTCGTCCTCCCTAGGCTTATTCTCGTCCAATTAGGGTTTCTAACCAATCTTGTGCATCCAATAGGCGTGTTTGTGTCATTGGATTAACAATTAGGTCGTTTTCGGTCTCCCTAGGCTTATTCTTATCCAATTAGGGTTTTTAATGAATGTTGTGCATCCAATAGGTGTGTTTGTGTCATTGGATGAACATTTAGGTCATTTACGACTTCCCTAGGCTTTTTCTTATCCAATTAGGGTTTTCAACCAATCTTGTGCATCGAATAAGTTCAGTTGTGTCTTTGCATGAACAATTAGGTCATTTTCGTCCTCCCTAGGCTTATTCTTGTCCAATTAGGGTTTCTAACTAATCTTGTGCATCCAATGGGTGTGTCGGTGTCAATGGATGAACATTTTGGTCATTTTCGTCCTCCCTTGGGTTATTCTTGTCCAACTAGGGTTTCTAACCAATCTTGTGCATCCAATAGGTGTGTTTGTGTCATTGGATTAACAATTAGGTCGTTTTCGGTCTCCCTAGGCATATTCTTGTCCAATTAGGGTTTTTAACGAATCTTGTGCATCCAATAAGTGTGTTTGTGTCATTGGATGCACATTTTCTTCATTTTTGACCTCCCTAGGCTTATTCTTGTCCAATTAGTGTTTTTAACGAATCTTGTGCATCCAATAGGTGTGTTTATGCCATTGGATGAACATTTAGGTCATTTTCGTCCTCCCTGGGCTTATTCTTGTCCAATTAGGGTTTTCAACCAATCTTACGCGTCGAATAAGTTCATTTGTGTCTTTCGATGAACAATTAGGTCATTTTCGTCCTCCCTATGCTTATTCTTGTCCAATTAGGGTTTCTAACTAATCGTGTGCATCCAATAGGTGTGTTTGTGTCATTGGATGAACAATTAGGTCATTTTCGGTCTCCCAAGGCTTATTCTTGTCCAATTAGGGTTTTTAACGAATCTTGTGCATCCAATAGGTGTGTTTGTGTCATTGGATGAACATTTAGGTCATTTTCGTCCTCCCTAGGCTTATTCTTGTCCAATTAGGGTTTTCAACCAATCTTGTGCATCGAATAAGTTCATTTGTGTCATTGGATGAACAATTAGGTCATTTTCGTCCTCCCTAGGCTTATTCTTGTCCAATTAGGGTTTTTAACCAATCTTGAGCATCCAATAAGTGTATTTGTGTCATTCGATGAACATTTAGGTCATTTTCGTCATCCCTTGGCTTATTGTTGGCAAATTAGGGTTTCTAACCAATCTTGTGCATCCAATTGGTGTGTTTGAGTCATTGGATGAACATTTTATTCATTTTCGACCTCCGTAGGCTTATTCTTGTCCAATTAGGGTTTTGACGAATCTTGTGCATCCAATACGTGTGTTTGTGTCAATGGATGAACATTTAGGTCATTTTCGTCCTCCCTAGGCTTATTCTTGTCCAATTAGGGTTTTCAACCAATCTTGTGCATCGAATAAGTTCATTTGTGTCATTGGATGAACAATTAGGTCATTTTCGTCCTCCCTAGGCTTATTCTTTTCCAATTAGGGTTTCTAACCAATCTTGTGCATCCAATTGGTGTGATTGTGTCATTGGACGAACATTTAGGTCATTTACGACATCCCTAGGCTTATTCTTGTCCAATTAGGGTTTCTAACTAATCTTGTGCATCCAATAGGTCTGTTTGTTTCATTGGATGTACAATTAGGTCATTTTCGTCCTCCCTAGGCTTATTCTCGTCCAATTAGGGTTTCTAACCAATCTTGTGCATCCAATAGGCGTGTTTGTGTCATTGGATTAACAATTAGGTCGTTTTCGGTCTCCCTAGGCTTATTCTGGTCCAATTAGGGTTTTTAATGAATGTTGTGCATCCAATAGGTGTGTTTGTGTCATTGGATGAACATTTAGGTCATTTACGACTTCCCTAGGCTTTTTCTTGTCCAATTAGGGTTTTTAACGAAACTTGTGCATCCAATAGGTGTGTTTGTGTCATTGGATGAACATTTAGGTCATTTTCGTCCTACCTAGGCTTATTCTTGTCCAATTAGGGTTTTCAACCAATCTTGTGCATCGAATAAGTTCAGTTGTGTCTTTGCATGAACAATTAGGTCATTTTTGTCCTCCCTAGGCTTATTCTTGTCCAATTAGGGTTTCTAACTAATCTTGTGCATCCAATGGGTGTGTCGGTGTCAATGGATGAACGTTTTGGTCATTTTCGTCCTCCCTAGGGTTATTCTTGTCCAATTAGGGTTTTCAACCAATCTTGTGCATTGAATAAGTTCATTTGTGTCATTGGATGAACAATTAGGTCATTTTCGTCCTTCCTAGGCTTATTCTTTTCCAATTAGGGTTTCTAACCAATCTTGTGCATCCAATTGGTGTGATTGTGTCATTGGACGAACATTTAGGTCATTTACGACATCTCTAGGCTTATTCTTGTCCAATTAGGGTTTCTAACCAATCTTGTGCATCCAATAGGTGTGTTTGTTTCATTGGATGTACAATGAGGTCATTTTCGTCCTCCCTAGGCTTATTCTTGTCCAATTAGGGTTTCTAACCAATCTTGTGCATCCAATAGGTGTGTTTGTGTCATTGGATTAACAATTAGGTCGTTTTCGGTCTCCCTAGGCATATTCTTGTCCAATTAGGGTTTTTAACGAATCTTGTGCATCCAATAAGTGTGTTTGTGTCATTGGATGCACATTTTCTTCATTTTTGACCTCCCTAGGCTTATTCTTGTCCAATTAGTGTTTTTAACGAATCTTGTGCATCCAATAGGTGTGTTTATGCCATTGGATGAACATTTAGGTCATTTTCGTCCTCCTTGGGCTTATTCTTGTCCAATTAGGGTTTTCAACCAATCTTACGCGTCGAATAAGTTCATTTGTGTCTTTCGATGAACAATTAGGTCATTTTCGTCCTCCCTAGGCTTATTCTTGTCCAATTAGGGTTTCTAACTAATCGTGTGCATCCAATAGGTGTGTTTGTGTCATTGGATGAACAATTAGGTCATTTTCGGTCTCCCAAGGCTTATTCTTGTCCAATTAGGGTTTTTAACGAATCTTGTGCATCCAATAGGTGTGTTTGTGTCATTGGATGAACAATTAGGACATTTTCGTCCTCCCTAGGCTTATTCTTGTCCAATTAGGGTTTCTAACCAATCTTGTGCATCCAATAGGTGTGTTTGTGTCATTGGATGAACAATTAGGTCATTTTCGGTCTCCCTAGGCTTATTCTTGTCCAATTAGGGTTTCTAACCAATCTTGTGCATCCAATAGGTGTGTTTGTGTCATTGGATGAACATTTAGGTCATTTTCGTCCTCCCTAGGCTTATTCTTGTCCAATTAGGGTTTTCAAACAATCTTGTGCATCGAATAAGTTCATTTGTGTTTTGGATGAACAATTAGGTGATTTTCGTCCTCCCTGGGCTTATTCTTGTCCAATTAGGGTTTCTAACTAATCTTGTGCATCCAATACGTGTGTTTGTGTCATTGGATGAACAATTAGGTCATTTTCGGTCTCCCTACGCTTATTCTTGTCCAATTAGGGTTTGTATCCAACCTTGTGCATCCAATAGGTGTGTTTGTGTCATTGGATGAACATTTAGGTCATTTTGGTCATCCCTTGGCTTATTCTTGCCCAATTACGGTTTCTAACCAATCTTGTGGATCCAATAGGTGTGTTTTTGTCATTGGATGAACATTTAGGTAATTTTCGTTCTCCCTAAAGTTATTCTTGTCCAATTAGTGTTTTCAACCAATCTTGTGCATTGAATAAGTTCATTTGTGTCATTGGATGAACAATTAGGTCATTTTCGTCCTCCCTAGGCTTATTCTTGTCCAATTAGGGTTTTTAACCAATCTTGAGCATCCAATAAGTGTATTTGTGTCATTCGATGAACATTTAGGTCATTTTCGTCATCCCTTGGCTTATTGTTGGCAAATTAGGGTTTCTAACCAATCTTGTGCATCCAATTGGTGTGTTTGAGTCATTGGATGAACATTTTCTTCATTTTCGACCTTCGTAGGCTTATTCTTGTCCAATTAGGGTTTTGACGAATCTTGTGCATCCAATACGTGTGTTTGTGTCAATGGATGAACATTTAGGTCATCTTCGTCCTCCCTAGGCTTATTCTTGTCCAATTAGGGTTTTCAACCAATCTTGTGCATCGAATAAGTTCATTTGTGTCATTGGATGAACAATTAGGTCATTTTCGTCTTCCCTAGGCTTATTCTTTTCCAATTAGCGTTTCTAACCAATCTTGTGCATCCAATTGGTGTGATTGTGTCATTGGACGAACATTTAGGTCATTTAAGACATCCCTAGTCTTATTCTTGTCCAATTAGGGTTTCTAACTAATCTTGTGCATCCAATAGGTCTGTTTGTTTCATTGGATGTACAATTAGGTCATTTTCGTCCTCCCTAGGCTTATTCTCGTCCAATTAGGGTTTCTAACCAATCTTGTGCATCCAATAGGCGTGTTTGTGTCATTGGATTAACAATTAGGTCGTTTTCGGTCTCCCTAGGCTTATTCTGGTCCAATTAGGGTTTTTAAGGAATGTTGTGCATCCAATAGGTGTGTTTGTGTCATTGGATGAACATTTAGGTCATTTACGACTTCCCTAGGCTTTTTCTTGTCCAATTAGGGTTTTTAACGAAACTTGTGCATCCAATAGGTGTGTTTGTGTCATTGGATGAACATTTACGTCATTTTCGTCCTACTTAGGCTTATTCTTGTTCAATTAGGGTTTTCAACCAATCTTGTGCATCGAATAAGTTCAGTTGTGTCTTTGCATGAACAATTAGGTCATTTTCGTCCTCCCTAGGCTTATTCTTGTCCAATTAGGGTTTCTAACTAATCTTGTGCATCCAATGGGTGTGTCGGTGTCAATGGGTGAACATTTTGGTCATTTTCGTCCTCCCTAGGGTTATTCTTGTCCAATTAGGGTTTTCAACCAATCTTGTGCATTGAATAAGTTCATTTGTGTCATTGGATGAACAATTAGGTCATTTTCGTCCTTCCTAGGCTTATTCTTTTCCAATTAGGGTTTCTAACCAATCTTGTGCATCCAATTGGTGTGATTGTGTCATTGGACGAACATTTAGGTCATTTACGACATCTCTAGGCTTATTCTTGTCCAATTAGGGTTTCTAACCAATCTTGTGCATCCAATGGGTGTGTCGGTGTCAATGGATGAACATTTTGGTCATTTTCGTCCTCCCTAGGGTTATTCTTGTCCAACTAGGGTTTCTAACCAATCTTGTGCATCCAATAGGTGTGTTTGTGTCATTGGATTAACAATTAGGTCGTTTTCGGTCTCCCTAGGCATATTCTTGTCCAATTAGGGTTTTTAACGAATCTTGTGCATCCAATAAGTGTGTTTGTGTCATTGGATGCACATTTTCTTCATTTTTGACCTCCCTAGGCTTATTCTTGTCCAATTAGTGTTTTTAACGAATCTTGTGCATCCAATAGGTGTGTTTATGCCATTGGATGAACATTTAGGTCATTTTCGTCCTCCCTGGGCTTATTCTTGTCCAATTAGGGTTTTCAACCAATCTTACGCGTCGAATAAGTTCATTTGTGTCTTTCGATGAACAATTAGGTCATTTTCGTCCTCCCTATGCTTATTCTTGTCCAATTAGGGTTTCTAACTAATCGTGTGCATCCAATAGGTGTGTTTGTGTCATTGGATGAACAATTAGGTCATTTTCGGTCTCCCAAGGCTTATTCTTGTCCAATTAGGGTTTTTAACGAATCTTGTGCATCCAATAGGTGTGTTTGTGTCATTGGATGAACATTTAGGTCATTTTCGTCCTCCCTAGGCTTATTCTTGTCCAATTAGGGTTTTCAACCAATCTTGTGCATCGAATAAGTTCATTTGTGTCATTGGATGAACAATTAGGTCATTTTCGTCCTCCCTAGGCTTATTCTTTTCCAATTAGGGTTTCTAACCAATCTTGTGCATCCAATTGGTGTGATTGTGTCATTGGACGAACATTTAGGTCATTTACGACATCCCTAGTCTTATTCTTGTCCAATTAGGGTTTCTAACTAATCTTGTGCATCCAATAGGTCTGTTTGTGTCATTGGATGTACAATTAGGTCATTTTCGTCCTCCCTAGGCTTATTCTCGTCCAATTAGGGTTTCTAACCAATCTTGTGCATCCAATAGGCGTGTTTGTGTCATTGGATTAACAATTAGGTCGTTTTCGGTCTCCCTAGGCTTATTCTTGTCCAATTAGGGTTTCTAACTAATCTTGTGCATCCAATGGGTGTGTCGGTGTCAATGGATGAACATTTTGGTCATTTTCGTCCTCCCTAGGGTTATTCTTGTCCAATTAGGGTTTCTAACCAATCTTGTGCATCCAATAGGTGTGTTTGTGTCATTGGACGAACATTTAGGTCATTTACGACATCCCTAGTCTTATTCTTGTCCAATTAGGGTTTGTAACTAATCTTGTGCATCCAATAGGTCTGTTTGTTTCATTGGATGTACAATTAGGTCATTTTCGTCCTCCCTAGGCTTATTCTCGTCCAATTAGGGTTTCTAACCAATCTTGTGCATCCAATAGGCGTGTTTGTGTCATTGGATTAACAATTAGGTCGTTTTCGGTCTCCCTAGGCTTATTCTGGTCCAATTAGGGTTTTTAATGAATGTTGTGCATCCAATAGGTGTGTTTGTGTCATTGGATGAACATTTAGGTCATTTACGACTTCCCTAGGCTTTTTCTTATCCAATTAGGGTTTCTAACCAATCTTGTGCATCCAATAGGTGTGTTTGTGTCATTGGATTAACAATTAGGTCGTTTTCGGTCTCCCTAGGCTTATTCTTGTCCAATTAGGGTTTCTAACTAATCTTGTGCATCCAATGGGTGTGTCGGTGTCAATGGATGAACATTTTGGTCATTTTCGTCCTCCCTAGGGTTATTCTTGTCCAATTAGGGTTTCTAACCAATCTTGTGCATCCAATAGGTGTGATTGTGTCATTGGACGAATATTTAGGTCATTTACGACATCCCTAGTCTTATTCTTGTCCAATTAGGGTTTGTAACTAATCTTGTGCATCCAATAGGTCTGTTTGTTTCATTGGATGTACAATTAGGTCATTTTCGTCCTCCCTAGGCTTATTCTCGTCCAATTAGGGTTTCTAACCAATCTTGTGCATCCAATAGGCGTGTTTGTGTCATTGGATTAACAATTAGGTCGTTTTCGGTCTCCCTAGGCTTATTCTTATCCAATTAGGGTTTTTAATGAATGTTGTGCATCCAATAGGTGTGTTTGTGTCATTGGATGAACATTTAGGTCATTTACGACTTCCCTAGGCTTTTTCTTATCCAATTAGGGTTTTCAACCAATCTTGTGCATCGAATAAGTTCAGTTGTGTCTTTGCATGAACAATTAGGTCATTTTCGTCCTCCCTAGGCTTATTCTTGTCCAATTAGGGTTTCTAACTAATCTTGTGCATCCAATGGGTGTGTCGGTGTCAATGGATGAACATTTTGGTCATTTTCGTCCTCCCTAGGGTTATTCTTGTCCAACTAGGGTTTCTAACCAATCTTGTGCATCCAATAGGTGTGTTTGTGTCATTAGATTAACAATTAGGTCGTTTTCGGCCTCCCTAGGCATATTCTTGTCCAATTAGGGTTTTTAACGAATCTTGTGCATCCAATAAGTGTGTTTGTGTCATTGGATGCACATTTTCTTCATTTTTGACCTCCCTAGGCTTATTCTTGTCCAATTAGTGTTTTTAACGAATCTTGTGCATCCAATAGGTGTGTTTATGCCATTGGATGAACATTTAGGTCATTTTCGTCCTCCTTGGGCTTATTCTTGTCCAATTAGGGTTTTCAACCAATCTTACGCGTCGAATAAGTTCATTTGTGTCTTTCGATGAACAATTAGGTCATTTTCGTCCTCCCTAGGCTTATTCTTGTCCAATTAGGGTTTCTAACTAATCGTGTGCATCCAATAGGTGTGTTTGTGTCATTGGATGAACAATTAGGTCATTTTCGGTCTCCCAAGGCTTATTCTTGTCCAATTAGGGTTTTTAACGAATCTTGTGCATCCAATAGGTGTGTTTGTGTCATTGGATGAACATTTAGGTCATTTTCGTCCTCCCTAGGCTTATTCTTGTCCAATTAGGGTTTTCAACCAATCTTGTGCTTCGAATAAGTTCATTTGTGTCATTGGATGAACAATTAGGTCATTTTCGTCCTCCCTAGGCTTATTCTTTTCCAATTAGGGTTTCTAACCAATCTTGTGCATCCAATTGGTGTGATTGTGTCATTGGACGAACATTTAGGTCATTTACGACATCCCTAGTCTTATTCTTGTCCAATTAGGGTTTCTAACCAATCTTGTGCATCCAATAGGTCTGTTTGTTTCATTGGATGTACAATTAGGTCATTTTCGTCCTCCCTAGGCTTATTCTCTTCCAATTAGGGTTTCTAACCAATCTTGTGCATCCAATAGGCGTGTTTGTGTCATTGGATTAACAATTAGGTCGTTTTCGGTCTCCCTAGGCTTATTCTAGTCCAATTAGGGTTTTTAATGAATGTTGTGCATCCAATAGGTGTGTTTGTGTGATTGGATGAACATTTAGGTCATTTACGACTTCCCTAGGCTTTTTCTTGTCCAATTAGGGTTTTTAACGAAACTTGTGCATCCAATAGGTGTGTTTGTGTCATTGGATGAACATTTAGGTCATTTTCGTCCTACCTAGGCTTATTCTTGTCCAATTAGGGTTTTCAACCAATCTTGTGCATCGAATAAGTTCAGTTGTGTCTTTGCATGAACAATTAGGTCATTTTCGTCCTCCCTAGGCTTATTCTTGTCCAATTAGGGTTTTCAACCAATCTTGTGGATCGAATAAGTTCATTTGTGTCTTTGGATGAACAATTAGGTCATTTTCGTCCTCCCTAGGCTTATTCTTGTCCAATTAGGGTTTCTAACTAATCTTGTGCATCCAATAGGTGTGTTTGTGTCATTGGATGAACATTAGGTCATTTTCGGTCTCCCTAGGCTTATTCTTGTCCAATTAGGGTATTTAACCAATCTTGTGCATCCAATAGGTGTGTTTGTGTCATTGGATGAACATTTAGGTCATTTTCGTCATCCCTAGGGTTTTGCTTGTCAAATTAGGGTGTTCAACCAATCTTGTGCATCCAATTGGTGTGTTTGTGTCATTGGATGAACATTTAGGTCATTTACGACTTCCATAGGCTTATTCTTGTCCAATTAGGGTTTCTAACCAATTTTGTGCATCCAATAGGTGTGTTTGTGTCATTGGATGAACAATTAGGTCATTTTCGTCCTCCCTAGGCTTATTCCTGTCCAATTAAGGTTTCTAACCAATCTTGTGCATCCAATTGGTGTGTTTGGGTCATTGGATAAACATTAAGGTCATTTTCGTCCTCCCTGGGCTTATTCTTGTCCAATTAGGGTTTCTAACCAATCTTGTGCATCCAATAGGTGTGTTAGTGTCATTGGATGAACAATTAGGTCATTTTCGGTTTCCCTAGGCTTATTCTTGTCCAATTAGGGTTTTTAACCAATCTTGTGCATCCAATTGGTGTGTTTGTGTCATTGGATGAAAATTTAGGTCATTTACGACCTCCCTAGGCATATTCGTGTCCAATTACGGTTTCTAAACAATCTTGTGCATCTAGTAGGTGTGTTTGTGTCATTGGATGAACAATTATGTCATTTTCGGTCTCCCTAGGCTTATTCTTGTCGAATTTGGGTTTTTAACCAATCTTGTGCATCCAATTGGTGTGTTTGTGTCATTGGATGAACATTTATGTCATTTTCGTACTCCCTAGGCTTATTCTTGTCCAATTTGGGTTTTCAACCAATCTTGTGGATCGAATAAGTTCATTTGTGTCTTTGGATGAACAATTAGGTCATATTCGTCCTCCCTAGGCTTATTCATGTCCAATTAGGGTTTCTAACGAATCTTGTGCATCCAATAGGTGTGTTTGTGTCATTGGATGAACATTTAGGTCATTTTCGTCATCCCTTGGCTTATTCTTGGCCAATAAGGGTTTCTAACCAATCTTGTGCATCCAATAGGTGTGTTAGTGTCATTGGATAAACAATTAGGTCATTTTCGTACTCCCTAGGCTTATTCTTGTCCAATTAGAGTTTCTAACTAATCTTGAGCATCCAATAGGTGTGTTGGTGTCATTGGATGAACATTTAGGTCATTTTCGTCATCCCTTGGCTTATTGTTGGCCAATTAGGGTTTTTAACGAAACTTGTGCATCCAATAGGTGTGTTTGTGTCATTGGATGAACAATTAGGTCATTTTCGTCATCCCTTGCCTTATTGTTGGCAAATTAGGGTTTCTAAGCAATCTTGTGCATCCAATTGGTGCGTTTGTGTCATTGGATGAACATTTAGGTCATTTACGACTTCCCTAGGCTTTTTCTTGTCCAATTAGGGTTTTTAACGAAACTTGTGCATCCAATAGGTGTGTTTGTGTCATTGGATGAACATTTAGGTCATTTTCGTCCTACCTAGGCTTATTCTTGTCCAATTAGGGTTTTCAACCAATCTTGTGCATCGAATAAGTTCAGTTGTGTCTTTGGATGAACAATTAGGTCATTTTCGTCCTCCCTAGGCTTATTCTTGTCCAATTAGGGTTTCTAACTAATCTTGTGCATCCAATGGGTGTGTCGGTGTCAATGGATGAACATTTTGGTCATTTTCGTCCTCCCTAGGGTTATTCTTGTCCAATTAGGGTTTTCAACCAATCTTGTGCATTGAATAAGTTCATTTGTGTCATTGGATGAACAATTAGGTCATTTTCGTCCTCCCTAGGCTTATTCTTGTCCAATTAGGGTTTCTAACCAATCTTGTGCATCCAATTGGTGTGTTTGTGTCATTGGATGAACATTTAGGTCATTTACGACTTCCCTAGGCTTATTCTTGTCCAATTAGGGTTTTTAACGAATCTTGTGCATCCAATAGGTGTGTTTGTGTCATTGGATGAACAATTAGGTCATTTTCGTCCTTCCTAGGCTTATTCTTTTCCAATTAGGGTTTCTAACCAATCTTGTGCATCCAATTGGTGTGATTGTGTCATTGGACGAACATTTAGGTCATTTACGACATCTCTAGGCTTATTCTTGTCCAATTAGGGTTTCTAACCAATCTTGTTCATCCAATAGGTGTGTTTGTTTCATTGGATGTACAATGAGGTCATTTTCGTCCTCCCTAGGCTTATTCTTGTCCAATTAGGGTTTCTAACCAATCTTGTGCATCCAATAGGTGTGTTTGTGTCATTGGATTAACAATTAGGTCGTTTTCGGTCTCCCTAGGCATATTCTTGTCCAATTAGGGTTTTTAACGAATCTTGTGCATCCGATAAGTGTGTTTGTGTCATTGGATGCACATTTTCTTCATTTTTGACCTCCTTAGGCTTATTCTTGTCCAATTAGTGTTTTTAACGAATCTTGTGCATCCAATATGTGTGTTTATGCCATTGGATGAACATTTAGGTCATTTTTGTCCTCCCTGGGCTTATTCTTGTCCAATTAGGGTTTTCAACCAATCTTACGCGTCGAATAAGTTCATTTGTGTCTTTCGATGAACAATTAGGTCATTTTCGTCCTCCCTAGGCTTATTCTTGTCCAATTAGGGTTTCTAACTAATCGTGTGCATCCAATAGGTGTGTTTGTGTCATTGGATGAACAATTAGGTCATTTTTGGTCTCCCAAGGCTTATTCTTGTCCAATTAGGGTTTTTAACGAATCTTGTGCATCCAATAGGTGTGTTTGTGTCATTGGATGAACATTTAGGTCATTTTCGTCCTCCCTAGGCTTATTCTTGTCCAATTAGGGTTTTCAAACAATCTTGTGCATCGAATAAGTTCATTTGTGTTTTGGATGAACAATTAGGTGATTTTCGTCCTCCCTAAGCTTATTCTTGTCCAATTAGGGTTTCTAACTAATCTTGTGCATCCAATACGTGTGTTTGTGTCATTGGGTGAACAATTAGATCATTTTCGGTCTCCCTACGCTTATTCTTGTCCAATTAGGGTTTGTATCCAACCTTGTGCATCCAATAGGTGTGTTTGTGTCATTGGATGAACATTTAGGTTATTTTGGTCATCCCTTGGCTTATTCTTGCCCAATTACGGTTTCTAACCAATCTTGTGGATCCAATAGGTGTGTTTTTGTCATTGGATGAACATTTAGGTAATTTTCGTTCTCCCTAAAGTTATTCTTGTCCAATTAGTGTTTTCAACCAATCTTGTGCATTGAATAAGTTCATTTGTGTCATTGGATGAACAATTAGGTCATTTTCGTCCTCCCTAGGCTTATTCTTGTCCAATTAGGGTTTTTAACCAATCTTGAGCATCCAATAAGTGTATTTGTGTCATTCGATGAACATTTAGGTCATTTTCGTCATCCCTTGGCTTATTGTTGGCAAATTAGGGTTTCTAACCAATCTTGTGCATCCAATTGGTGTGTTTGAGTCATTGGATGAACATTTTATTCATTTTCGACCTCCGTAGGCTTATTCTTGTCCAATTAGGGTTTTGACGAATCTTGTGCATCCAATACGTGTGTTTGTGTCAATGGATGAACATTTAGGTCATTTTCGTCCTCCCTAGGCTTATTCTTGTCCAATTAGGGTTTTCAACCAATCTTGTGCATCGAATAAGTTCATTTGTGTCATTGGATGAACAATTAGGTCATTTTCGTCCTCCCTAGGCTTATTCTTTTCCAATTAGGGTTTCTAACCAATCTTGTGCATCCAATTGGTGTGATTGTGTCATTGGACGAACATTTAGGTCATTTACGACATCCCTAGTCTTATTCTTGTCCAATTAGGGTTTCTAACTAATCTTGTGCATCCAATAGGTCTGTTTGTTTCATTGGATGTACAATTAGGTCATTTTCGTCCTCCCTAGGCTTATTCTCGTCCAATTAGGGTTTCTAACCAATCTTGTGCATCCAATAGGCGTGTTTGTGTCATTGGATTAACAATTAGGTCGTTTTCGGTCTCCCTAGGTTTATTCTGGTCCAATTAGGGTTTTTAATGAATGTTGTGCATCCAATAGGTGTGTTTGTGTCATTGAATGAACATTTAGGTCATTTACGACTTCCCTAGGCTTTTTCTTATCCAATTAGGGTTTTCAACCAATCTTGTGCATCGAATAAGTTCAGTTGTGTCTTTGCATGAACAATTAGGTCATTTTCTTCCTCCCTAGGCTTATTCTTGTCCAATTAGGGTTTCTAACTAATCTTGTGCATCCAATGGGTGTGTCGGTGTCAATGGATGAACATTTTGGTCATTTTCGTCCTCCCTAGGGTTATTCTTGTCCAATTAGGGTTTCTAACCAATCTTGTGCATCCAATAGGTGTGATTGTGTCATTGGACGAACATTTAGGTCATTTACGACATCCCTAGTCTTATTCTTGTCCAATTAGGGTTTGTAACTAATCTTGTGCATCCAATAGGTCTGTTTGTTTCATTGGATGTACAATTAGGTCATTTTCGTCCTCCCTAGGCTTATTCTCGTCCAATTAGGGTTTCTAACCAATCTTGTGCATCCAATAGGCGTGTTTGTGTCATTGGATTAACAATTAGGTCGTTTTCGGTCTCCCTAGGCTTATTCTTGTCCAATTAGGGTTTCTAACTAATCTTGTGCATCCAATGGGTGTGTCGGTGTCAATGGATGAACATTTTGGTCATTTTCGTCCTCCCTAGGGTTATTCTTGTCCAATTAGGGTTTCTAACCAATCTTGTGCATCCAATAGGTGTGTTTGTGTCATTGGACGAACATTTAGGTCATTTACGACATCCCTAGTCTTATTCTTGTCCAATTAGGGTTTCTAACTAATCTTGTGCATCCAATAGGTCTGTTTGTTTCATTGGATGTACAATTAGGTCATTTTCGTCCTCCCTAGGCTTATTCTCGTCCAATTAGGGTTTCTAACCAATCTTGTGCATCCAATAGGCGTGTTTGTGTCATTGGATTAACAATTAGGTCGTTTTCGGTCTCCCTAGGCTTATTCTGGTCCAATTAGGGTTTTTAACGAATGTTGTGCATCCAATAGGTGTGTTTGTGTCATTGGATGAACATTTAGGTCATTTACGACTTCCCTAGGCTTTTTCTTGTCCAATTAGGGTTTTTAACGAAACTTGTGCATCCAATAGGTGTGTTTGTGTCATTGGATGAACATTTAGGTCATTTTCGTCCTACCTAGGCTTATTCTTGTCCAATTAGGGTTTTCAACCAATCTTGTGCATCGAATAAGTTCAGTTGTGTCTTTGGATGAACAATTAGGTCATTTTCGTCCTCCCTAGGCTTATTCTTGTCCAATTAGGGTTTCTAACTAATCTTGTGCATCCAATGGGTGTGTCGGTGTCAATGGATGAACATTTTGGTCATTTTCGTCCTCCCTAGGGTTATTCTTGTTCAATTAGGGTTTTCAACCAATCTTGTGCATTGAATAAGTTCATTTGTGTCATTGGATGAACAATTAGGTCATTTTCGTCCTTCCTAGGCTTATTCTTTTCCAATTAGGGTTTCTAACCAATCTTGTGCATCCAATTGGTGTGATTGTGTCATTGGACGAACATTTAGGTCATTTACGACATCTCTAGGCTTATTCTTGTCCAATTAGGGTTTCTAACCAATCTTGTGCATCCAATAGGTGTGTTTGTTTCATTGGATGTACAATTAGGTCATTTTCGTCCTCCCTAGGCTTATTCTTGTCCAATTAGGGTTTCTAACCAATCTTGTGCATCCAATAGGTGTGTTTGTGTCATTGGATTAACAATTAGGTCGTTTTCGGTCTCCCTAGGCTTATTCTTGTCCAATTAGTGTTTTTAACGAATCTTGTGAATCCAATAGGTGTGTTTGTGTCATTGGATGCACATTTTCTTCATTTTTGACCTCCCTAGGCTTATTCTTGTCCAATTAGTGTTTTTAACGAATCTTGTGCATCCAATAGGTGTGTTTATGCCATTGGATGAACATTTAGGTCATTTTCGTCCTCCCTGTGCTTATTCTCGTCCAATTAGGGATTTCAACCAATCTTACGCGTCGAATAAGTTCATTTGTGTCATTCGATGAACATTTAGGTCATTTTCGTCATCCCTTGGCTTATTGTTGGCAAATTAGGGTTTCTAACCAATCTTGTGCATCCAATTGGTGTGTTTGAGTCATTGGATGAACATTTTCTTCATTTTCGACCTCCGTAGGCTTATTCTTGTCCAATTAGGGTTTTGACGAATCTTGTGCATCCAATACGTGTGTTTGTGTCAATGGATGAACATTAAGGTCATTTTCGTCCTCCCTAGGCTTATTCTTGTCCAATTAGGGTTTTCAACCAATCTTGTGCATCGAATAAGTTCATTTGTGTCATTGGATGAACAATTAGGTCATTTTCGTCCTCCCTAGGCTTATTCTTTTCCAATTAGGGTTTCTAACCAATCTTGTGCATCCAATTGGTGTGATTGTGTCATTGGACGAACATTTAGGTCATTTATGACATCCCTAGTCTTATTCTTGTCCAATTAGGGTTTCTAACTAATCTTGTGCATCCAATAGGTCTGTTTGTTTCATTGGATGTACAATTAGGTCATTTTCGTCCTCCCTAGGCTTAGTTTCGTCCAATTAGGGTTTCTAACCAATCTTGTGCATCCAATAGGCGTGTTTGTGTCATTGGATTAACAATTAGGTCGTTTTCGGTCTCCCTAGGCTTATTCTGGTCAAATTAGGGTTTTTAATGAATGTTGTGCATCAAATAGGTGTGTTTGTGTCATTGGATGAACATTTAGGTCATTTACGACTTCCCTAGGCTTTTTCTTATCCAATTAGGGTTTTCAACCAATCTTGTGCATCGAATAAGTTCAGTTGTGTCTTTGCATGAACAATTAGGTCATTTTCGTCCTCCCTAGGCTTATTCTTGTCCAATTAGGGTTTCTAACTAATCTTGTGCATCCAATGGGTGTGTCGGTGTCAATGGATGAACATTTTGGTCATTTTCGTCCTCCCTAGGGTTATTCTTGTCCAATTAGGGTTTCTAACCAATCTTGTGCATCCAATAGGTGTGATTGTGTCATTGGACGAACATTTAGGTCATTTACGACATCCCTAGTCTTATTCTTGTCCAATTAGGGTTTCTAACTAATCTTGTGCATCCAATAGGTCTGTTTGTTTCATTGGATGTACAATTAGGTCATTTTCGTCCTCCCTAGGCTTATTCTCGTCCAATTAGGGTTTCTAACCAATCTTGTGCATCCAATAGGCGTGTTTGTGTCATTGGATTAACAATTAGGTCGTTTTCGGTCTCCCTAGGCTTATTCTGGTCCAATTAGGGTTTTTAATGAATGTTGTGCATCCAATAGGTGTGTTTGTGTCATTGGATGAACATTTAGGTCATTTACGACTTCCCTAGGCTTTTTCTTATCCAATTAGGGTTTTCAACCAATCTTGTGCATCGAATAAGTTCAGTTGTGTCTTTGCATGAACAATTATGTCATTTTCGTCCTCCCTAGGCTTATTCTTGTCCAATTAGGGTTTCTAACTAATCTTGTGCATCCAATGGGTGTGTCGGTGTCAATGGATGAACATTTTGGTCATTTTCGTCCTCCCTAGGCTTATTCTTGTCCAATTAGGGTTTCTAACCAATCTTGTGCATCCAATAGGTGTGTTTGTGTCATTGGATTAACAATTAGGTCGTTTTCGGTCTCCCTAGGCTTATTCTTGTCCAATTAGTGTTTTTAACGAATCTTGTGCATCCAATAGGTGTGTTTGTGTCATTGGATGCACATTTTCTTCATTTTTGACCTCCCTAGGCTTATTCTTGTCCAATTAGTGTTTTTAACGAATCTTGTGCATCCAATAGGTGTGTTTATGCCATTGGATGAACATTTAGGTCATTTTCGTCCTCCCTGGGCTTATTCTCGTCCAATTAGGGATTTCAACCAATCTTACGCGTCGAATAAGTTCATTTGTGTCTTTCGATGAACAATTAGGTCATTTTCGTCCTCCCTAGGCTTATTCTTGTCCAATTAGGGTTTCTAACTAATCGTGTGCATCCAATAGGTGTGTTTGTGTCATTGGATGAACAATTAGGTCATTTTCGGTCTGCCAAGGCTTATTCTTGTCCAATTAGGGTTTTTAACGAATCTTGTGCATCCAATAGGTGTGTTTGTGTCATTGGATG
>JBBPBS010000515.1:0-64879 GCA_037974835.1 Cicer judaicum | reverse complement strand
TCATTTTCGTCCTCCCTAGGCTTATTCTTGTCCAATTAGGGTTTCTAACCAATCTTGTGCATCCAATAGGTGTGTTTGTGTCATTGGATTAACAATTAGGTCGTTTTCGGTCTCCCTAGGCATATTCTTGTCCAATTAGGGTTTTTAACGAATCTTGTGCATCCAATAGGTGTGTTTGTGTCATTGGATGCACATTTTCTTCATTTTTGACCTCCCTAGGCTTATTCTTGTCCAATTAGTGTTTTTAACGAATCTTGTGCATCCAATAGGTGTGTTTAGGCCATTGGATGAACATTTAGGTCATTTTCGTCCTCCCTGGGCTTATTCTTGTCCAATTAGGGTTTTCAACAAATCTTACGCGTCGAATAAGTTCACTTTTGTCTTTCGATGAACAATTAGGTCATTTTCGTCCTCCCTAGGCTTATTCTTGTCCAATTAGGGTTTCTAACTAATCCTGTGCATCCAATAGGTGTGTTTGTGTCATTGGATGAACAATTAGGTCATTTTCGGTCTCCCAAGGCTTATTCTTGTCCAATTAGGGTTTTTAACGAATCTTGTGCATCCAATAGGTGTGTTTGTGTCATTGGATGAACATTTAAGTCATTTTCGTCCTCCCTAGGCTTATTCTTGTCTAATTAGGGTTTTCAAACAATCTTGTGCATCGAATAAGTTCATTTGTGTTTTGGATGAACATTTAGGTCATTTTCGTCATCCCTTGGCTTATTGTTGCCCAATTAGGGTTTCTAACCAATCTTGTGCATCAAAATGGTGTGTTTGAGTCATTGCATGAACATTTTCTTCATTTTCGACCTCCCTAGGCTTATTCTTGTCCAATTAGGTCATTTTCGACCTTCCTAGGCTTATTCTTGTACAATTAGGGTTTCTAACTAATCTTGTGCATCCAATAGGTGTGTTTGTGTCATTGGATGAACAATTATGTTATTTTCGGTCTCCCTATGCTTAATCTTGTAAAATTAGGGTTTTCAACCAATCTAGTGCATTGAATAAGTTCATTTGTGTCATTGGATGAACAATTAGGTCATTTTCGTCCTCCCTAGGCTTATTCTTGTCCTATTAGAGTTTTCAACCAATCTTATGCATCCAATTGGTGTGATTGTGTCATTGGATGATCATTTAGGTTATTTACGACATCCCTAGGCTTATTCTTGTCCAATTAGGGTTTCTAACCAATCTTGTGCATCCAATAGGTGTGTTTGTTTCATTGAATGAACAATTAGGTCATTTTCGTCCTCCCTTGGCTTATTCTTGTCCAATTAGGGTTTCTAACCAATCTTGTGCATCCAATAGGTGTGTTTGTGTCATTGGATTAACAATTAGGTAGTTTTCGGTCTCCCTAGGCTTATTCTTGTCCAATTAGGGTTTTTAACGAATCTTGTGCATCCAATAGGTGTGTTTGTGTCATTGGATGAACATTTAGGTCATTTTCGTCCTCCCTAGGCTTATTCTTGTCCAATTAGGGTTTTCAAACAATCTTGTGCATCGAATAAGTTCATTTGTGTTTTGGATGAACAATTAGGTGATTTTCGTCCTCCTTGGGCTGATTCTTGTCCAATTAGGGTTTCTAACTAATCTTGTTCATCCAATAGGTGTGTTTGTGTCATTGGATGAACAATTAGGTCATTTTCGGTCTCCCGAGGCTTATTCTTGTCCAATTAGGGTTTTTAACCAATCTTAAGCATCTAATAAGTGTATTGGTGTCATTGGATGAACATTTAGGTCATTTTCATCATCCCTTGGCTTATTGTTGGCAAATTAGGGTTTCTAAATAATCAATTGGTGTGTTTGAGTCATTGGATGAACATTTTCTTCATTTTCGATCTCCCTAGGCTTATTCTTGTCTAATTAGGGTTTTTACGAATCTTGTGCAACCAATACGTGTGTTTGTGTCAATGGATGAACATTTGGGTCATTTTCGTCCTCCCTAGGCTTATTCTTGTCCAATTAGGGTTTTCAACCAATCTTGTGCATTGAATAACTTCATTTGTGTCATTGGATGAACAATTAGGTCATTTTCGTCCTCCCTAGGCTTATTCTTGTCCAATTAGGGTTTCTAACTAATCTTGTACATCCAATAGGTGTTTTTGTGTCATTGGATAAACAATTAGGTCATTTTCGGTCTCCCTAGGCTTATTCTTATCCAATTAGGGTTTTTAACCAATCTTGAGCATCCAATAAGTGTATTTGTGTCATTGGATGAATATTTAGGTCATTTGCGTCATCCCTTGGCTTATTATTGGCAAATTAGGGTTTTAAACGAAACTTGTGCATCCAATAGGTGTGTTTGTGTCATTGGATGAACATTTAGGTCATTTTCGTCCTACCTACGCTTATTCTTGTCCAATTAGGGTTTTCAAACAATCTTGTGCATCGAATAAGTTCATTTGTGTTTCGGATGAACAATTAGGTGATTTTCGTCGTCCTTGGGCTGATTCTTGTCCAATTAGGGTTTCTAACTAATCTTGTTCATCCAATAGGTGTGTTTGTGTCATTGGATGAACAATTAGGTCATTTTCGGTCTCCCGAGGCTTATTCTTGTCCAATTAGGTTTTTTAACCAATCTTAAGCATCCAATAAGTGTATTGGTGTCATTGGATGAACATTTAGGTCATTTTCGTCATCCCTTGGCTTATTGTTGGCCAATTAGGGTTTCTAACCAATCTTGTGCATCCAATAGGTGTGTTTGAGTCATTGGATGAACATTTTTTTCATTTTTGACCTCCCTAGGCTTATTCTTGTCCAATTAAGGTTTTTAACGAATCTTGTGCATCCAATAGGTGTGTTTATGCCATTGGATGAACATTTAAGTCATTTTCGTCCTCCCTGGGCTTATTCTTGTCCAATTAGGGTTTTCAACCAATCTTACGCATCGAATAAGTTCATTTGTGTCTTTCGATGAACAATTAGGTCATTTTCGTCCTCTCTTGACTTATTCTTGTCTAATTAGGGTTTCTAACCAATCTTGTGCATCCAATAGGTGTGTTTGTGTCATTGGATTAACTATTAGGTAGTTTTCGGTCTCCCTAGGCTTATTCTTGTCCAATTAGGGTATTTAACGAATCTTGTGCATCCAATAAGTGTGTTTGTGTCATTGGATGAACATTTAGGTCATTTTCGTCCTCCCTAGGCTTATTCTTGTCCAATTAGGGTTTCTAACTAATCTTGTACATCCAATAGGTGTTTTTGTGTCATCGGATGAACAATTAGGTCATTTTCGGTCTCCCTAGGCTTATTCTTATCCAATTAGGGTTTTTAACCAATCTTGAGCATCCAATAAGTGTATTTGTGTCATTGGATGAATATTTAGGTCATTTTCGTCATCCCTTGGCTTATTGTTGGCAAATTAGGGTTTTAAACGAAACTTGTGCATCCAATAGGTGTGTTTGTGTCATTGGATGAACATTTAGGTCATTTTCGTCCTACCTACGCTTATTCTTGTCCAATTAGGGTTTTCAAACAATCTTGTGCATCGAATAAGTTCATTTGTGTTTCGGATGAACAATTAGGTGATTTTCGTCGTCCTTGGGCTGATTCTTGTCCAATTAGGGTTTCTAACTAATCTTGTTCATCCAATAGGTGTGTTTGTGTCATTGGATGAACAATTAGGTCATTTTCGGTCTCCCGAGGCTTATTCTTGTCCAATTAGGTTTTTTAACCAATCTTAAGCATCCAATAAGTGTATTGGTGTCATTGGATGAACATTTAGGTCATTTTCGTCATCCCTTGGCTTATTGTTGGCCAATTAGGGTTTCTAACCAATCTTGTGCATCCAATAGGTGTGTTTGAGTCATTGGATGAACATTTTTTTCATTTTTGACCTCCCTAGGCTTATTCTTGTCCAATTAAGGTTTTTAACGAATCTTGTGCATCCAATAGGTGTGTTTATGCCATTGGATGAACATTTAGGTCATTTTCGTCCTCCCTGGGCTTATTCTTGTCCAATTAGGGTTTTCAACCAATCTTACGCATCAAATAAGTTCATTTGTGTCTTTCGATGAACAATTAGGTCATTTTCGTCCTCCCTAGGCTTATTCTTGTCCAATTAGGGTTTCTAACTAATCTTGTGCATCCAATAGGTTTGTTTGTGTCATTGGATGAACAATTAGGTCATTTTCGGTCTCCCTAGGCTTATTCTTGTCCAATTACGGTTTTTAATGAATCTTGTGCATCCAATAGGTGTGTTTGTGTCATTGGATGAACATTTAGGTCATTTTTGTCCTACCTAGGCTTATTCTTGTCCAATTAGGGTTTTCAACCATCTTGTGCATCGAATAAGTTCAGTTGTGTCTTTGGATGAACAATTAGGTCATTT
The DNA here is from genome assembly GCA_037974835.1 of Cicer judaicum. Classification (NCBI taxonomy): domain Eukaryota; kingdom Viridiplantae; phylum Streptophyta; class Magnoliopsida; order Fabales; family Fabaceae; genus Cicer; species Cicer judaicum. The sequence continues at coordinate 60,549 of JBBPBS010000515.1, read as the reverse complement.
TCTTCCTCCCTAAGCTTATTCTTGTCCAATTAGGGTTTCTAACTAATCTTGTGCATCCAATGGGTGTGTTGGTGTCAATGGATGAACATTTAGGTCATTTTCGTCCTCCCTAGGGTTATTCTTGTCCAATTAGGGTTTTCAACCAATCTTGTGCATTGAATAAGTTCATTTGTGTCTTTCGATGAACAATTAGGTCATTTTCGTCCTCCCTAGGCTTATTCTTGTCCAATTAGGGTTTCTAACTAATCTTGTGCATCCAATAGGTGTGTTTGTGTCATTGGATGAACAATTAGGTCATTTTCGGTCTCCCAAGGCTTATTCTTGTCCAATTAGGGTTTTTAACGAATCTTGTGCATCCAATAGGTGTGTTTGTGTCATTGAATGAACATTTAGGTCATTTTCGTCCTCCCTAGGCTTATTCTTGTCCAATTAGGGTTTTCAAACAATCTTGTGCATCGAATAAGTTCATTTGTGTTTTGGATGAACAATTAGGTGATTTTCGTCCTCCCTAAGCTTATTCTTGTCCAATTAGGGTTTCTAACTAATCTTGTGCATCCAATACGTGTGTTTGTGTCATTGGGTGAACAATTAGATCATTTTCGGTCTCCCTACGCTTATTCTTGTCCAATTAGGGTTTGTATCCAACCTTGTGCATCCAATAGGTGTGTTTGTGTCATTGGATGAACATTTAGGTTATTTTGGTCATCCCTTGGCTTATTCTTGCCCAATTACGGTTTCTAACCAATCTTGTGGATCCAATAGGTGTGTTTTTGTCATTGGATGAACATTTAGGTAATTTTCGTTCTCCCTAAAGTTATTCTTGTCCAATTAGTGTTTTCAACCAATCTTGTGCATTGAATAAGGTCATTTGTGTCATTGGATGAACAATTAGGTCATTTTCGTCCTCCCTAGGCTTATTCTTGTCCAATTAGGGTTTTTAACCAATCTTGAGCATCCAATAAGTGTATTTGTGTCATTCGATGAACATTTAGGTCATTTTCGTCATCCCTTGGCTTATTGTTGGCAAATTAGGGTTTCTAACCAATCTTGTGCATCCAATTGGTGTGTTTGAGTCATTGGATGAACATTTTCTTCATTTTCGACCTCCGTAGGCTTATTCTTGTCCAATTAGGGTTTTGACGAATCTTGTGCATCCAATACGTGTGTTTGTGTCAATGGATGAACATTTAGGTCATTTTCGTCCTCCCTAGGCTTATTCTTGTCCAATTAGGGTTTTCAACCAATCTTGTGCATCGAATAAGTTCATTTGTGTCATTGGATGAACAATTAGGTCATTTTCGTCCTCCCTAGGCTTATTCTTGTCCAATTAGGGTTTCTAACCAATCTTGTGCATCCAATTGGTGTTTTGTTGTCATTGGATGAACATTTTGGTCATTTACGACTTCCCTAGGCTTATTCTTGTCCTATTAGGGTTTCTAACCAATCTTGTGCATCCAATAGGTGTGTTTGTGTCATTGGATGAACAATTAGGTCATTTTCATCCTCCCTAGGCTTATTCTTGTCCAATTAGGGTTTCTAACCAATCTTGTGCATCCAATAGGTGTGTTTGTGTCATTGGATGAACATTTAGGTCATTTTCGTCCTCCCTAGGGTTATTCTTGTCCAATTAGGGTTTTCAACCAATCTTGTGCATTGAATAAGTTCATTTGTGTCATTGGATGAACAATTAGGTCATTTTCGTCCTCCCTAGGCTTATTCTTGTCCAATTAGGGTTTTTAACCAATCTTGTGCATCCAATTGGTGTGATTGTGTCATTGGATGATCATTTAGGTTATTTACGACATCCCTAGGCTTATTCTTGTCCAATTAGGGTTTCTAACCAATCTTGTGCATCCAATAGGTGTGTTTGTTTCATTGAATGAACAATTAGGTCATTTTCGTCCTCCCTTGGCTTATTCTTGTCCAATTAGGGTTTCTAACCAATCTTGTGCATCCAATAGGTGTGTTTGTGTCATTGGATTAACAATTAGGTAGTTTTCGGTCTCCCTAGGCTTATTCTTGTCCAATTAGGGTTTTTAACGAATCTTGTGCATCCAATAGGTGTGTTTGTGTCATTGGATGAACATTTAGGTCATTTTCGTCCTCCCTAGGCTTATTCTTGTCCAATTAGGGTTTTCAAACAATCTTGTGCATCGAATAAGTTCATTTGTGTTTTGGATGAACAATTAGGTGATTTTCGTCCTTCTTGGGCTGATTCTTGTCCAATTAGGGTTTCTAACTAATCTTGTTCATCCAATAGGTGTGTCTGTGTCATTGGATGAACAATTAGGTCATTTTCGGTCTCCCGAGGCTTATTCTTGTCCAATTAGGGTTTTTAACCAATCTTAAGCATCCAATAAGTGTATTGGTGTCATTGGATGAACATTTAGGTCATTTTCGTCATCCCTTGGCTTATTGTTGGCCAATTAGGGTTTCTAACCAATCTTGTGCATCCAATAGGTGTGTTTGAGTCATTGGATGAACATTTTTCTCATTTTTGACCTCCCTAGGCTTATTCTTGTCCAATTAAGGTTTTTAACGAATCTTGTGCATCCAATAGGTGTGTTTATGCCATTGGATGAACATTTAGGTCATTTTCGTCCTCCCTGGGCTTATTCTTGTCCAATTAGGGTTTTCAACCAATCTTACGCATCGAATAAGTTCATTTGTGTCTTTCGATGAACAATTAGGTCATTTTCGTCCTCCCTAGGCTTATTCTTGTCCAATTAGGGTTTCTAACTAATCTTGTGCATCCAATAGGTTTGTTTGTGTCATTGGATGAACAATTAGGTCATTTTCGGTCTCCCTAGGCTTATTCTTGTCCAATTACGGTTTTTAATGAATCTTGTGCATCCAATAGGTGTGTTTGTGTCATTGGATGAACATTTAGGTCATTTTCGTCCTACCTAGGCTTATTCTTGTCCAATTAGGGTTTTCAACCATCTTGTGCATCGAATAAGTTCAGTTGTGTCTTTGGATGAACAATTAGGTCATTTTCTTCCTCCCTAAGCTTATTCTTGTCCAATTAGGGTTTCTAACTAATCTTGTGCATCCAATGGGTGTGTTGGTGTCAATGGATGAACATTTAGGTTATTTTCGTCCTCCCTAGGCTTATTCTTGTCCAATTATGGTTTTCAACCAATCTTGTGCATTGAATAACTTCATTTGTGTCATTGGATGAACAATTAGGTCATTTTCGTCCTCCCTAGGCTTATTCTTGTCCAATTAGGGTTTCTAACTAATCTTGTACATCCAATAGGTGTTGTTGTGTCATTGGATGAACAATTAGGTCATTTTCGGTCTCCCTAGGCTTATTCTTATCCAATTAGGGTTTTTAACCAAACTTGAGCATCCAATAAGTGTATTTGTGTCATTGGATGAATATTTAGGTCATTTTCGTCATCCCTTGGCTTATTGTTGGCAAATTAGGGTTTTAAACGAAACTTGTGCATCCAATAGGTGTGTTTGTGTCATTGGATGAACATTTAGGTCATTTTCGTCCTACCTAGGCTTATTCTTGTCCAATTAGGGTTTTCAAACAATCTTGTGCATCGAATAAGTTCATTTGTGTTTCGGATGAACAATTAGGTGATTTTCGTCGTCCTTGGGCTGATTCTTGTCCAATTAGGGTTTCTAACTAATCTTGTTCATCCAATAGGTGTGTTTGTGTCATTGGATGAACAATTAGGTCATTTTCGGTCTCCCGAGGCTTATTCTTGTCCAATTAGGTTTTTTAACCAATCTTAAGCATCCAATAAGTGTATTGGTGTCATTGGATGAACATTTAGGTCATTTTCGTCATCCCTTGGCTTATTGTTGTCCAATTAGGGTTTCTAACCAATCTTGTGCATCCAATAGGTGTGTTTGAGTCATTGGATGAACATTTTTTTCATTTTTGACCTCCCTAGGCTTATTCTTGTCCAATTAAGGTTTTTAACGAATCTTGTGCATCCAATAGGTGTGTTTATGCCATTGGATGAACATTTAGGTCATTTTCGTCCTCCCTGGGCTTATTCTTGTCCAATTAGGGTTTTCAACCAATCTTACGCATCGAATAAGTTCATTTGTGTCTTTCGATGAACAATTAGGTCATTTTCGTCCTCCCTTGGCTTATTCTTGTCCAATTAGGGTTTCTAACCAATCTTGTGCATCCAATAGGTGTGTTTGTGTCATTGGATTAACTATTAGGTAGTTTTCGGTCTCCCTAGGCTTATTCTTGTCCAATTAGGGTATTTAACGAATCTTGTGCATCCAATAAGTGTGTTTGTGTCATTGGATGAACATTTAGGTCATTTTCGTCCTCCCTAGGCTTATTCTTGTCCAATTAGGGTTTCTAACTAATCTTGTACATCCAATAGGTGTTTTTGTGTCATTGGATGAACAATTAGGTCATTTTCGGTCTCCCTAGGCTTATTCTTATCCAATTAGGGTTTTTAACCAATCTTGAGCATCCAATAAGTGTATTTGTGTCATTGGATGAATATTTAGGTCATTTTCGTCATCCCTTGGCTTATTGTTGGCAAATTAGGGTTTTAAACGAAACTTGTGCATCCAATAGGTGTGTTTGTGTCATTGGATGAACATTTAGGTCATTTTCGTCCTACCTAGGCTTATTCTTGTCCAATTAGGGTTTTCAAACAATCTTCTGCATCGAATAAGTTCATTTGTGTTTCGGATGAACAATTAGGTGATTTTCGTCGTCCTTGGGCTGATTCTTGTCCAATTAGGGTTTCTAACTAATCTTGTTCATCCAATAGGTGTGTTTGTGTCATTGGATGAACAATTAGGTCATTTTCGGTCTCCCGAGGCTTATTCTTGTCCAATTAGGTTTTTTAACCAATCTTAAGCATCCAATAAGTGTATTGGTGTCATTGGATGAACATTTAGGTCATTTTCGTCATCCCTTGGCTTATTGTTGGCCAATTAGGGTTTCTAACCAATCTTGTGCATCCAATAGGTGTGTTTGAGTCATTGGATGAACATTTTTTTCATTTTTGACCTCCCTAGGCTTATTCTTGTCCAATTAGGGTATTTAACGAATCTTGTGCATCCAATAAGTGTGTTTGTGTCATTGGATGAACATTTAGGTCATTTTCGTCCTCCCTAGGCTTATTCTTGTCCAATTAGGGTTTTCAACCAATCTTACGCATCAAATAAGTTCATTTGTGTCTTTCGATGAACAATTAGGTCATTTTCGTCCTCCCTAGGCTTATTCTTGTCCAATTAGGGTTTCTAACTAATCTTGTGCATCCAATAGGTTTGTTTGTGTCATTGGATGAACAATTAGGTCATTTTCGGTCTCCCTAGGCTTATTCTTGTCCAATTACGGTTTTTAATGAATCTTGTGCATCCAATAGGTGTGTTTGTGTCATTGGATGAACATTTAGGTCATTTTTGTCCTACCTAGGCTTATTCTTGTCCAATTAGGGTTTTCAACCATCTTGTGCATCGAATAAGTTCAGTTGTGTCTTTGGATGAACAATTAGGTCATTTTCTTCCTCCCTAAGCTTATTCTTGTCCAATTAGGGTTTCTAACTAATCTTGTGCATCCAATGGGTTTGTTGGTGTCAATGGATGAACATTTAGGTCATTTTCGTCCTCCCTAGGGTTATTCTTGTCCAATTAGGGTTTTCAACCAATCTTGTGCATTGAATAAGTTCATTTGTGTCTTTCGATGAACAATTAGGTCATTTTCGTCCTCCCTAGGCTTATTCTTGTCCAATTAGGGTTTCTAACTAATCTTGTGCATCAAATAGGTGTGTTTGTGTCATTGGATGAACAATTAGATCATTTTCGGTCTCCCTACGCTTATTCTTGTCCAATTAGGGTTTGTATCCAACCTTGTGCATCCAATTAGGTCATTGGATGAACATTTAGGTCATCCCTTGGTTTATTCTTGGCCAATTAGGGTTTCTAACCAATCTTGTGCATCCAATAGGTGTGTTTGTGTCATTGGATGAACATTTAGGTCATTTTGGTCATCCCTGGGCTTATTCTTGGCCAATTAGGGTTTCTAACCAATCTTGTGCATCCAATAGCTGTGTTTGTGTCATTGGATGAACATTTAGGTAATTTTTGTCCTCCCTTAGGTTATTCTTGTCCAATTAGGGTTTTCAACCAATCTTGTGCATTGAATAAGTTCATTTGTGTCATTGGATGAACAATTAGGTCATTTTCTTCCACCCTAGGCTTATTCTTGTCCAATTAGGGTTTCTAACCAATCTTGTGCATCCAATTGGTGTGTTTGTGTCATTGGATGAACATTTAGGTCATTTGCGACTTCCCTAGGCATATTCTTGTCCAATTAGGGTTTTTAACGAATCTTGTGCATCCAATAGGTGTGTTTGTGTCATTGGATGAACATTTAGGTCATTTTCGTCCTCCCTAGGCTTATTCTTGTCCAATTAGGGTTTTCAAACAATCTTGTGCATCGAATAAGTTCATTTGTGTTTTGGATGAACAATTAGGTGATTTTCGTCCTTCTTGGGCTGATTCTTGTCCAATTAGGGTTTCTAACTAATCTTGTTCATCCAATAGGTGTGTCTGTGTCATTGGATGAACAATTAGGTCATTTTCGGTCTCCCGAGGCTTATTCTTGTCCAATTAGGGTTTTTAACCAATCTTAAGCATCCAATAAGTGTATTGGTGTCATTGGATGAACATTTAGGTCATTTTCGTCATCCCTTGGCTTATTGTTGGCCAATTAGGGTTTCTAACCAATCTTGTGCATCCAATAGGTGTGTTTGAGTCATTGGATGAACATTTTTCTCATTTTTGACCTCCCTAGGCTTATTCTTGTCCAATTAAGGTTTTTAACGAATCTTGTGCATCCAATAGGTGTGTTTATGCCATTGGATGAACATTTAGGTCATTTTCGTCCTCCCTGGGCTTATTCTTGTCCAATTAGGGTTTTCAACCAATCTTACGCATCGAATAAGTTCATTTGTGTCTTTCGATGAACAATTAGGTCATTTTCGTCCTCCCTAGGCTTATTCTTGTCCAATTAGGGTTTCTAACTAATCTTGTGCATCCAATAGGTTTGTTTGTGTCATTGGATGAACAATTAGGTCATTTTCGGTCTCCCTAGGCTTATTCTTGTCCAATTACGGTTTTTAATGAATCTTGTGCATCCAATAGGTGTGTTTGTGTCATTGGATGAACATTTAGGTCATTTTCGTCCTACCTAGGCTTATTCTTGTCCAATTAGGGTTTTCAACCATCTTGTGCATCGAATAAGTTCAGTTGTGTCTTTGGATGAACAATTAGGTCATTTTCTTCCTCCCTAAGCTTATTCTTGTCCAATTAGGGTTTCTAACTAATCTTGTGCATCCAATGGGTGTGTTGGTGTCAATGGATGAACATTTAGGTTATTTTCGTCCTCCCTAGGCTTATTCTTGTCCAATTATGGTTTTCAACCAATCTTGTGCATTGAATAACTTCATTTGTGTCATTGGATGAACAATTAGGTCATTTTCGTCCTCCCTAGGCTTATTCTTGTCCAATTAGGGTTTCTAACTAATCTTGTACATCCAATAGGTGTTGTTGTGTCATTGGATGAACAATTAGGTCATTTTCGGTCTCCCTAGGCTTATTCTTATCCAATTAGGGTTTTTAACCAAACTTGAGCATCCAATAAGTGTATTTGTGTCATTGGATGAATATTTAGGTCATTTTCGTCATCCCTTGGCTTATTGTTGGCAAATTAGGGTTTTAAACGAAACTTGTGCATCCAATAGGTGTGTTTGTGTCATTGGATGAACATTTAGGTCATTTTCGTCCTACCTAGTCTTATTCTTGTCCAATTAGGGTTTCTAACTAATCTTGTGCATCCAATGGGTGTGTTGGTGTCAATGGATGAACATTTAGGTCATTTTCGTCCTCCCTAGGGTTATTCTTGTCCAATTAGGGTTTTCAACCAATCTTGTGCATTGAATAAGTTCATTTGTGTCATTGGATGAACAATTAGGTCATTTTCGTCCTCCCTAGGCTTATTCTTGTCCAATTAGGGTTTTTAACCAATCTTGTGCATCCAATTGGTGTGATTGTGTCATTGGATGATCATTTAGGTTATTTACGACATCCCTAGGCTTATTCTTGTCCAATTAGGGTTTCTAACCAATCTTGTGCATCCAATAGGTGTGTTTGTTTCATTGAATGAACAATTAGGTCATTTTCGTCCTCCCTTGGCTTATTCTTGTCCAATTAGGGTTTCTAACCAATCTTGTGCATCCAATAGGTGTGTTTGTGTCATTGGATTAACAATTAGGTAGTTTTCGGTCTCCCTAGGCTTATTCTTGTCCAATTAGGGTTTTTAACGAATCTTGTGCATCCAATAGGTGTGTTTGTGTCATTGGATGAACATTTAGGTCATTTTCGTCCTCCCTAGGCTTATTCTTGTCCAATTAGGGTTTTCAAACAATCTTGTGCATCGAATAAGTTCATTTGTGTTTTGGATGAACAATTAGGTGATTTTCGTCCTCCTTCGGCTGATTCTTGTCCAATTAGGGTTTCTAACTAATCTTGTTCATCCAATAGGTGTGTTTGTGTCATTGGATGAACAATTAGATCATTTTCGGTCTCCCTACGCTTATTCTTGTCCAATTAGGGTTTGTATCCAACCTTGTGCATCCAATTAGGTCATTGGATGAACATTTAGGTCATCCCTTGGCTTATTCTTGGCCAATTAGGGTTTCTAACCAATCTTGTGCATCCAATAGGTGTTTTTGTGTCATTGGATGAACATTTAGGTCATTTTGGTCATCCCTTGGCTTATTCTTGGCCAATTAGGGTTTCTAACCAATCTTGTGCATCCAATAGCTGTGTTTGTGTCATTGGATGAACATTTAGGTAATTTTTGTCCTCCCTAAGATTATTCTTGTCCAATTAGGGTTTTCAACCAATCTTGTGCATTGAATAAGTTCATTTGTGTCATTGGATGAACAATTAGGTCATTTTCGTCCTCCCTATGCTTATTCTTGTCCAATTAGGGTTTCTAACCAATCTTGTGCATCCAATTGGTGTGTTTGTGTCATTGGATGAACATTTAGGTCATTTACGACTTCCCTAGGCTTATTCTTGTCTAGTTAGGGTTTTTAACGAATCTTGTGCATCCAATAGGTGTGTTTGTGTCATTGGATGAACATTTAGGTCATTTTCTTCCTCCCTAGGCTTATTCTTGTCCAATTAGGGTTTTCAACAAATCTTGTGCATCGAATAAGTTCATTTGTGTCTTTGGATGAACAATTAGGTCATTTTCGTCCTCCTTGGGCTCATTCTTTTCCAATTAGGGTTTCTAACTAATCTTGTCCAATTAGGGTTTGTATCAAATCTTGTGCATACAATAGGTGTGTTTGTGTCATTGGATGAACATTTAGGTCATTTTGGTCATCCCTTGGCTTATTCTTGGCCAATTAGGGTTTCTAACCAATCTTGTGCATCTAATAGGTGTGTTTGTGTCATTGGATGAACATTTAGGCAATTTTCGTCCTCCCTAAGGTTATTCTTGTCCAATTAGGGTTTTCATCCAATTTTGTGCATTGAATAAGTTCATTTGTGTCATTGGATGAACAATTAGGTCATTTTCGTCCTCCCTATGCTTATTCTTGTCCAATTAGGGTTTCTAACCAATCTTGTGCATCCAATTGGTGTGTTTGTGTCATTGGATCAACATTTAGGTCATTTACGACTTCCCTAGGCTTATTCTTGTCCAATTAGGGTTTTTAACGAATCTTGTGCATCCAATAGGTGTGTTTGTGTCATTGGATGAACAATTAGGTCATTTTCGTCCTTCCTAGGCTTATTCTTTTCCAATTAGGGTTTCTAACCAATCTTGTGCATCCAATTGGTGTGATTGTGTCATTGGACGAACATTTAGGTCATTTACGACATCTCTAGGCTTATTCTTGTCCAATTAGGGTTTCTAACCAATCTTGTTCATCCAATAGGTGTGTTTGTTTCATTGGATGTACAATGAGGTCATTTTCGTCCTCCCTAGGCTTATTCTTGTCCAATTAGGGTTTCTAACCAATCTTGTGCATCCAATAGGTGTGTTTGTGTCATTGGATTAACAATTAGGTCGTTTTCGGTCTCCCTAGGCATATTCTTGTCCAATTAGGGTTTTTAACGAATCTTGTGCATCCGATAAGTGTGTTTGTGTCATTGGATGCACATTTTCTTCATTTTTGACCTCCTTAGGCTTATTCTTGTCCAATTAGTGTTTTTAACGAATCTTGTGCATCCAATAGGTGTGTTTATGCCATTGGATGAACATTTAGGTCATTTTTGTCCTCCCTGGGCTTATTCTTGTCCAATTAGGGTTTTCAACCAATCTTACGCGTCGAATAAGTTCATTTGTGTCTTTCGATGAACAATTAGGTCATTTTCGTCCTCCCTAGGCTTATTCTTGTCCAATTAGGGTTTCTAACTAATCGTGTGCATCCAATAGGTGTGTTTGTGTCATTGGATGAACAATTAGGTCATTTTTGGTCTCCCAAGGCTTATTCTTGTCCAATTAGGGTTTTTAACGAATCTTGTGCATCCAATAGGTGTGTTTGTGTCATTGGATGAACATTTAGGTTATTTTCGTCCTCCCTAGGCTTATTCTTGTCCAATTAGGGTTTTCAAACAATCTTGTGCATCGAATAAGTTCATTTGTGTTTTGGATGAACAATTAGGTGATTTTCGTCCTCCCTAAGCTTATTCTTGTCCAATTAGGGTTTCTAACTAATCTTGTGCATCCAATACGTGTGTTTGTGTCATTGGGTGAACAATTAGATCATTTTCGGTCTCCCTACGCTTATTCTTGTCCAATTAGGGTTTGTATCCAACCTTGTGCATCCAATAGGTGTGTTTGTGTCATTGGATGAACATTTAGGTTATTTTGGTCATCCCTTGGCTTATTCTTGCCCAATTACAGTTTCTAACCAATCTTGTGGCTCCAATAGGTGTGTTTTTGTCATTGGATGAACATTTAGGTAATTTTCGTTCTCCCTAAAGTTATTCTTGTCCAATTAGTGTTTTCAACCAATCTTGTGCATTGAATAAGTTCATTTGTGTCATTGGATGAACAATTAGGTCATTTTCGTCCTCCCTAGGCTTATTCTTGTCCAATTAGGGTTTTTAACCAATCTTGAGCATCCAATAAGTGTATTTGTGTCATTCGATGAACATTTAGGTCATTTTCGTCATCCCTTGGCTTATTGTTGGCAAATTAGGGTTTCTAACCAATCTTGTGCATCCAATTGGTGTGTTTGAGTCATTGGATGAACATTTTATTCATTTTCGACCTCCGTAGGCTTATTCTTGTCCAATTAGGGTTTTGACGAATCTTGTGCATCCAATACGTGTGTTTGTGTCAATGGATGAACATTTAGGTCATTTTCGTCCTCCCTAGGCTTATTCTTGTCCAATTAGGGTTTTCAACCAATCTTGTGCATCGAATAAGTTCATTTGTGTCATTGGATGAACAATTAGGTCATTTTCGTCCTCCCTAGGCTTATTCTTTTCCAATTAGGGTTTCTAACCAATCTTGTGCATCCAATTGGTGTGATTGTGTCATTGGACGAACATTTAGGTCATTTACGACATCCCTAGTCTTATTCTTGTCCAATTAGGGTTTCTAACCAATCTTGTGCATCCAATAGGTCTGTTTGTTTCATTGGATGTACAATTAGATCATTTTCGTCCTCCCTAGGCTTATTCTCGTCCAATTAGGGTTTCTAACCAATCTTGTGCATCCAATAGGCGTGTTTGTGTCATTGGATTAACAATTAGGTCGTTTTCGGTCTCCCTAGGCTTATTCTGGTCCAATTAGGGTTTTTAATGAATGTTGTGCATCCAATAGGTGTGTTTGTGTCATTGAATGAACATTTAGGTCATTTACGACTTCCCTAGGCTTTTTCTTGTCCAATTAGGGTTTTTAACGAAACTTGTGCATCCAATAGGTGTGTTTGTGTCATTGGATGAACATTTAGGTCATTTTCGTCCTACCTAGGCTTATTCTTGTCCAATTAGGGTTTTCAACCAATCTTGTGCATCGAATAAGTTCAGTTGTGTCTTTGCATGAACAATTAGGTCATTTTCGTCCTCCCTAGGCTTATTCTTGTCCAATTAGGGTTTCTAACTAATCTTGTGCATCCAATGGGTGTGTCGGTGTCAATGGATGAACATTTTGGTCATTTTCGTCCTCCCTAGGGTTATTCTTGTCCAATTAGGGTTTTCAACCAATCTTGTGCATTGAATAAGTTCATTTGTGTCATTGGATGAACAATTAGGTCATTTTCGTCCTTCCTAGGCTTATCTTTTCCAATTAGGGTTTCTAACCAATCTTGTGCATCCAATTGGTGTGATTGTGTCATTGGACGAACATTTAGGTCATTTACGACATCCCTAGTCTTATTCTTGTCCAATTAGGGTTTCTAACCAATCTTGTGCATCCAATAGGTCTGTTTGTTTCATTGGATGTACAATTAGATCATTTTCGTCCTCCCTAGGCTTATTCTCGTCCAATTAGGGTTTCTAACCAATCTTGTGCATCCAATAGGCGTGTTTGTGTCATTGGATTAACAATTAGGTCGTTTTCGGTCTCCCTAGGCTTATTCTGGTCCAATTAGGGTTTTTAATGAATGTTGTGCATCCAATAGGTGTGTTTGTGTCATTGGATGAACATTTAGGTCATTTACGACTTCCCTAGGCTTTTTCTTATCCAATTAGGGTTTTCAACCAATCTTGTGCATCGAATAAGTTCAGTTGTGTCTTTGCATGAACAATTAGGTCATTTTCTTCCTCCCTAGGCTTATTCTTGTCCAATTAGGGTTTCTAACTAATCTTGTGCATCCAATAGGTCTGTTTGTTTCATTGGATGTACAATTAGGTCATTTTCGTCCTCCCTAGGCTTATTCTCGTCCAATTAGGGTTTCTAACCAATCTTGTGCATCCAATAGGCGTGTTTGTGTCATTGGATTAACAATTAGGTCGTTTTCGGTCTCCCTAGGCTTATTCTGGTCCAATTAGGGTTTTTAATGAATGTTGTGCATCCAATAGGTGTGTTTGTGTCATTGGATGAACATTTAGGTCATTTACGACTTCCCTAGGCTTTTTCTTATCCAATTAGGGTTTCTAACCAATCTTGTGCATCCAATAGGTGTGTTTGTGTCATTGGATTAACAATTAGGTCGTTTTCGGTCTCCCTAGGCTTATTCTTGTCCAATTAGGGTTTCTAACTAATCTTGTGCATCCAATGGGTGTGTCGGTGTCAATGGATGAACATTTTGGTCATTTTCGTCCTCCCTAGGGTTATTCTTGTCCAATTAGGGTTTCTAACCAATCTTGTGCATCCAATAGGTGTGATTGTGTCATTGGACGAATATTTAGGTCATTTACGACATCCCTAGTCTTATTCTTGTCCAATTAGGGTTTGTAACTAATCTTGTGCATCCAATAGGTCTGTTTGTTTCATTGGATGTACAATTAGGTCATTTTCGTCCTCCCTAGGCTTATTCTCGTCCAATTAGGGTTTCTAACCAATCTTGTGCATCCAATAGGCGTGTTTGTGTCATTGGATTAACAATTAGGTCGTTTTCGGTCTCCCTAGGCTTATTCTTATCCAATTAGGGTTTTTAATGAATGTTGTGCATCCAATAGGTGTGTTTGTGTCATTGGATGAACATTTAGGTCATTTTCTTCCTCCCTAGGCTTATTCTTGTCCAATTAGGGTTTTCAACAAATCTTGTGCATCGAATAAGTTCATTTGTGTCTTTGGATGAACAATTAGGCCATTTTCGTCCTCCCTGGGCTCATTCTTTTCCAATTAGGGTTTCTAACTAATCTTGTCCAATTAGGGTTTGTATCAAATCTTGTGCATACAATAGGTGTGTTTGTGTCATTGGATGAACATTTAGGTCATTTTGGTCATCCCTTGGCTTATTCTTGGCCAATTAGGGTTTCTAACCAATCTTGTGCATCTAATAGGTGTGTTTGTGTCATTGGATGAACATTTAGGTAATTTTCGTCCTCCCTAAGGTTATTCTTGTCCAATTAGGGTTTTCATCCAATTTTGTGCATTGAATAAGTTCATTTGTGTCATTGGATGAACAATTAGGTCATTTTCGTCCTCCCTATGCTTATTCTTGTCCAATTAGGGTTTCTAACCAATCTTGTGCATCCAATTGGTGTGTTTGTGTCATTGGATGAACATTTAGGTCATTTACGACTTCCCTAGGCTTATTCTTGTCCAATTAGGGTTTCTAACCAATCTTGTGCATCCAATAGGTGTGTTTGTGTCATTGGATGAACAATTAGGTCATTTTCGGTCTCCCTAGGCTTATTCTTGTCCAATTAGGGTTTCTAAATAATCTTGTGCATCCAATAGGTGTGTTTGTGTCATTGGATGAACATTTAGGTCATTTTCGTCCTCCCTAGGCTTATTCTTGTCCAATTAGGGTTTTCAACCAATCTTGTGCATCGAATAAGTTCATTTGTGTCATTGGATGAACAATTAGGTCATTTTCGTCCTCCCTAGGCTTATTCTTTTCCAATTAGGGTTTCTAACCAATCTTGTGCATCCAATTGGTGTTTTGTTGTCATTGGATGAACAATTTGTTCATTTACGACTTCCCTAGGCTTATTCTTGTCCTATTAGGGTTTCTAACCAATCTTGTGCATCCAATAGGTGTGTTTGTGTCATTGGATGAACAATTAGGTCATTTTCGTCCTCCCTAGGCTTATTCTTGTCCAATTAAGGTTTCTAACCAATCTTGTGCATCCAATAAGTGTGTTTGTGTCATTCAATGAACAATTATATCATTTTCGGTCTCCCTAGGATTATTCTTGTCCAATTAGGGTTTTTAACCAATCTTGTGCATCCAATAGGTGTGTTTGTGTCATTGGATGAACATTTAGGTCATTTTGGTCATCCCTTGGCTTATTCTTGGCCAATTAGGGTTTCTAACCAATCTTGTGCATCCAATAGGTGTGTTTGTGTCATTGGATGAACATTTAGGTAATTTTCGTCCTCCCTAAGGTTATTCTTGTCCAATTAGGGTTTTCATCCAATTTTGTGCATTGAATAAGTTCATTTGTGTCATTGGATGAACAATTAGGTCATTTTCGTCCTCCCTATGCTTATTCTTGTCCAATTAGGGTTTCTAACCAATCTTGTGCATCCAATTGGTGTGATTGTGTCATTGGACGAACATTTAGGTCATTTACGACATCCCTAGTCTTATTCTTGTCCAATTAGGGTTTCTAACTAATCTTGTGCATCCAATAGGTCTGTTTGTTTCATTGGATGTACAATTAGGTCATTTTCGTCCTCCCTAGGCTTATTCTCGTCCAATTAGGGTTTCTAACCAATCTTGTGCATCCAATAGGCGTGTTTGTGTCATTGGATTAACAATTAGGTCGTTTTCGGTCTCCCTAGGTTTATTCTGGTCCAATTAGGGTTTTTAATGAATGTTGTGCATCCAATAGGTGTGTTTGTGTCATTGAATGAACATTTAGGTCATTTACGACTTCCCTAGGCTTTTTCTTATCCAATTAGGGTTTTCAACCAATCTTGTGCATCGAATAAGTTCAGTTGTGTCTTTGCATGAACAATTAGGTCATTTTCTTCCTCCCTAGGCTTATTCTTGTCCAATTAGGGTTTCTAACTAATCTTGTGCATCCAATGGGTGTGTCGGTGTCAATGGATGAACATTTTGGTCATTTTCGTCCTCCCTAGGGTTATTCTTGTCCAATTAGGGTTTCTAACCAATCTTGTGCATCCAATAGGTGTGATTGTGTCATTGGACGAACATTTAGGTCATTTACGACATCCCTAGTCTTATTCTTGTCCAATTAGGGTTTGTAACTAATCTTGTGCATCCAATAGGTCTGTTTGTTTCATTGGATGTACAATTAGGTCATTTTCGTCCTCCCTAGGCTTATTCTCGTCCAATTAGGGTTTCTAACCAATCTTGTGCATCCAATAGGCGTGTTTGTGTCATTGGATTAACAATTAGGTCGTTTTCGGCCTCCCTAGGCTTATTCTTATCCAATTAGGGTTTTTAATGAATGTTGTGCATCCAATAGGTGTGTTTGTGTCATTGGATGAACATTTAGGTCATTTTCTTCCTCCCTAGGCTTATTCTTGTCCAATTAGGGTTTTCAACAAATCTTGTGCATCGAATAAGTTCATTTGTGTCTTTGGATGAACAATTAGGTCATTTTCGTCCTCCCTGGGCTCATTCTTTTCCAATTAGGGTTTCTAACTAATCTTGTCCAATTAGGGTTTGTATCAAATCTTGTGCATACAATAGGTGTGTTTGTGTCATTGGATGAACATTTAGGTCATTTTGGTCATCCCTTGGCTTATTCTTGGCCAATTAGGGTTTCTAACCAATCTTGTGCATCTAATAGGTGTGTTTGTGTCATTGGATGAACATTTAGGTAATTTTCGTCCTCCCTAAGGTTATTCTTGTCCAATTAGGGTTTTCATCCAATTTTGTGCATTGAATAAGTTCATTTGTGTCATTGGATGAACAATTAGGTCATTTTCGTCCTCCCTATGCTTATTCTTGTCCAATTAGGGTTTCTAACCAATCTTGTGCATCCAATTGGTGTGATTGTGTCATTGGACGAACATTTAGGTCATTTACGACATCCCTAGTCTTATTCTTGTCCAATTAGGGTTTCTAACTAATCTTGTGCATCCAATAGGTCTGTTTGTTTCATTGGATGTACAATTAGGTCATTTTCGTCCTCCCTAGGCTTATTCTCGTCCAATTAGGGTTTCTAACCAATCTTGTGCATCCAATAGGTGTGTTTGTGTCATTGGATTAACAATTAGGTCGTTTTCGGTCTCCCTAGGCTTATTCTTGTCCAATTAGGGTTTCTAACTAATCTTGTGCATCCAATGGGTGTGTCGGTGTCAATGGATGAACATTTTGGTCATTTTCGTCCTCCCTAGGGTTATTCTTGTCCAATTAGGGTTTCTAACCAATCTTGTGCATCCAATAGGTGTGATTGTGTCATTGGACGAACATTTAGGTCATTTACGACATCCCTAGTCTTATTCTTGTCCAATTAGGGTTTGTAACTAATCTTGTGCATCCAATAGGTCTGTTTGTTTCATTGGATGTACAATTAGGTCATTTTCGTCCTCCCTAGGCTTATTCTCGTCCAATTAGGGTTTCTAACCAATCTTGTGCATCCAATAGGCGTGTTTGTGTCATTGGATTAACAATTAGGTCGTTTTCGGCCTCCCTAGGCTTATTCTTATCCAATTAGGGTTTTTAATGAATGTTGTGCATCCAATAGGTGTGTTTGTGTCATTGGATGAACATTTAGGTCATTTTCTTCCTCCCTAGGCTTATTCTTGTCCAATTAGGGTTTTCAACAAATCTTGTGCATCGAATAAGTTCATTTGTGTCTTTGGATGAACAATTAGGTCATTTTCGTCCTCCCTGGGCTCATTCTTTTCCAATTAGGGTTTCTAACTAATCTTGTCCAATTAGGGTTTGTATCAAATCTTGTGCATACAATAGGTGTGTTTGTGTCATTGGATGAACATTTAGGTCATTTTGGTCATCCCTTGGCTTATTCTTGGCCAATTAGGGTTTCTAACCAATCTTGTGCATCTAATAGGTGTGTTTGTGTCATTGGATGAACATTTAGGTAATTTTCGTCCTCCCTAAGGTTATTCTTGTCCAATTAGGGTTTTCATCCAATTTTGTGCATTGAATAAGTTCGTTTGTGTCATTGGATGAACAATTAGGTCATTTTCGTCCTCCCTATGCTTATTCTTGTCCAATTAGGGTTTCTAACCAATCTTGTGCATCCAATTGGTGTGATTGTGTCATTGGACGAACATTTAGGTCATTTACGACATCCCTAGTCTTATTCTTGTCCAATTAGGGTTTCTAACTAATCTTGTGCATCCAATAGGTCTGTTTGTTTCATTGGATGTACAATTAGGTCATTTTCGTCCTCCCTAGGCTTATTCTCGTCCAATTAGGGTTTCTAACCAATCTTGTGCATCCAATAGGCGTGTTTGTGTCATTGGATTAACAATTAGGTCGTTTTCGGTCTCCCTAGGCTTATTCTGGTCCAATTAGGGTTTTTAATGAAATGTTGTGCATCCAATAGGTGTGTTTGTGTCATTGGATGAACATTTAGGTCATTTACGACTTCCCTAGGCTTTTTCTTATCCAATTAGGGTTTTCAACCAATCTTGTTCATCGAATAAGTTCAGTTGTGTCTTTGCAAGAACAATTAGGTCATTTTCTTCCTCCCTAGGCTTATTCTTGTCCAATTAGGGTTTCTAACTAATCTTGTGCATCCAATGGGTGTGTCGGTGTCAATGGATGAACATTTTGGTCATTTTCGTCCTCCCAAGGGTTATTCTTGTCCAATTAGGGTTTCTAACCAATCTTGTGCATCCAATAGGTGTGATTGTGTCATTGGACGAACATTTAGGTCATTTACGACATCCCTAGTCTTATTCTTGTCCAATTAGGGTTTCTAACTAATCTTGTGCATCCAATAGGTCTGTTTGTTTCATTGGATGTACAATTAGGTCATTTTCGTCCTCCCTAGGCTTATTCTCGTCCAATTAGGGTTTCTAACCAATCTTGTGCATCCAATAGGCGTGTTTGTGTCATTGGATTAACAATTAGGTCGTTTTCGGTCTCCCTAGGCTTATTCTTATCCAATTAGGGTTTTTAATGAATGTTGTGCATCCAATAGGTGTGTTTGTGTCATTGGATGAACATTTAGGTCATTTTCTTCCTCGGTCTCCCTAGGCTTATTCTTGTCCAATAAGGGTTTTTAACGAATCTTGTGCATCCAATAGGTGTGTTTGTGTCATTGGATGAACATTTAGGTCATTTTCGTCCTCCCTAGGCTTATTCTTGTCCAATTAGGGTTTTCAAACAATCTTGTGCATCGAATAAGTTCCTTTGTGTCTTTGGATGAACAATTAGGTCATTTTCGTCCTCCCTAGGCTTATTCTTGTCCAATTAGGGTTTCTAACTAATCTTGTGCATCCAATAGGTGTGTTTGTGTCATTGGATGAACAATTAGGTCATTTTCGTCTTCCCTAGGCTTATTGTTGTCCAATTAGGGTTTCTAACCAATCTTGTGCATCCAATAGGTGCGTTTGTGTCATTGGATGAACAATTAGGTCAGTTTTGGTCTCCCTAGGCTTATTCTTGTCCAATTAGGGTTCCTAATTAATCTTGTGCATCCAATAGGTGTGTTTGTGTCATTGGATGAACAATTAGGTCATTTTCGATCTCCCTAGGCTTATTCTTGTCCAATTAGGGTTTTTAACCTATCTTGTGCATCCATTAGGTGTGTTTGTGTCATTGGATAAACATTTAGGTCATTTTCATCATCTCTAGGCTTATTCTTGTGCTCCAATATGTGTGTTTAAGTCATTGGATGAACGTTTTCGTCATTTTCGACCTTCCTAGGCTTATTCTTGTCCAATTAGGGTTTCTAACAAATCTTGTGCATCCAATAGGTGTGTTTGTGTCATTGGATAAACAATTAAGTCATTTTCGTCCTCCCTAGGCTTATTCTAGTCAAATTAGGGTTTCTAACCAATCATGTGCATCAAGTAGGTGTGTTTGTGTCATTGGATGAACATTTAGGTCATTTTCATCCTCCCTAGGGTTATTCTTGTCCAATTAGGGTTTTCAACCAATCTCGTGCATTGAATAACTTCATTTGTGTCATTGGATGAACAATTACGTCATTTTTGTCCTCCCTAGGCTCATTCTTGTCCAATTAGGGTTTCTAACCAATCTTGTGCATCCAATTGGTGTGTTTGTGTCATTGGATGAACATTTAGTTCATTTACGACTTCCCTAGGCTTATTCTTGTTCAATTAGGGTATCTAACTAATCTTGTGCATCCAATAGGTGTGTTTGTTTCATTGGATGAACAATTAGGTCATTTTTGGTCTCCCTAGTCTTATTCTTTTCCAATTAGGGTTTTCCACCAATCTTGTGCATCGAATAAGTTCATTTGTGTCTTTGGATGAACAATTACCCCATTTTCATCCTCCCTAGGCTTATTCTTGTCCAATTAGTGTTTCTAACTAATCTTGTGCATCCAATAGGTGTGTTTGTGTCATTGGATGAACATTTAGGTCATTTACGACTTCCCTAGGCTTATTCTTGTCCAATAGGGGTTTTTGTGTCATTGGATGAACAATTAGGTCATTTTCGGTCTCCCTAGTCTTATTCTTGTCCAATTAGGGTTTTTAACCAATCTTGAGCATCCAATAAGTGTATTTGTGTCATTGGATGAACATTTAGGTCATTTTCGTCATCCCTTGGCTTACTGTTGGCCAATTAGGGTTTCTAACCAATCTTGTGCATCCAATTGGTGTGTTTGAGTCATTGGATGAACATTTTCTTCATTTTTGACCTCCCTAGGCTTATTCTTGCCCAATAACGGTTGCTAACCAATCTTGTGCATCCAATAGTTGTGTTTTTGTCATTGGATGAACATTTAGGTAATTTTTGTCCTCCCTAAAGTTATTCTTGTCCAATTAGGGTTTTCAACCAATCTTGTGCATTGAATATGTTCATTTGTGTCATTGGATGAACAATTAGGTCGTGTTCGTCCTCCCTAGGCTTATTCTTGTCCAATTAGGGTTTCTAAGCAGTCTTGTGCATCCAATTGGTGTGTTTGTGTCATTGGATGAACAATTAGGTCATTTTCGGTCTCCCTAGGCTTATTCTTGTCCAATTAGGGTTTTTAACGAATCTTGTGCATCCAATAGGTGTGTTTGTGTCAATGGATGAACATTTAGGTCATTTTCGTCCTCCCTAGGCTTATTCTTGTCCAATTAGGGTTTCTAACTAATCTTTTGCATCCAATAGGTGTGTTTGTGTCATTGGATGAACAATTAGATCATTTTCGGTCTCCCTAGGCTTATTCTTGTCCAATTAGGGTTTGTATCCAATCTTGTGCATCCAATAGGTGTGTTTGTGTCAATGGATGAACATTTAGGTCATTTTCGTCCTCCCTAGGGTTATTCTTGTCCAATTAGGGTTTTCAACCAATCTTGTGCATTGAATAAGTCCTATTGTGTCATTGGATGAACAATTAGGTCATTTTCGTCCTCCCTTGGCTTATTCTTGTCCAATTAGGGTTTCTAACCAATCTTGTGCATCCAATAGGTGTGTTTGTGTCATTGGATGAACATTTAGGTCATTTACGACTTCCCTAGGCTTATTCTTGGCCAATTAGGGTTTCTAACCAATCTTGTGCATCCAATAGGTTTGTTTGTGTCATTGGATGAACAATTAGGTAATTTTCGTCTTCCCTAGGCTTATTCTTGTCCAATTAGGGTTTCTAACCAATCTTGTACATCCAATAGGTGTGTTTGTGTCATTGGATTAACAATTAGGTCATTTTCGGTCTCCCTAGGCTTATTCTTGTCCAATTAGGGTTTTTAACGAATCTTGTGCATCCAATAGGTGTGTTTGTGTCATTGGATGAACATTTAGGTCATTTTCGTCCTCCCTAGGCTTATTCTTGTCCAATTAGGGTTTTCAAACAATCTTGTGCATCGAATAAGTTCCTTTGTGTCATTGGATGAACAATTATGTCATTTTTGTCCTCCCTAGGCTTATTCTTGTCCAATTAGGGTTTCTAACCAATCTTGTGCATCCAATAGGTGTGTTTGTGTCATTGGATGAACATTTAGGTCATTTACGACTTCCCTAGGCTTATTCTTGGCCAATTAGGGTTTCTAACCAATCTTGTGCATCCAATAGGTTTGTTTGTGTCATTGGATGAACAATTAGGTCATTTTCGTCTTCCCTAGGCTTATTCTTGTCCAATTAGGGTTTCTAACCAATCTTGTGCATCCAATAGGTGTGTTTGTGTCATTGGATTAACAATTAGGTCATTTTCGGTCTCCCTAGGCTTATTCTTGTCCAATTAGGGTTTTTAACGAATCTTGTGCATCCAATAGGTGTGTTTGTGTCATTGGATGAACATTTAGGTCATTTTCGTCCTCCCTAGGCTTATTCTTGTCCAATTAGGGTTTTTAAACAATCTTGTGCATCGAATAAGTTCCTTTGTGTCATTGGATGAACAATTATGTCATTTTTGTCCTCCCTAGGCTTATTCTTGTCCAATTAGGGTTTCTAACCAATCTTGTGCATCCAATAGGTGTGTTTGTGTCATTGGATGAACATTTAGGTCATTTACGACTTCCCTAGGCTTATTCTTGGCCAATTAGGGTTTCTAACCAATCTTGTGCATCCAATAGGGTTGTTTGTGTCATTGGATGAACAATTAGGTAATTTTCGTCTTCCCTAGGCTTATTCTTGTCCAATTAGGGTTTCTAACCAATCTTGTGCATCCAATAGGTGTGTTTGTGTCATTGGATTAACAATTAGGTCATTTTCGGTCTCCCTAGGCTTATTCTTGTCCAATTAGGGTTTTTAACGAATCTTGTGCATCCAATAGGTGTGTTTGTGTCATTGGATGAACATTTAGGTCATTTTCGTCCTCCCTAGGCTTATTCTTGTCCAATTAGGGTTTTCAAACAATCTTGTGCATCGAATAAGTTCCTTTGTGTCATTGGATGAACAATTATGTCATTTTTGTCCTCCCTAGGCTTATTCTTGTCCAATTAGGGTTTCTAACCAATCTTGTGCATCCAATAGGTGTGTTTGTGTCATTGGATGAACAATTAGGTCATTTACGACTTCCCTAGGCTTATTCTTGGCCAATTAGGGTTTCTAACCAATCTTGTGCATTGAATATGTTCATATGTGTCATTGGATGAACAATTAGGTCGTGTTCGTCCTCCCTAGGCTCATTCTTGTCCAATTAGGGTTTCTAACCAATCTTGTGCATCCAATTGGTGTGTTTGTGTCATTGGATGAACATTTAGTTCATTTACGACTTCCCTAGGCTTATTCTTGTCCAATTAGGGTATCTAACTAATCTTGTGCATCCAATAGGTGTGTTTGTTTCATTGGATGAACAATTAGGTCATTTTCGGTCTCCCTAGTCTTATTCTTGTCCAATTAGGGTTTTTAACCAATCTTGAGCATCCAATAAGTGTATTTGTGTCATTGGATGAACATTTAGGTCATTTTCGTCATCCCTTGGCTTACTGTTGGCCAATTAGGGTTTCTAACCAATCTTGTGCATCCAATTGGTGTGTTTGAGTCATTGGATGAACATTTTCTTCATTTTTGACCTCCCTAGGCTTATTCTTGCCCAATTACGGTTGCTAACCAATCTTGTACATCCAATAGTTGTGTTTTTGTCATTGGATGAACATTTAGGTAATTTTTGTCCTCCCTAAAGTTATTCTTGTCCAATTAGGGTTTTCAACCAATCTTGTGCATTGAATATGTTCATTTGTGTCATTGGATGAACAATTAGGTCGTGTTCGTCCTCCCTAGGCTTATTCTTGTCCAATTAGGGTTTCTAAGCAATCTTGTGCATCCAATAGGTGTGTTTGTGTCATTGGATGAACAATTAGGTCATTTTCGGTCTCCCTAGGCTTATTCTTGTCCAATTAGGGTTTTTAACGAATCTTGTGCATCCAATAGGTGTGTTTGTGTCATTGGATGAACATTTAGGTCATTTTCGTCCTCCCTAGGCTTATTCTTGTCCAATTAGGGTTTTCAAACAATCTTGTGCATCGAATAAGTTCCTTTGTGTCATTGGATGAACAATTATGTCATTTTTGTCCTCCCTAGGCTTATTCTTGTCCAATTAGGGTTTCTAACCAATCTTGTGCATCCAATAGGTGTGTTTGTGTCATTGGATGAACATTTAGGTCATTTACGACTTCCCTAGGCTTATTCTTGGCCAATTAGGGTTTCTAACCAATCTTGTGCATCCAATAGGTTTGTTTGTGCCATTGGATGAACAATTAGGTAATTTTCGTCTTCCCTAGGCTTATTCTTGTCCAATTAGGGTTTCTAACCAATCTTGTGCATCCAATAGGTGTGTTTGTGTCATTGGATTAACAATTAGGTCATTTTCGGTCTCCCTAGGCTTATTCTTGTCCAATTAGGGTTTTTAACGAATCTTGTGCATCCAATAGGTGTGTTTGTGTCATTGGATGAACATTTAGGTCATATTCGTCCTCCCTAGGCTTATTCTTGTCCAATTAGGGTTTTCAAACAATCTTGTGCATCGAATAAGTTCCTTTGTGTCTTCGGATGAACAATTAGGTCATTTTCGTCCTCCCTAGGCTTATTCTTGTCCAATTAGGGTTTCTAACTAATCTTGTGCATCCAATAGGTGTGTTTGTGTCATTGGATGAACAATTAGGTAATTTTCGTCTTCCCTATGCTTATTCTTGTCCAATTAGGGTTTCTAACCAATCTTGTGCATCCAATAGGTGTGTTTGTGTCATTGGATTAACAATTAGGTCATTATCGGTCTCCCTAGGCTTATTCTTGTCCAATTAGGGTTTTTAACGAATCTTGTGCATCCAATAGGTGTGTTTGTGTCATTGGATGAACATTTAGGTCATATTCGTCCTCCGAAGGCTTATTCTTGTCCAATTAGGGTTTTCAAACAATCTTGTGCATCGAATAAGTTCCTTTGTGTCTTTGGATGAACAATTAAGTCATTTTCGTCCACCCTAGGCTTATTCTTGTCCAATTAGGGTTTCTAACTAATCTTGTGCATCCAATAGGTGTGTTTGTGTCATTGGATGAACAATTAGGTCAGTTTTGGTCTCCCTAGGCTTATTCTTGTCCAATTAGGGTTCCTAATTAATCTTGTGCATCCAATAGGTGTGTTTGTGTTATTGGATGAACAATTAGGTCATTTTCGATCTCCCTAGGCTTATTCTTGTCCAATTAGGGTTTTTAACCTATCTTGTGCATCCATTAGGTGTGTTTGTGTCATTGGATAAACATTTAGGTCATTTTCATCATCTCTTGGCTTATTCTTGTGCTCCAATAGGTGTGTTTAAGTCATTGGATGAACATTTTCGTCATTTTCGACCTTCCTAGGCTTATTCTTGTCCAATTAGGGTTTCTAACAAATCTTGTGCATCCAATAGGTGTGTTTGTGTCATTGGATAAACAATTAAGTCATTTTCGTCCTCCCTAGGCTTATTCTAGTCAAATTAGGGTTTCTAACCAATCATGTGCATCAAGTAGGTGTGTTTGTGTCATTGGATGAACATTTAGGTCATTTTCATCCTCCCTAGGGTTATTCTTGTCCAATTAGGGTTTTCAACCAATCTCGTGCATTGAATAATTTCATTTGTGTCATTGGATGAACAATTACGTCATTTTTGTCCTCCCTAGGCTCATTCTTGTCCAATTAGGGTTTCTAACCAATCTTGTGCATCCAATAGGTGTGTTTGTGTCATTGGATGAACATTTAGGTCATTTTCGGTCTCCCTAGCCTTATTCTTGGCCAATTAGGGTTTTTAACTAATCTTGTGCATCCAATAGGTGTGTTTGTGTCATTGGATGAACATTTAGGTCATTTACGACTTCCCTAGGCTTATTCTTGTCCAATAGGTGTTTTTGTGTCATTGGATGAACAATTAGGTCATTTTCGGTCTCCCTAGTCTTATTCTTGTCCAATTAGGGTTTTTAACCAATCTTGAGCATCCAATAAGTGTATTTGTGTCATTGGATGAAGATTTAGGTCATTTTCGTCATCCCTTGGCTTACTGTTGGCCAATTAGGGTTTCTAACCAATCTTGTGCATCCAATTGGTGTGTTTGAGTCATTGGATGAACATTTTCTTCATTTTTGACCTCCCTAGGCTTATTCTTGCCCAATTACGGTTGCTAACCAATCTTGTGCATCCAATAGTTGTGTTTTTGTCATTGGATGAACATTTAGGTAATTTTTGTCCTCCCTAAAGTTATTCTTGTCCAATTAGGGTTTTCAACCAATCTTGTGCATTGAATATGTTCATTTGTGTCATTGGATGAACAATTAGGTCGTGTTCGTCCTCCCTAGGCTTATTCTTGTCCAATTAGGGTTTCTAAGCAATCTTGTGCATCCAATTGGTGTGTTTGTGTCATTGCATGAACAATTAGGTCATTTTCGGTCTCCCTAGGCTTATTCTTGTCCGATTAGGGTTTTTAACGAATCTTGTGCATCCAATAGGTGTGTTTGTGTCAATGGATGAACATTTAGGTCATTTTCGTCCTCCCTAGGCTTATTCTTGTCCAATTAGGGTTTCTAACTAATCTTTTGCATCCAATAGGTGTGTTTGTGTCATTGGATGAACAATTAGATCATTTTCGGTCTCCCTAGGCTTATTCTTGTCCAATTAGGGTTTTTAACGAATCTTGTGCATCCAATAGGTGTGTTTGTGTCATTGGATGAACATTTAGGTCATATTCGTCCTCCGAAGGCTTATTCTTGTCCAATTAGGGTTTTCAACCAATCTTGTGCATCGAATAAGTCCATTTGTGTCTTTGGATGAACAATTAGGTCATTTTCGTCCTCCCTAGGCTTATTCTTGTCCAATTAGGGTTTCTAACCAATCTTGTGCATCCAATAGGTGTGTTTGTGTCATTGGATGAACATTTAGGTCATTTACGACTTCCCTAGGCTTATTCTTGGCCAATTAGGGTTTCTAACCAATCTTGTGCATCCAATAGGTTTGTTTGTGTCATTGGATGAACAATTAGGTAATTTTCGTCTTCCCTAGGCTTATTCTTGTCCAATTAGGGTTTCTAACCAATCTTGTGCATCCAATAGATGTGTTTGTGTCATTGGATTAACAATTAGGTCATTTTCGGTCTCCCTAGGCTTATTCTTGTCCAATTAGGGTTTTTAACGAATCTTGTGCATCCAATAGGTGTGTTTGTGTCATTGGATGAACATTTAGGTCATTTTCGTCCTCCCTAGGCTTATTCTTGTCCAATTAGGGTTTTCAAACAATCTTGTGCATCGAATAAGTTCCTTTGTGTCATTGGATGAACAATTATGTCATTTTTGTCCTCCCTAGGCTTATTCTTGTCCAATTAGGGTTTCTAACCAATCTTGTGCATCCAATAGGTGTGTTTGTGTCATTGGATGAACATTTAGGTCATTTACGACTTCCCTAGGCTTATTCTTGGCCAATTAGGGTTTCTAACCAATCTTGTGCATTGAATATGTTCATATGTGTCATTGGATGAACAATTAGGTCGTGTTCGTCCTCCCTAGGCTCATTCTTGTCCAATTAGGGTTTCTAACCAATCTTGTGCATCCAATTGGTGTGTTTGTGTCATTGGATGAACATTTAGTTCATTTACGACTTCCCTAGGCTTATTCTTGTCCAATTAGGGTATCTAACTAATCTTGTGCATCCAATAGGTGTGTTTGTTTCATTGGATGAACAATTAGGTCATTTTTGGTCTCCCTAATCTTATTCTTTTCCAATTAGGGTTTTCCACCAATCTTGTGCATCGAATAAGTTCATTTGTGTCTTTGGATGAACAATTACCCCATTTTCATCCTCCCTAGGCTTATTCTTGTCCAATTAGGGTTTCTAACTAATCTTGTGCATCCAATAGGTGTGTTTGTGTCATTGGACGAACATTTAGGTCATTTACGACTTCCCTAGGCTTATTCTTGTCCAATAGGTGTTTTTGTGTCATTGGATGAACAATTAGGTCATTTTCGGTCTCCCTAGTCTTATTCTTGTCCAATTAGGGTTTTTAACCAATCTTGAGCATCCAATAAGTGTATTTGTGTCATTGGATGAACATTTAGGTCATTTTCGTCATCCCTTGGCTTACTGTTGGCCAATTAGGGTTTCTAACCAATCTTGTGCATCCAATTGGTGTGTTTGAGTCATTGGATGAACATTTTCTTCATTTTTGACCTCCCTAGGCTTATTCTTGCCCAATTACGGTTGCTAACCAATCTTGTGCATCCAATAGTTGTGTTTTTGTCATTGGATGAACATTTAGGTAATTTTTGTCCTCCCTAAAGTTATTCTTGTCCAATTAGGGTTTTCAACCAATCTTGTGCATTGAATATGTTCATTTGTGTCATTGGATGAACAATTAGGTCGTGTTCGTCCTCCCTAGGCTTATTCTTGTCCAATTAGGGTTTCTAAGCAGTCTTGTGCATCCAATTGGTGTGTTTGTGTCATTGGATGAACAATTAGGTCATTTTCGGTCTCCCTAGGCTTATTCTTGTCCAATTAGGGTTTTTAACGAATCTTGTGCATCCAATAGGTGTGTTTGTGTCATTGGATGAACATTTAGGTCATTTTCGTCCTCCCTAGGCTTATTCTTGTCCAATTAGGGTTTTCAAACAATCTTGTGCATCGAATAAGTTCCTTTGTGTCATTGGATGAACAATTATGTCATTTTTGTCCTCCCTAGGCTTATTCTTGTCCAATTAGGGTTTCTAACCAATCTTGTGCATCCAATAGGTGTGTTTGTGTCATTGGATGAACATTTAAGTCATTTACGACTTCCCTAGGCTTATTCTTGGCCAATTAGGGTTTCTAACCAATCTTGTGCATCCAATAGGTTTGTTTGTGCCATTGGATGAACAATTAGGTAATTTTCGTCTTCCCTAGGCTTATTCTTGTCCAATTAGGGTTTCTAACCAATCTTGTGCATCCAATAGGTGTGTTTGTGTCATTGGATTAACAATTAGGTCATTTTCGGTCTCCCTAGGCTTATTCTTGTCCAATTAGGGTTTTTAACGAATCTTGTGCATCCAATAGGTGTGTTTGTGTCATTGGATGAACATTTAGGTCATATTCGTCCTCCGAAGGCTTATTCTTGTCCAATTAGGGTTTTCAAACAATCTTGTGCATCGAATAAGTTCCTTTGTGTCTTTGGATGAACAATTAAGTCATTTTCGTCCACCCTAGGCTTATTCTTGTCCAATTAGGGTTTCTAACTAATCTTGTGCATCCAATAGGTGTGTTTGTGTCATTGGATGAACAATTAGGTCAGTTTTGGTCTCCCTAGGCTTATTCTTGTCCAATTAGGGTTCCTAATTAATCTTGTGCATCCAATAGGTGTGTTTGTGTTATTGGATGAACAATTAGGTCATTTTCGATCTCCCTAGGCTTATTCTTGTCCAATTAGGGTTTTTAACCTATCTTGTGCATCCATTAGGTGTGTTTGTGTCATTGGATAAACATTTAGGTCATTTTCATCATCTCTTGGCTTATTCTTGTGCTCCAATAGGTGTGTTTAAGTCATTGGATGAACATTTTCGTCATTTTCGACCTTCCTAGGCTTATTCTTGTCCAATTAGGGTTTCTAACAAATCTTGTGCATCCAATAGGTGTGTTTGTGTCATTGGATAAACAATTAAGTCATTTTCGTCCTCCCTAGGCTTATTCTAGTCAAATTAGGGTTTCTAACCAATCATGTGCATCAAGTAGGTGTGTTTGTGTCATTGGATGAACATTTAGGTCATTTTCATCCTCCCTAGGGTTATTCTTGTCCAATTAGGGTTTTCAACCAATCTCGTGCATTGAATAATTTCATTTGTGTCATTGGATGAACAATTACGTCATTTTTGTCCTCCCTAGGCTCATTCTTGTCCAATTAGGGTTTCTAACCAATCTTGTGCATCCAATAGGTGTGTTTGTGTCATTGGATGAACATTTAGGTCATTTTCGGTCTCCCTAGCCTTATTCTTGGCCAATTAGGGTTTTTAACTAATCTTGTGCATCCAATAGGTGTGTTTGTGTCATTGGATGAACATTTAGGTCATTTACGACTTCCCTAGGCTTATTCTTGTCCAATAGGTGTTTTTGTGTCATTGGATGAACAATTAGGTCATTTTCGGTCTCCCTAGTCTTATTCTTGTCCAATTAGGGTTTTTAACCAATCTTGAGCATCCAATAAGTGTATTTGTGTCATTGGATGAAGATTTAGGTCATTTTCGTCATCCCTTGGCTTACTGTTGGCCAATTAGGGTTTCTAACCAATCTTGTGCATCCAATTGGTGTGTTTGAGTCATTGGATGAACATTTTCTTCATTTTTGACCTCCCTAGGCTTATTCTTGCCCAATTACGGTTGCTAACCAATCTTGTGCATCCAATAGTTGTGTTTTTGTCATTGGATGAACATTTAGGTAATTTTTGTCCTCCCTAAAGTTATTCTTGTCCAATTAGGGTTTTCAACCAATCTTGTGCATTGAATATGTTCATTTGTGTCATTGGATGAACAATTAGGTCGTGTTCGTCCTCCCTAGGCTTATTCTTGTCCAATTAGGGTTTCTAAGCAATCTTGTGCATCCAATTGGTGTGTTTGTGTCATTGGATGAACAATTAGGTCATTTTCGGTCTCCCTAGGCTTATTCTTGTCCAATTAGGGTTTTTAACGAATCTTGTGCATCCAATAGGTGTGTTTGTGTCAATGGATGAACATTTAGGTCATTTTCGTCCTCCCTAGGCTTATTCTTGTCCAATTAGGGTTTCTAACTAATCTTTTGCATCCAATAGGTGTGTTTGTGTCATTGGATGAACATTTAGGTCATTTTCGTCCTCCCTAGGGTTATTCTTGTCCAATTAGGGTTTTCAACCAATCTTGTGCATTGAATAAGTCCATTTGTGTCATTGGATGAACAATTAGGTCATTTTCGTCCTCCCTTGGCTTATTCTTGTCCAATTAGGGTTTCTAACCAATCTTGTGCATCCAATAGGTGTGTTTGTGTCATTGGATGAACAATTAGGTCATTTTCGTCTTCCCTAGGCTTATTCTTGTCCAATTAGGGTTTCTAACCAATCTTGTGCATCCAATAGGTGTGTTTGTGTCATTGGATTAACAATTAGGTCATTTTCGGTCTCCCTAGGCTTATTCTTGTCCAATTAGGGTTTTTAACGAATCTTGTGCATCCAATAGGTGTGTTTGTGTCATTGGATGAACATTTAGGTCATTTTCGTCCTCCCTAGGCTTATTCTTGTCCAATTAGGGTTTTCAAACAATCTTGTGCATCGAATAAGTTCCTTTGTGTCATTGGATGAACAATTATGTCATTTTTGTCCTCCCTAGGCTTATTCTTGTCCAATTAGGGTTTCTAACCAATCTTGTGCATCCAATAGGTGTGTTTGTGTCATTGGATGAACATTTAGGTCATTTACGACTTCCCTAGGCTTATTCTTGGCCAATTAGGGTTTCTAACCAATCTTGTGCATTGAATATGTTCATATGTGTCATTGGATGAACAATTAGGTCGTGTTCGTCCTCCCTAGGCTCATTCTTGTCCAATTAGGGTTTCTAACCAATCTTGTGCATCCAATTGGTGTGTTTGTGTCATTGGATGAACATTTAGTTCATTTACGACTTCCCTAGGCTTATTCTTGTCCAATTAGGGTATCTAACTAATCTTGTGCATCCAATAGGTGTGTTTGTTTCATTGGATGAACAATTAGGTCATTTTTGGTCTCCCTAGTCTTATTCTTTTCCAATTAGGGTTTTCCACCAATCTTGTGCATCGAATAAGTTCATTTGTGTCTTTGGATGAACAATTACCCCATTTTCATCCTCCCTAGGCTTATTCTTGTCCAATTAGGGTTTCTAACTAATCTTGTGCATCCAATAGGTGTGTTTGTGTCATTGGACGAACATTTAGGTCATTTACGACTTCCCTAGGCTTATTCTTGTCCAATAGGTGTTTTTGTGTCATTGGATGAACAATTAGGTCATTTTCGGTCTCCCTAGTCTTATTCTTGTCCAATTAGGGTTTTTAACCAATCTTGAGCATCCAATAAGTGTATTTGTGTCATTGGATGAACATTTAGGTCATTTTCGTCATCCCTTGGCTTACTGTTGGGCAATTAGGGTTTCTAACCAATCTTGTGCATCCAATTGGTGTGTTTGAGTCATTGGATGAACATTTTCTTCATTTTTGACCTCCCTAGGCTTATTCTTGCCCAATTACGGTTGCTAACCAATCTTGTGCATCCAATAGTTGTGTTTTTGTCATTGGATGAACATTTAGGTAATTTTTGTCCTCCCTAAAGTTATTCTTGTCCAATTAGGGTTTTCAACCAATCTTGTGCATTGAATATGTTCATTTGTGTCATTGGATGAACAATTAGGTCGTGTTCGTCCTCCCTAGGCTTATTCTTGTCCAATTAGGGTTTCTAAGCAATCTTGTGCATCCAATTGGTGTGTTTGTGTCATTGGATGAACAATTAGGTCATTTTCGGTCTCCCTAGGCTTATTCTTGTCCAATTAGGGTTTTTAACGAATCTTGTGCATCCAATAGGTGTGTTTGTGTCAATGGATGAACATTTAGGTCATTTTCGTCCTCCCTAGGCTTATTCTTGTCCAATTAGGGTTTCTAACTAATCTTTTGCATCCAATAGGTGTGTTTGTGTCATTGGATGAACATTTAGGTCATTTTCGTCCTCCCTAGGGTTATTCTTGTCCAATTAGGGTTTTCAACCAATCTTGTGCATTGAATAAGTCCATTTGTGTCATTGGATGAACAATTAGGTCATTTTCGTCCTCCCTTAGCTTATTCTTGTCCAATTAGGGTTTCTAACCAATCTTGTGCATCCAATAGGTGTGTTTGTGTCATTGGATGAACATTTAGGTCATTTACGACTTCCCTAGGCTTATTCTTGGCCAATTAGGGTTTCTAACCAATCTTGTGCATCCAATAGGTTTGTTTGTGTCATTGGATGAACAATTAGGTAATTTTCGTCTTCCCTAGGCTTATTCTTGTCCAATTAGGGTTTCTAACCAATCTTGTGCATCCAATAGGTGTGTTTGTGTCATTGGATGAACAATTAGGTCATTTTCGGTCTCCCTAGGCTTATTCTTGTCCAATTAGGGTTTTTAACGAATCTTGTGCATCCAATAGGTGTGTTTGTGTCATTGGATGAACATTTAGGTCATTTTCATCCTCCCTAGGGTTATTCTTGTCCAATTAGGGTTTTCAACCAATCTTGTGCATTGAATAAGTTCATTTGTGTAATTGGATGAACAATTAGGTCATTTTCGTCCTCCCTAGGCTTATTCTTGTCCATTTAGGGTTTCTAACCAATCTTGTACATCAATAGGTGTGTTTGTGTCAATGGATGAACAATTAGGTCATTTTCATCCTCCCTAGGCTTATTCTTGTCCAATTAGGGTTTCTAACCAATCTTGTGCATCCAATAGGTGTGTTTGTGTCATTGGATGAACAATTAGGTCATTTTCGGTCTCCCTAGGCTTATTCTTGTCCAATTAGGGTTTTTAACGAATCTTGTGCATCCAATAGGTGTGTTTGTGTCATTGGATGAACATTTAGGTCATTTTCGTCCTCCCTAGGCTTATTCTTGTCCAATTTGGGTTTCTAACTAATCTTGTGCATCCAATAGGTGTGTTTGTGTCATTGGATGAACTATTAGGTTATTTTCGGTCTCCCTAGGCTTATTCTTTTCCTATTAGGGTTTTTAACCAATCTTGTGCATACAATAGGTGTGTTTGTGTCATTGGATGAACATTTAGGTCATTTTCGTCATCCCTTGGCTTATTCTTGTCCAATTAGGGTTTCTAACCCATCTTGTGCATCCAATAGGTGTGTTTGTGTCATTGGATGAACAATTAGGTCATTTTCGGTCTCCCTAGGCTTATTCTTGTCCAATTAGGGTTTTTAACGAATCTTGTGCATCCAATAGGTGTGTTTGTGTCATTGGATGAACATTTAGGTCATTTTCGTCCTCCCTAGGCTTATTCTTGTCCAATTAGGGTTTTCAAACAATCTTGTGCATCGAATAAGTTCCTTTGTGTCATTGGATGAACAATTATGTCATTTTTGTCCTCCCTAGGCTTATTCTTGTCCAATTAGGGTTTCTAACCAATCTTGTGCATCCAATAGGTGTGTTTGTGTCATTGGATGAACATTTAAGTCATTTACGACTTCCCTAGGCTTATTCTTGGCCAATTAGGGTTTCTAACCAATCTTGTGCATCCAATAGGTTTGTTTGTGCCATTGGATGAACAATTAGGTAATTTTCGTCTTCCCTAGGCTTATTCTTGTCCAATTAGGGTTTCTAACCAATCTTGTGCATCCAATAGGTGTGTTTGTGTCATTGGATTAACAATTAGGTCATTTTCGGTCTCCCTAGGCTTATTCTTGTCCAATTAGGGTTTTTAACGAATCTTGTGCATCCAATAGGTGTGTTTGTGTCATTGGATGAACATTTAGGTCATTTTCGTCCTCCCTAGGCTTATTCTTGTCCAATTAGGGTTTTTAAACAATCTTGTGCATCGAATAAGTTCCTTTGTGTCATTGGATGAACAATTATGTCATTTTTGTCCTCCCTAGGCTTATTCTTGTCCAATTAGGGTTTCTAACCAATCTTGTGCATCCAATAGGTGTGTTTGTGTCATTGGATGAACATTTAGGTCATTTACGACTTCCCTAGGCTTATTCTTGGCCAATTAGGGTTTCTAACCAATCTTGTGCATCCAATAGGTTTGTTTGTGTCATTGGATGAACAATTAGGTCATTTTCGTCCTCCCTAGGCTTATTCTTGTCCAATTAGGGTTTCTAACCAATCTTGTGCATCCAATAGGTGTGTTTGTGTCATTGGATTAACAATTAGGTCGTTTTCGGTCTCCCTAGGCATATTCTTGTCCAATTAGGGTTTTTAACGAATCTTGTGCATCCAATAAGTGTGTTTGTGTCATTGGATGCACATTTTCTTCATTTTTGACCTCCCTAGGCTTATTCTTGTCCAATTAGTGTTTTTAACGAATCTTGTGCATCCAATAGGTGTGTTTATGCCATTGGATGAACATTTAGGTCATTTTCGTCCTCCTTGGGCTTATTCTTGTCCAATTAGGGTTTTCAACCAATCTTACGCGTCGAATAAGTTCATTTGTGTCTTTCGATGAACAATTAGGTCATTTTCGTCCTCCCTAGGCTTATTCTTGTCCAATTAGGGTTTCTAACTAATCTTGTGCATCCAATAGGTGTGTTTGTGTCATTGGATGAACATTTAGGTCATTTACGACTTCCCTAGGCTTATTCTTGTCCAATAGGTGTTTTTGTGTCATTGGATGAACAATTAGGTCATTTTCGGTCTCCCTAGTCTTATTCTTGTCCAATTAGGGTTTTTAACCAATCTTGAGCATCCAATAAGTGTATTTGTGTCATTGGATGAAGATTTAGGTCATTTTCGTCATCCCTTGGCTTACTGTTGGCCAATTAGGGTTTCTAACCAATCTTGTGCATCCAATTGGTGTGTTTGAGTCATTGGATGAACATTTTCTTCATTTTTGACCTCCCTAGGCTTATTCTTGCCCAATTACGGTTGCTAACCAATCTTGTGCATCCAATAGTTGTGTTTTTGTCATTGGATGAACATTTAGGTAATTTTTGTCCTCCCTAAAGTTATTCTTGTCCAATTAGGGTTTTCAACCAATCTTGTGCATTGAATATGTTCATTTGTGTCATTGGATGAACAATTAGGTCGTGTTCGTCCTCCCTAGGCTTATTCTTGTCCAATTAGGGTTTCTAAGCAATCTTGTGCATCCAATAGGTGTGTTTGTGTCATTGGATGAACAATTAGGTCATTTTCGGTCTCCCTAGGCTTATTCTTGTCCAATTAGGGTTTTTAACGAATCTTGTGCATCCAATAGGTGTGTTTGTGTCATTGGATGAACATTTAGGTCATATTCGTCCTCCGAAGGCTTATTCTTGTCCAATTAGGGTTTTCAAACAATCTTGTGCATCGAATAAGTTCCTTTGTGTCTTTGGATGAACAATTAAGTCATTTTCGTCCACCCTAGGCTTATTCTTGTCCAATTAGGGTTTCTAACTAATCTTGTGCATCCAATAGGTGTGTTTGTGTCATTGGATGAACAATTAGGTCAGTTTTGGTCTCCCTAGGCTTATTCTTGTCCAATTAGGGTTCCTAATTAATCTTGTGCATCCAATAGGTGTGTTTGTGTCATTGGATGAACAATTAGGTCATTTTCGATCTCCCTAGGCTTATTCTTGTCCAATTAGGGTTTTTAACCTATCTTGTGCATCCATTAGGTGTGTTTGTGTCATTGGATAAACATTTAGGTCATTTTCATTATCTCTTGGCTTATTCTTGTGCTCCAATAGGTGTGTTTAAGTCATTGGATGAACGTTTTCGTCATTTTCGACCTTCCTAGGCTTATTCTTGTCCAATTAGGGTTTCTAACAAATCTTGTGCATCCAATAGGTGTGTTTGTGTCATTGGATAAACAATTAAGTCATTTTCGTCCTCCCTAGGCTTATTCTAGTCAAATTAGGGTTTCTAACCAATCATGTGCATCAAGTAGGTGTGTTTGTGTCATTGGATGAACATTTAGGTCATTTTCATCCTCCCTAGGGTTATTCTTGTCCAATTAGGGTTTTCAACCAATCTCGTGCATTGAATAACTTCATTTGTGTCATTGGATGAACAATTACGTCATTTTTGTCCTCCCTAGGCTCATTCTTGTCCAATTAGGGTTTCTAACCAATCTTGTGCATCCAATTGGTGTGTTTGTGTCATTGGATGAACATTTAGTTCATTTACGACTTCCCTAGGCTTATTCTTGTTCAATTAGGGTATCTAACTAATCTTGTGCATCCAATAGGTGTGTTTGTTTCATTGGATGAACAATTAGGTCATTTTTGGTCTCCCTAGTCTTATTCTTTTCCAATTAGGGTTTTCCACCAATCTTGTGCATCGAATAAGTTCATTTGTGTCTTTGGATGAACAATTACCCCATTTTCATCCTCCCTAGGCTTATTCTTGTCCAATTAGTGTTTCTAACTAATCTTGTGCATCCAATAGGTGTGTTTGTGTCATTGGATGAACATTTAGGTCATTTACGACTTCCCTAGGCTTATTCTTGTCCAATAGGGGTTTTTGTGTCATTGGATGAACAATTAGGTCATTTTCGGTCTCCCTAGTCTTATTCTTGTCCAATTAGGGTTTTTAACCAATCTTGAGCATCCAATAAGTGTATTTGTGTCATTGGATGAACATTTAGGTCATTTTCGTCATCCCTTGGCTTACTGTTGGCCAATTAGGGTTTCTAACCAATCTTGTGCATCCAATTCGTGTGTTTGAGTCATTGGATGAACATTTTCTTCATTTTTGACCTCCCTAGGCTTATTCTTGCCCAATTACGGTTGCTAACCAATCTTGTGCATCCAATAGTTGTGTTTTTGTCATTGGATGAACATTTAGGTAATTTTTGTCCTCCCTAAAGTTATTCTTGTCCAATTAGGGTTTTCAACCAATCTTGTGCATTGAATATGTTCATTTGTGTCATTGGATGAACAATTAGGTCGTGTTCGTCCTCCCTAGGCTTATTCTTGTCCAATTAGGGTTTCTAAGCAGTCTTGTGCATCCAATTGGTGTGTTTGTGTCATTGGATGAACAATTAGGTCATTTTCGGTCTCCCTAGGCTTATTCTTGTCCAATTAGGGTTTTTAACGAATCTTGTGCATCCAATAGGTGTGTTTGTGTCAATGGATGAACATTTAGGTCATTTTCGTCCTCCCTAGGCTTATTCTTGTCCAATTAGGGTTTCTAACTAATCTTTTGCATCCAATAGGTGTGTTTGTGTCATTGGATGAACAATTAGATCATTTTCGGTCTCCCTAGGCTTATTCTTGTCCAATTAGGGTTTGTATCCAATCTTGTGCATCCAATAGGTGTGTTTGTGTCAATGGATGAACATTTAGGTCATTTTCGTCCTCCCTAGGGTTATTCTTGTCCAATTAGGGTTTTCAACCAATCTTGTGCATTGAATAAGTCCTATTGTGTCATTGGATGAACAATTAGGTCATTTTCGTCCTCCCTTGGCTTATTCTTGTCCAATTAGGGTTTCTAACCAATCTTGTGCATCCAATAGGTGTGTTTGTGTCATTGGATGAACATTTAGGTCATTTACGACTTCCCTAGGCTTATTCTTGGCCAATTAGGGTTTCTAACCAATCTTGTGCATCCAATAGGTTTGTTTGTGTCATTGGATGAACAATTAGGTAATTTTCGTCTTCCCTAGGCTTATTCTTGTCCAATTAGGGTTTCTAACCAATCTTGTACATCCAATAGGTGTGTTTGTGTCATTGGATTAACAATTAGGTCATTTTCGGTCTCCCTAGGCTTATTCTTGTCCAATTAGGGTTTTTAACGAATCTTGTGCATCCAATAGGTGTGTTTGTGTCATTGGATGAACATTTAGGTCATTTTCGTCCTCCCTAGGCTTATTCTTGTCCAATTAGGGTTTTCAAACAATCTTGTGCATCGAATAAGTTCCTTTGTGTCATTGGATGAACAATTATGTCATTTTTGTCCTCCCTAGGCTTATTCTTGTCCAATTAGGGTTTCTAACCAATCTTGTGCATCCAATAGGTGTGTTTGTGTCATTGGATGAACATTTAGGTCATTTACGACTTCCCTAGGCTTATTCTTGGCCAATTAGGGTTTCTAACCAAT
Organism: Cicer judaicum; assembly: GCA_037974835.1. Taxonomy (NCBI): domain Eukaryota; kingdom Viridiplantae; phylum Streptophyta; class Magnoliopsida; order Fabales; family Fabaceae; genus Cicer; species Cicer judaicum. The sequence continues at coordinate 22,166 of JBBPBS010000515.1, read as the reverse complement.
CTTGTGCATCCAATAGGTTTGTTTGTGTCATTGGATGAACAATTAGGTAATTTTCGTCTTCCCTAGGCTTATTCTTGTCCAATTAGGGTTTCTAACCAATCTTGTGCATCCAATAGGTGTGTTTGTGTCATTGGATTAACAATTAGGTCATTTTCGGTCTCCCTAGGCTTATTCTTGTCCAATTAGGGTTTTTAACGAATCTTGTGCATCCAATAGGTGTGTTTGTGTCATTGGATGAACATTTAGGTCATATTCGTCCTCCGAAGGCTTATTCTTGTCCAATTAGGGTTTTCAAACAATCTTGTGCATCGAATAAGTTCCTTTGTGTCCTTGGATGAACAATTAAGTCATTTTCGTCCACCCTAGGCTTATTCTTGTCCAATTAGGGTTTCTAACTAATCTTGTGCATCCAATAGGTGTGTTTGTGTCATTGGATGAACAATTAGGTCAGTTTTGGTCTCCCTAGGCTTATTCTTGTCCAATTAGGGTTCCTAATTAATCTTGTGCATCCAATAGGTGTGTTTGTGTCATTGGATGAACAATTAGGTCATTTTCGATCTCCCTAGGCTTATTCTTGTCCAATTAGGGTTTTTAACCTATCTTGTGCATCCATTAGGTGTGTTTGTGTCATTGGATAAACATTTAAGTCATTTTCATCATCTCTTGGCTTATTCTTGTGCTCCAATAGGTGTGTTTAAGTCATTGGATGAACATTTTCGTCATTTTCGACCTTCCTAGGCTTATTCTTGTCCAATTAGGGTTTCTAACAAATCTTGTGCATCCAATAGGTGTGTTTGTGTCATTGGATAAACAATTAAGTCATTTTCGTCCTCCCTAGGCTTATTCTAGTCAAATTAGGGTTTCTAACCAATCATGTGCATCAAGTAGGTGTGTTTGTGTCATTGGATGAACATTTAGGTCATTTTCATCCTCCCTAGGGTTATTCTTGTCCAATTAGGGTTTTCAACCAATCTCGTGCATTGAATAATTTCATTTGTGTCATTGGATGAACAATTACGTCATTTTTGTCCTCCCTAGGCTCATTCTTGTCCAATTAGGGTTTCTAACCAATCTTGTGCATCCAATAGGTGTGTTTGTGTCATTGGATGAACATTTAGGTCATTTTCGGTCTCCCTAGCCTTATTCTTGGCCAATTAGGGTTTTTAACTAATCTTGTGCATCCAATAGGTGTGTTTGTGTCATTGGATGAACATTTAGGTCATTTACGACTTCCCTAGGCTTATTCTTGTCCAATAGGTGTTTTTGTGTCATTGGATGAACAATTAGGTCATTTTCGGTCTCCCTAGTCTTATTCTTGTCCAATTAGGGTTTTTAACCAATCTTGAGCATCCAATAAGTGTATTTGTGTCATTGGATGAAGATTTAGGTCATTTTCGTCATCCCTTGGCTTACTGTTGGCCAATTAGGGTTTCTAACCAATCTTGTGCATCCAATTGGTGTGTTTGAGTCATTGGATGAACATTTTCTTCATTTTTGACCTCCCTAGGCTTATTCTTGCCCAATTACGGTTGCTAACCAATCTTGTGCATCCAATAGTTGTGTTTTTGTCATTGGATGAACATTTAGGTAATTTTTGTCCTCCCTAAAGTTATTCTTGTCCAATTAGGGTTTTCAACCAATCTTGTGCATTGAATATGTTCATTTGTGTCATTGGATGAACAATTAGGTCGTGTTCGTCCTCCCTAGGCTTATTCTTGTCCAATTAGGGTTTCTAAGCAATCTTGTGCATCCAATAGGTGTGTTTGTGTCATTGGATGAACAATTAGGTCATTTTCGGTCTCCCTAGGCTTATTCTTGTCCAATTAGGGTTTTTAACGAATCTTGTGCATCCAATAGGTGTGTTTGTGTCAATGGATGAACATTTAGGTCATTTTCGTCCTCCCTAGGCTTATTCTTGTCCAATTAGGGTTTCTAACTAATCTTTTGCATCCAATAGGTGTGTTTGTGTCATTGGATGAACAATTAGATCATTTTCGGTCTCCCTAGGCTTATTCTTGTCCAATTAGGGTTTGTATCCAATCTTGTGCATCCAATAGGTGTGTTTGTGTCAATGGATGAACATTTAGGTCATTTTCGTCCTCCCTAGGGTTATTCTTGTCCAATTAGGGTTTTCAACCAATCTTGTGCATTGAATAAGTCCATTTGTGTCATTGGATGAACAATTAGGTCATTTTCGTCCTCCCTTGGCTTATTCTTGTCCAATTAGGGTTTCTAACCAATCTTGTGCATCCAATAGGTGTGTTTGTGTCATTGGATGAACATTTAGGTCATTTACGACTTCCCTAGGCTTATTCTTGGCCAATTAGAGTTTCTAACCAATCTTGTGCATCCAATAGGTTTGTTTGTGTCATTGGATGAACAATTAGGTAATTTTCGTCTTCCCTAGGCTTATTCTTGTCCAATTAGGGTTTCTAACCAATCTTGTGCATCCAATAGGTGTGTTTGTGTCATTGGATTAACAATTAGGTCATTTTCGGTCTCCCTAGGCTTATTCTTGTCCAATTAGGGTTTTTAACGAATCTTGTGCATCCAATAGGTGTGTTTGTGTCATTGGATGAACATTTAGGTCATTTTCGTCCTCCCTAGGCTTATTCTTGTCCAATTAGGGTTTTCAAACAATCTTGTGCATCGAATAAGTTCCTTTGTGTCTTTGGATGAACAATTAGGTCATTTTCGTCCTCCCTAGGCTTATTCTTGTCCAATTAGGGTTTCTAACTAATCTTGTGCATCCAATAGGTGTGTTTGTGTCATTGGATGAACAATCAGGTCATTTTCGTCTTCCCTAGGCTTATTCTTGTCCAATTAGGGTTTCTAACCAATCTTGTGCATCCAATAGGTGTGTTTGTGTCATTGGATTAACAATTAGGTCATTTTCGGTCTCCCTAGGCTTATTCTTGTCCAATTAGGGTTTTTAACGAATCTTGTGCATCCAATAGGTGTGTTTGTGTCATTGGATGAACATTTAGGTCATATTCGTCCTCCCTAGGCTTATTCTTGTCCAATTAGGGTTTCTAACCAATCTTGTGCATCCAATAGGTGTGTTTGTGTCATTGGATTAACAATTAGGTCATTTTCGTCCTCCCTAGGCTTATTCTTGTCCAATTAGGGTTTCTAACCAATCTTGTGCATCCAATAGGTGTGTTTGTGTCATTGGATTAACAATTAGGTCATTTTCGGTCTCCCTAGGCTTATTCTTGTCCAATTAGGGTTTTCAACCAATCTTGTGCATCGAATAAGTTCACTTGTGTCTTTGGATGAACAATTAGGTCATTTTCGTCCTCCCTGGGCTTACTCTTGTCCAATTAGGGTTTCTAACTAATCTTTTGCATCCAATAGGTGTGTTTGTGTCATTGGATGAACAATTAGATCATTTTCGGTCTCCCTAGGCTTATTCTTGTCCAATTAGGGTTTGTATCCAATCTTGTGCATCCAATAGGTGTGTTTGTGTCAATGGATGAACATTTAGGTCATTTTCGTCCTCCCTAGGCTTATTCTTGTCCAATTAGAGTTTTCAACCAATCTTGTGCATCGAATAAGTTCACTTGTGTCTTTGGATGAACAATTAGGTCATTTTCGTCCTCCCTGGGCTTATTCTTGTCCAATTAGGGTTTCTAACTAATCTTTTGCATCCAATAGGTGTGTTTGTGTCATTGGATGAACAATTAGATCGTTTTCGGTCTCCCTAGGCTTATTCTTGTCCAATTAGGGTTTGTATCCAATCTTGTGCATCCAATAGGTGTGTTTGTGTCAATGGATGAACATTTAGGTCATTTTCGTCCTCCCTAGGGTTATTCTTGTCCAATTAGGGTTTTCAACCAATCTTGTGCATTGAATAAGTTCATTTGTGTCATTGGATGAACAATTAGGTCATTTTCGTCCTCCCTACGCTTATTCTTGTCCAATTAGGGTCTCTAACCAATCTTGTGTATCCAATTGGTGTGTTTGTGTCATTGGATGAACATTTATGTCATTTACGACTTCCCTAGGCTTATTCTTGTCCAATTAGGGTTTCTAACCAATCTTGTGCATCCAATAGGTGTGTTTGGGTCATTGGATGAACAATTAGGTAATTTTCGTCCTCCCTAGGCTTATTCTTGTCAAATTAGGGTTTCTAACCAATCTTGTGCATCCAATAGGTGTGTTTGTGTCATTGGATTAACAATTAGGTCATTTTCGGTCTCCCTAGGCTTATTCTTGTCCAATTAGTGTTTTCAACCATTCTTGTGCATCGAATAAGTTCACTTGTGTCTTTGGATGAACAATTAGGTCATTTTCGTCCTCCCCAGGCTTATTCTTGTCCAATTAGGGTCTCTAACCAATCTTGTGCATCCAATTGGTGTGTTTATGTCATTGGATGAACATTTAGGTCATTTACGACTTCCCTAGGCTTATTCTTGTCCAATTAGGGTTTCTAACCAATCTTGTGCATCCAATTGGTGTGTTTATGTCATTGGATGAACATTTAGGTCATTTACGACTTCCCTAGGCTTATTCTTGTCCAATTAGGGTTTCTAACCAATCTTGTGCATCCAATAGGTGTGTTTGGGTCATTGGATGAACAATTAGGTAATTTTCGTCCTCCCTAGGCTTATTCTTGTCAAATTAGGGTTTCTAACCAATCTTGTGCATCCAATAGGTGTGTTTGTGTCATTGGATTAACAATTAGGTCATTTTCGGTCTCCCTAGGCTTATTCTTGTCCAATTAGTGTTTTCAACCAATCTTGTGCATCGAATAAGTTCACTTGTGTCTTTGGATGAACAATTAGGTCATTTTCGTCCTCCCTAGGCTTACTCTTGTCCAATTAGGGTTTCTAACTAATCTTTTGCATCCAATAGGTGTGTTTGTGTCATTGGATGAACAATTAGATCATTTTCGGTCTCCCTAGGCTTATTCATGTCCAATTAGGGTTTGTATCCAATCTTGTGCATCCAATAGGTGTGTTTGTGTCAATGGATGAACATTTAGGTCATTTTCGTCCTCCCTAGGCTTATTCTTGTCCAATTAGGGTTTTCAACCAATCTTGTGCATCGAATAAGTTCACTTGTGTCTTTGGATGAACAATTAGGTCATTTTCGTCCTCCCTGGGCTTATTCTTGTCCAATTAGGGTATCTAACTAATCTTTTGCATCCAATAGGTGTGTTTGTGTCATTGGATGAACAATTAGATAGTTTTCGGTCTCCCTAGGCTTATTCTTGTCCAATTAGGGTTTGTATCCAATCTTGTGCATCCAATAGGTGTGTTTGTGTCAATGGATGAACATTTAGGTCATTTTCGTCCTCCCTAGGGTTATTCTTGTCCAATTAGGGTTTTCAACCAATCTTGTGCATTGAATAAGTCCATTTGTGTCATTGGATGAACAATTAGGTCATTTTCGGTCTCCCTAGGCTTATTCTTGTCCAATTAGGGTTTTTAACGAATCTTGTGCATCCAATAGGTGTGTTTGTGTCAATGGATGAACATTTAGGTCATTTTCGTCCTCCCTAGGCTTATTCTTGTCCAATTAGGGTTTCTAACTAATCTTTTGCATCCAATAGGTGTGTTTGTGTCATTGGATGAACAATTAGATCATTTTCGGTCTCCCTAGGCTTATTCTTGTCCAATTAGGGTTTGTATCCAATCTTGTGCATCCAATAGGTGTGTTTGTGTCAATGGATGAACATTTAGGTCATTTTCGTCCTCCCTAGGGTTATTCTTGTCCAATTAGGGTTTTCAACCAATCTTGTGCATTGAATAAGTCCTATTGTGTCATTGGATGAACAATTAGGTCATTTTCGTCCTCCCTTGGCTTATTCTTGTCCAATTAGGGTTTCTAACCAATCTTGTGCATCCAATAGGTGTGTTTGTGTCATTGGATGAACATTTAGGTCATTTTCGTCCTCCCTAGGCTTATTCTTGTCGAATTAGGGTTTCTAACCAATCTTGTGCATCCAATAGGTGTGTTTGTGTCATTGGATGTACAATTAGGTCATTTTGGTCATCCCTAGGCTTATTCTTGTCGAATTAGGGTTTCTAACTAATCTTGTGCATACAATAGGTGTGTTTGTGTCATTGGATGAATATTTAGGTCATTTTCGTCGTCCCTAGGCTTATTCTTGTCCAATTAGGGTTTCTAACCAATCTTGTGCATCCAATAGGTGTGTTTGTGTCATTGGATGAACATTTAGGTCATTTTCGTCCTCCCTAGGCTGATTCTTGTCCAATTAGGGTTTCTAACCAATCTTGTGCATCCAATAGGTGTGTTTGTGTCATTGGATGAACAATTAGGTCATTTTCGTCCTCCCTAGGCTTATTCTTGTCCAATTAGGGTTTCTAACCAAACTTATGCATCAAATAGTTGTGTTTGTGTCATTGGATGAACAATTAGGTCATTTTCGTCCTCCCAAAGCTTATTCTTGTCCAATTAGGATTTTTAACCAATCTTGTGCATCCAATAGGTGTTTTTGTGTCATTGGATGAACATTTAGGTCATTTTCATCCTTCCTAGGCTTAGTCTTGTCCAATTAGGGTTTCTAACCAATCTTGTGCATCCAATTGTTGCGTTTGTGTCATTGGATGAACAATTAGGTCATTTTCGTCCTCCCTAGGCTTATTCTTGTCCAATTAGGGTTTCTAACCAATCTTGTGCATCCAATAGGTGTGTTTGTGTCATTGGATGAACAATTAGGTCATTTTCGTCCTCCCTAGGCTTATTCTTGTCCAATTAAGGTTTCTAACCAATCTTATGCATCAAATAGTTGTGTTTGTGTCATTGGATGAACAATTAGGTTATTTTCGTCCTCCCTAGGCTTATTCTTGTCCAATTAGGGTTTTTAACCAATCGTGTGCATCCAATAGGCGTTTTTGTGTCATTGGATGAACATTTAGGTCATTTTCATCCTCCCTAGGCTTAATCTTGTCCAATTAGGGTTTCTAACCAATCTTGCGCATCCAATAGGTGTTTTGTGTCATTGGATGAATAATTAGGTCATTTTCGTCCTCCCTAGGCTAATTCTTGTCAAATTACGGTTTTTAACCAATCTTGTGCATCCAATTGTTGCGTTTGTATCATTGGATGAACAATTAGGTCATTTTCGTCCTCCCTAGGCTTATTCTTGTCCAATTAGGGTTTCTAACCAATCTTGTGCATCCAATAGGTGTGTTTGTGTCATTGGATGAACAATTAGGTCATTTTCGTCCTCCCTAGGCTTATTCTTGTCCAATTAGGGTTTCTAACTAATCTTGTGCATCCAATAGGTGTGTTTGTGTCATTGGATGAACAATTAGGTCATTTTCGTCTTCCCTAGGCTTATTCTTGTCCAATTAGGGTTTCTAACCAATCTTGTGCATCCAATAGGTGTGTTTGTGTCATTGGATTAACAATTAGGTCATTTTCGTTCTCCCTAGGCTTATTCTTGTCCAATTAGGGTTTTTAACGAATCTTGTGCATCCAATAGGTGTGTTTGTGTCATTGGATGAACATTTAGGTCATATTCGTCCTCCGAAGGCTTATTCTTGTCCAATTAGGGTTTTCAAACAATCTTGTGCATCGAATAAGTTCCTTTGTGTCCTTGGATGAACAATTAAGTCATTTTCGTCCACCCTAGGCTTATTCTTGTCCAATTAGGGTTTCTAACTAATCTTGTGCATCCAATAGGTGTGTTTGTGTCATTGGATGAACAATTAGGTCAGTTTTGGTCTCCCTAGGCTTATTCTTGTCCAATTAGGGTTCCTAATTAATCTTGTGCATCCAATAGGTGTGTTTGTGTCATTGGATGAACAATTAGGTCATTTTCGATCTCCCTAGGCTTATTCTTGTCCAATTAGGGTTTTTAACCTATCTTGTGCATCCATTAGGTGTGTTTGTGTCATTGGATAAACATTTAAGTCATTTTCATCATCTCTTGGCTTATTCTTGTGCTCCAATAGGTGTGTTTAAGTCATTGGATGAACATTTTCGTCATTTTCGACCTTCCTAGGCTTATTCTTGTCCAATTAGGGTTTCTAACAAATCTTGTGCATCCAATAGGTGTGTTTGTGTCATTGGATAAACAATTAAGTCATTTTCGTCCTCCCTAGGCTTATTCTAGTCAAATTAGGGTTTCTAACCAATCATGTGCATCAAGTAGGTGTGTTTGTGTCATTGGATGAACATTTAGGTCATTTTCATCCTCCCTAGGGTTATTCTTGTCCAATTAGGGTTTTCAACCAATCTCGTGCATTGAATAATTTCATTTGTGTCATTGGATGAACAATTACGTCATTTTTGTCCTCCCTAGGCTCATTCTTGTCCAATTAGGGTTTCTAACCAATCTTGTGCATCCAATAGGTGTGTTTGTGTCATTGGATGAACATTTAGGTCATTTTCGGTCTCCCTAGCCTTATTCTTGGCCAATTAGGGTTTTTAACTAATCTTGTGCATCCAATAGGTGTGTTTGTGTCATTGGATGAACATTTAGGTCATTTACGACTTCCCTAGGCTTATTCTTGTCCAATAGGTGTTTTTGTGTCATTGGATGAACAATTAGGTCATTTTCGGTCTCCCTAGTCTTATTCTTGTCCAATTAGGGTTTTTAACCAATCTTGAGCATCCAATAAGTGTATTTGTGTCATTGGATGAAGATTTAGGTCATTTTCGTCATCCCTTGGCTTACTGTTGGCCAATTAGGGTTTCTAACCAATCTTGTGCATCCAATTGGTGTGTTTGAGTCATTGGATGAACATTTTCTTCATTTTTGACCTCCCTAGGCTTATTCTTGCCCAATTACGGTTGCTAACCAATCTTGTGCATCCAATAGTTGTGTTTTTGTCATTGGATGAACATTTAGGTAATTTTTGTCCTCCCTAAAGTTATTCTTGTCCAATTAGGGTTTTCAACCAATCTTGTGCATTGAATATGTTCATTTGTGTCATTGGATGAACAATTAGGTCGTGTTCGTCCTCCCTAGGCTTATTCTTGTCCAATTAGGGTTTCTAAGCAATCTTGTGCATCCAATAGGTGTGTTTGTGTCATTGGATGAACAATTAGGTCATTTTCGGTCTCCCTAGGCTTATTCTTGTCCAATTAGGGTTTTTAACGAATCTTGTGCATCCAATAGGTGTGTTTGTGTCATTGGATGAACATTTAGGTCATATTCGTCCTCCGAAGGCTTATTCTTGTCCAATTAGGGTTTTCAAACAATCTTGTGCATCGAATAAGTTCCTTTGTGTCTTTGGATGAACAATTAGGTCATTTTCGTCCTCCCTAGGCTTATTCTTGTCCAATTAGGGTTTCTAACTAATCTTGTGCATCCAATAGGTGTGTTTGTGTCATTGGATGAACAATTAGGTCATTTTCGTCTTCCCTAGGCTTATTGTTGTCCAATTAGGGTTTCTAACCAATCTTGTGCATCCAATAGGTGTGTTTGTGTCATTGGATTAACAATTAGGTCATTTTCGGTCTCCCTAGGCTTATTCTTGTCCAATTAGGGTTTTTAACGAATCTTGTGCATCCAATAGGTGTGTTTGTGTCATTGGATGAACATTTAGGTCATATTCGTCCTCCGAAGGCTTATTCTTGTCCAATTAGGGTTTTCAACCAATCTTGTGCATCGAATAAGTCCATTTGTGTCTTTGGATGAACAATTAGGTCATTTTCGTCCTCCCTAGGCTTATTCTTGTCCAATTAGGGTTTCTAACCAATCTTGTGCATCCAATAGGTGTGTTTGTGTCATTGGATGAACATTTAGGTCATTTACGACTTCCCTAGGCTTATTCTTGGCCAATTAGGGTTTCTAACCAATCTTGTGCATCCAATAGGTTTGTTTGTGTCATTGGATGAACAATTAGGTAATTTTCGTCTTCCCTAGGCTTATTCTTGTCCAATTAGGGTTTCTAACCAATCTTGTGCATCCAATAGGTGTGTTTGTGTCATTGGATTAACAATTAGGTCATTTTCGGTTTCCCTAGGCTTATTCTTGTCCAATTAGGGTTTTTAACGAATCTTGTGCATCCAATAGGTGTGTTTGTGTCATTGGATGAACATTTAGGTCATTTTCGTCCTCCCTAGGCTTATTCTTGTCCAATTAGGGTTTTCAAACAATCTTGTGCATCGAATAAGTTCCTTTGTGTCATTGGATGAACAATTATGTCATTTTTGTCCTCCCTAGGCTTATTCTTGTCCAATTAGGGTTTCTAACCAATCTTGTGCATCCAATAGGTGTGTTTGTGTCATTGGATGAACATTTAGGTCATTTACGACTTCCCTAGGCTTATTCTTGGCCAATTAGGGTTTCTAACCAATCTTGTGCATCCAATAGGTTTGTTTGTGTCATTGGATGAACAATTAGGTAATTTTCGTCTTCCCTAGGCTTATTCTTGTCCAATTAGGGTTTCTAACCAATCTTGTGCATCCAATAGGTGCGTTTGTGTCATTGGATGAACATTTAGGTCATTTTCGTCCTCCCTAGGCTTATTCTTGTCCAATTAGGGTTTTCAAACAATCTTGTGCATCGAATAAGTTCCTTTGTGTCTTTGGATGAACAATTAGGTCATTTTCGTCCTCCCTAGGCTTATTCTTGTCCAATTAGGGTTTCTAACTAATCTTGTGCATCCAATAGGTGTGTTTGTGTCATTGGATGAACAATCAGGTCATTTTCGTCTTCCCTAGGCTTATTCTTGTCCAATTAGGGTTTCTAACCAATCTTGTGCATCCAATAGGTGTGTTTGTGTCATTGGATGAACATTTAGGTCATATTCGTCCTCCGAAGGCTTATTCTTGTCCAATTAGGGTTTTCAAACAATCTTGTGCATCGAATAAGTTCCTTTGTGTCTTTGGATGAACAATTAAGTCATTTTCGTCCACCCTAGGCTTATTCTTCTCCAATTAGGGTTTCTAACGAATCTTGTGCATCCAATAGGTGTGTTTGTGTCATTGGATGAACAATTAGGTCAGTTTTGGTCTCCCTAGGCTTATTCTTGTCCAATTAGGGTTCCTAATTAATCTTGTGCATCCAATAGGTGTGTTTGTGTCATTGGATGAACAATTAGGTCATTTTCGATCTCCCTAGGCTTATTCTTGTCCAATTAGGGTTTTTAACCTATCTTGTGCATCCATTAGGTGTGTTTGTGTCATTGGATAAACATTTAGGTCATTTTCATCATCTCTAGGCTTATTCTTGTGCTCCAATAGGTGTGTTTAAGTCATTGGATGAACGTTTTCGTCATTTTCGACCTTCCTAGGCTTATTCTTGTCCAATTAGGGTTTCTAACAAATCTTGTGCATCCAATAGGTGTGTTTGTGTCATTGGATAAACAATTAAGTCATTTTCGTCCTCCCTAGGCTTATTCTAGTCAAATTAGGGTTTCTAACCAATCATGTGCATCAAGTAGGTGTGTTTGTGTCATTGGATGAACATTTAGGTCATTTTCATCCTCCCTAGGGTTATTCTTGTCCAATTAGGGTTTTCAACCAATCTCGTGCATTGAATAACTTCATTTGTGTCATTGGATGAACAATTACGTCATTTTTGTCCTCCCTAGGCTCATTCTTGTCCAATTAGGGTTTCTAACCAATCTTGTGCATCCAATTGGTGTGTTTGTGTCATTGGATGAACATTTAGTTCATTTACGACTTCCCTAGGCTTATTCTTGTTCAATTAGGGTATCTAACTAATCTTGTGCATCCAATAGGTGTGTTTGTTTCATTGGATGAACAATTAGGTCATTTTTGGTCTCCCTAGTCTTATTCTTTTCCAATTAGGGTTTTCCACCAATCTTGTGCATCGAATAAGTTCATTTGTGTCTTTGGATGAACAATTACCCCATTTTCATCCTCCCTAGGCTTATTCTTGTCCAATTAGTGTTTCTAACTAATCTTGTGCATCCAATAGGTGTGTTTGTGTCATTGGATGAACATTTAGGTCATTTACGACTTCCCTAGGCTTATTCTTGTCCAATAGGTGTTTTTGTGTCATTGGATGAACAATTAGGTCATTTTCGGTCTCCCTAGTCTTATTCTTGTCCAATTAGGGTTTTTAACCAATCTTGAGCATCCAATAAGTGTATATGTGTCATTGGATGAACATTTAGGTCATTTTCGTCATCCCTTGGCTTACTGTTGGCCAATTAGGGTTTCTAACCAATCTTGTGCATCCAATTGGTGTGTTTGAGTCATTGGATGAACATTTTCTTCATTTTTGACCTCCCTAGGCTTATTCTTGCCCAATTACGGTTGCTAACCAATCTTGTGCATCCAATAGTTGTGTTTTTGTCATTGGATGAACATTTAGGTAATTTTTGTCCTCCCTAAAGTTATTCTTGTCCAATTAGGGTTTTCAACCAATCTTGTGCATTGAATATGTTCATTTGTGTCATTGGATGAACAATTAGGTCGTGTTCGTCCTCCCTAGGCTTATTCTTGTCCAATTAGGGTTTCTAAGCAATCTTGTGCATCCAATTGGTGTGTTTGTGTCATTGGATGAACAATTAGGTCATTTTCGGTCTCCCTAGGCTTATTCTTGTCCAATTAGGGTTTTTAACGAATCTTGTGCATCCAATAGGTGTGTTTGTGTCAATGGATGAACATTTAGGTCATTTTCGTCCTCCCTAGGCTTATTCTTGTCCAATTAGGGTTTCTAACTAATCTTTTGCATCCAATAGGTGTGTTTGTGTCATTGGATGAACAATTAGATCATTTTCGGTCTCCCTAGGCTTATTCTTGTCCAATTAGGGTTTGTATCCAATCTTGTGCATCCAATAGGTGTGTTTGGGTCATTGGATGAACAATTAGGTAATTTTCGTCCTCCCTAGGCTTATTCTTGTCCAATTAGGGTTTCTAACCAATCTTGTGCATCCAATAGATGTGTTTGTGTCATTGGATGAACAATTAGGTCATATTCGGTCTCCCTAGGCTTATTCTTGTCCAATTAGGGTTTTTATCAAATCTTTTGCATCCAATAGGTGTGTTTGTGTCATTGGATGAACATTTAGGTCATATTCGTCCTCCCTAGGCTTATTCTTGTCCAATTAGGGTTTTCAAAAAATCTTGTGCATCGAATAAGTTCATTTATGTGTTTGGATGAACAATTAGGTCATTTTCGTCCTCCCTGGGCTTATTCTTGTCCAATTAGGGTTTCTAACTAATCTTTTGCATCCAATAGGTGTGTTTGTGTCATTGGATGAACAATTAGATCATTTTCGGTCTCCCTAGGCTTATTCTTGTCCAATTAGGGTTTGTATCCAATCTTGTGCATCCAATAGGTGTGTTTGTGTCAATGGATGAACATTTAGGTCATTTTCGTCCTCCCTAGGGTTATTCTTGTCCAATTAGGGTTTTCAACCAATCTTGTGCATTGAATAAGTCCATTTGTGTCATTGGATGAACAATTAGGTCATTTTCGTCCTCCCTTGGCTTATTCTTGTCCAATTAGGGTTTCTAACCAATCTTGTGCATCCAATAGGTGCGTTTGTGTCATTGGATGAACATTTAGGTCATTTACGACTTCCCTAGGCTTATTCTTGGCCAATTAGGGTTTCTAACCAATCTTGTGCATCTAATAGGTTTGTTTGTGTCATTGGATGAACAATTAGGTAATTTTCGTCTTCCCTAGGCTTATTCTTGTCCAATTAGGGTTTCTAACCAATCTTGTGCATCCAATAGGTGTGTTTGTGTCATTGGATTAACAATTAGGTCATTTTCGGTCTCCCTAGGCTTATTCTTGTCCAATTAGGGTTTTTAACGAATCTTGTGCATCCAATAGGTGTGTTTGTGTCATTGGATGAACATTTAGGTCATATTCGTCCTCCCTAGGCTTATTCTTGTCCAATTAGGGTTTTCAAACAATCTTGTGCATCGAATAAGTTCCTTTGTGTCTTCGGATGAACAATTAGGTCATTTTCGTCCTCCCTAGGCTTATTCTTGTCCAATTAGGGTTTCTAACTAATCTTGTGCATCCAATAGGTGTGTTTGTGTCATTGGATGAACAATTAGGTAATTTTCGTCTTCCCTATGCTTATTCTTGTCCAATTAGGGTTTCTAACCAATCTTGTGCATCCAATAGGTGTGTTTGTGTCATTGGATTAACAATTAGGTCATTATCGGTCTCCCTAGGCTTATTCTTGTCCAATTAGGGTTTTTAACGAATCTTGTGCATCCAATAGGTGTGTTTGTGTCATTGGATGAACATTTAGGTCATATTCGTCCTCCGAAGGCTTATTCTTGTCCAATTAGGGTTTTCAAACAATCTTGTGCATCGAATAAGTTCCTTTGTGTCTTTGGATGAACAATTAAGTCATTTTCGTCCACCCTAGGCTTATTCTTGTCCAATTAGGGTTTCTAACTAATCTTGTGCATCCAATAGGTGTGTTTGTGTCATTGGATGAACAATTAGGTCATTTTCGTCTTCCCTAGGCTTATTCTTGTCCAATTAGGGTTTCTAACCAATCTTGTGCATCCAATAGGTGCGTTTGTGTCATTGGATTAACAATTAGGTCATTTTCGGTCTCCCTAGGCTTATTCTTGTCCAATTAGGGTTTTTAACGAATCTTGTGCATCCAATAGGTGTGTTTGTGTCATTGGATGAACATTTAGGTCATTTTCGTCCTCCCTAGGCTTATTCTTGTCCAATTAGGGTTTTCAAACAATCTTGTGCATCGAATAAGTTCCTTTGTGTCATTGGATGAACAATTATGTCATTTTTGTCCTCCCTAGGCTTATTCTTGTCCAATTAGGGTTTCTAACCAATCTTGTGCATCCAATAGGTGTGTTTGTGTCATTGGATGAACATTTAAGTCATTTACGACTTCCCTAGGCTTATTCTTGGCCAATTAGGGTTTCTAACCAATCTTGTGCATCCAATAGGTTTGTTTGTGCCATTGGATGAACAATTAGGTAATTTTCGTCTTCCCTAGGCTTATTCTTGTCCAATTAGGGTTTCTAACCAATCTTGTGCATCCAATAGGTGTGTTTGTGTCATTGGATTAACAATTAGGTCATTTTCGGTCTCCCTAGGCTTATTCTTGTCCAATTAGGGTTTTTAACGAATCTTGTGCATCCAATAGGTGTGTTTGTGTCATTGGATGAACATTTAGGTCATTTTCATCCTCCCTAGGCTTATTCTTGTCCAATTAGGGTTTTCAAACAATCTTGTGCATCGAATAAGTTCCTTTGTGTCTTTGGATGAACAATTAGGTCATTTTCGTCCTCCCTAGGCTTATTCTTGTCCAATTAGGGTTTCTAACTAATCTTGTGCATCCAATAGGTGTGTTTGTGTCATTGGATGAACATTTAGGTCATTTTCGTCCTCCCTAGGCTTATTCTTGTCCAATTAGGGTTTTCAACCAATCTTGTGCATCCAATAAGTTCATTTGTGTCTTTGGATGAACAATTAGTAGGTCATTTTCGTCCTCCCTAGGCTTATTCTTGTCCAATTAGGGTTTCTAACTAATCTTGTGCATCCAATAGGTGTGTTTGTGTCATTGGATGAACAATTAGGTCATTTTCGGTCTCCCTAGGCTTATTCTTGTCCAATTAGGGTTTTTAACGAATCTTGTGCATCCAATAGGTGTGTTTGTGTCATTGGATGAACATTTAGGTCATTTTCGTCCTCCCTAGGCTTATTCTTGTGCAATTAGGGTTTTCAACCAATCTTGTGCATCGAATAAGTTCATTTGTGTCTTTGGATGAACAATTAGGTCATTTTCGTCCTCCCTAGGCTTATTCTTGTCCAATTACGGTTTCTAACTAATCTTGTGCATCCAATAGGTGTGTTTGTGTCATTGGATGAACAAATAGGTCATTTTTGGTCTCCCTAGGCTTATTCTTGTCCAATTAGGGTTCCTAACTAATCTTGTGCATCCAATAGGTGTGTTTGTGTCATTGGATGAACAATTAGGTCATTTTCGGTCTCCCTAGGCTTATTCTTGTCCAATTAGGGTTTTTAACCTATCTTGTGCATCCATTAGGTGTGTTTGTGTCATTGGATGAACATTTAGGTCATTTTCATCATTATTCTTGGCCAATTAGGGTTTCTAATCAATCTTGTGCATCCAATAGGTGTGTTTGAGTCATTGGATGAACATTTTCGTCATTTTCGACCTCCCTAGGCTTATTCTTGTCCAATTAGGGTTTCTAACCAATCTTGTGCATCCAATAGGTGTGTTTGTGTCATTGGATAAACAATTAAGTCATTTTCGTCCTCCCTAGGCTTATTCTAGTCAAATTAGGGTTTCTAACCAATCTTGTGCATCTAGTAGGTGTGTTTGTGTCATTGGATGAACATTTAGGTCATTTTCGTCCTCCCAAGGGTTATTTCTGTCCAATTAGGGTTTTCAACAAATCTTGTGCATTGAATAACTTCATTTGTGTCATTGGATGAACAATTACGTCATTTTCGTCCTCCCTAGGCTCATTCTTGTCCAATTAGGGTTTCTAACCAATCTTGTGCATCCAATTGGTGTGTTTGTGTCATTGGATGAACATTTAGGTCATTTACGACTTCCCTAGGCTTATTCTTGTCCAATTAGGGTTTCTAACCAATCTTGTGCATCCAATAGGTGTGTTTGTGTCATTGGATGAACATTTAGGTCATTTTCGGTCTCCCTAGGCTTATTCTTGTCCAATTAGGGTTTTTAACGAATCTTGTGCATCCAATAGGTGTGTTTGTGTCATTGGATGAACATTTAGGTCATTTTCGTCCTCCCTAGGCTTATTCTTGTCCAATTAGGGTTTTCAAACAATCTTGTGCATCGAATAGGTTCCTTTGTGTCTTTGGATGAACAATTAGGTCATTTTCGTCCTCCCTAGGCTTATTCTTGTCCAATTAGGGTTTCTAACTAATCTTGTGCATCCAATAGGTGTGTTTGTGTCATTGGATGAACAATTAGGTCATTTTCGTCCTCCCTAGGCTTATTCTTGTCCAATTAGGGTTTCTAACCAATCTTGTGCATCCAATAGGTGTGTTTGTGTCATTGGATGAACAATTAGGTCATTTTCGTCCTCCCTTGGCTTATTCTTGTCCAATTAGGGTTTCTAACCAATCTTGTGCATCCAATAGGTGTGTTTGTGTCATTGGATGAACATTTAGGTCATTTACGACTTCCCTAGGCTTATTCTTGGCCAATTAGGGTTTCTAACCAATCTTGTGCATCCAATAGGTTTGTTTGTGTCATTGGATGAACAATTAGGTAATTTTCGTCTTCCCTAGGCTTATTCTTGTCCAATTAGGGTTTCTAACCAATCTTGTACATCCAATAGGTGTGTTTGTGTCATTGGATTAACAATTAGGTCATTTTCGGTCTCCCTAGGCTTATTCTTGTCCAATTAGGGTTTTTAACGAATCTTGTGCATCCAATAGGTGTGTTTGTGTCATTGGATGAACATTTAGGTCATTTTCGTCCTCCCTAGGCTTATTCTTGTCCAATTAGGGTTTTCAAACAATCTTGTGCATCGAATAAGTTCCTTTGTGTCATTGGATGAACAATTATGTCATTTTTGTCCTCCCTAGGCTTATTCTTGTCCAATTAGGGTTTCTAACCAATCTTGTGCATCCAATAGGTGTGTTTGTGTCATTGGATGAACATTTAGGTCATTTACGACTTCCCTAGGCTTATTCTTGGCCAATTAGGGTTTCTAACCAATCTTGTGCATCCAATAGGTTTGTTTGTGTCATTGGATGAACAATTAGGTAATTTTCGTCTTCCCTAGGCTTATTCTTGTCCAATTAGGGTTTCTAACCAATCTTGTGCATCCAATAGGTGTGTTTGTGTCATTGGATTAACAATTAGGTCATTTTCGGCCTCCCTAGGCTTATTCTTGTCCAATTAGGGTTTTTAACGAATCTTGTGCATCCAATAGGTGTGTTTGTGTCATTGGATGAACATTTAGGTCATTTTCGTCCTCCCTAGGCTTATTCTTGTCCAATTAGGGTTTTCAAACAATCTTGTGCATCGAATAAGTTCCTTTGTGTCTTTCGATGAACAATTAGGTCATTTTCGTCCTCCCTAGGCTTATTCTTGTCCAATTAGGGTTTCTAACTAATCTTGTGCATCCAATAGGTGTGTTTGTGTCATTGGATGAACAATTAGGTAATTTTCGTCTTCCCTAGGCTTATTCTTGTCCAATTAGGGTTTCTAACCAATCTTGTGCATCCAATAGGTGTGTTTGTGTCATTGGATTAACAATTAGGTCATTTTCGTTCTCCCTAGGCTTATTCTTGTCCAATTAGGGTTTTTAACGAATCTTGTGCATCCAATAGGTGTGTTTGTGTCATTGGATGAACATTTAGGTCATATTCGTCCTCCGAAGGCTTATTCTTGTCCAATTAGGGTTTTCAAACAATCTTGTGCATCGAATAAGTTCCTTTGTGTCCTTGGATGAACAATTAAGTCATTTTCGTCCACCCTAGGCTTATTCTTGTCCAATTAGGGTTTCTAACTAATCTTGTGCATCCAATAGGTGTGTTTGTGTCATTGGATGAACAATTAGGTCAGTTTTGGTCTCCCTAGGCTTATTCTTGTCCAATTAGGGTTCCTAATTAATCTTGTGCATCCAATAGGTGTGTTTGTGTCATTGGATGAACAATTAGGTCATTTTCGATCTCCCTAGGCTTATTCTTGTCCAATTAGGGTTTTTAACCTATCTTGTGCATCCATTAGGTGTGTTTGTGTCATTGGATAAACATTTAAGTCATTTTCATCATCTCTTGGCTTATTCTTGTGCTCCAATAGGTGTGTTTAAGTCATTGGATGAACATTTTCGTCATTTTCGACCTTCCTAGGCTTATTCTTGTCCAATTAGGGTTTCTAACAAATCTTGTGCATCCAATAGGTGTGTTTGTGTCATTGGATAAACAATTAAGTCATTTTCGTCCTCCCTAGGCTTATTCTAGTCAAATTAGGGTTTCTAACCAATCATGTGCATCAAGTAGGTGTGTTTGTGTCATTGGATGAACATTTAGGTCATTTTCATCCTCCCTAGGGTTATTCTTGTCCAATTAGGGTTTTCAACCAATCTCGTGCATTGAATAATTTCATTTGTGTCATTGGATGAACAATTACGTCATTTTTGTCCTCCCTAGGCTCATTCTTGTCCAATTAGGGTTTCTAACCAATCTTGTGCATCCAATAGGTGTGTTTGTGTCATTGGATGAACATTTAGGTCATTTTCGGTCTCCCTAGCCTTATTCTTGGCCAATTAGGGTTTTTAACTAATCTTGTGCATCCAATAGGTGTGTTTGTGTCATTGGATGAACATTTAGGTCATTTACGACTTCCCTAGGCTTATTCTTGTCCAATAGGTGTTTTTGTGTCATTGGATGAACAATTAGGTCATTTTCGGTCTCCCTAGTCTTATTCTTGTCCAATTAGGGTTTTTAACCAATCTTGAGCATCCAATAAGTGTATTTGTGTCATTGGATGAAGATTTAGGTCATTTTCGTCATCCCTTGGCTTACTGTTGGCCAATTAGGGTTTCTAACCAATCTTGTGCATCCAATTGGTGTGTTTGAGTCATTGGATGAACATTTTCTTCATTTTTGACCTCCCTAGGCTTATTCTTGCCCAATTACGGTTGCTAACCAATCTTGTGCATCCAATAGTTGTGTTTTTGTCATTGGATGAACATTTAGGTAATTTTTGTCCTCCCTAAAGTTATTCTTGTCCAATTAGGGTTTTCAACCAATCTTGTGCATTGAATATGTTCATTTGTGTCATTGGATGAACAATTAGGTCGTGTTCGTCCTCCCTAGGCTTATTCTTGTCCAATTAGGGTTTCTAAGCAATCTTGTGCATCCAATTGGTGTGTTTGTGTCATTGCATGAACAATTAGGTCATTTTCGGTCTCCCTAGGCTTATTCTTGTCCGATTAGGGTTTTTAACGAATCTTGTGCATCCAATAGGTGTGTTTGTGTCAATGGATGAACATTTAGGTCATTTTCGTCCTCCCTAGGCTTATTCTTGTCCAATTAGGGTTTCTAACTAATCTTTTGCATCCAATAGGTGTGTTTGTGTCATTGGATGAACAATTAGATCATTTTCGGTCTCCCTAGGCTTATTCTTGTCCAATTAGGGTTTTTAACGAATCTTGTGCATCCAATAGGTGTGTTTGTGTCATTGGATGAACATTTAGGTCATATTCGTCCTCCGAAGGCTTATTCTTGTCCAATTAGGGTTTTCAACCAATCTTGTGCATCGAATAAGTCCATTTGTGTCTTTGGATGAACAATTAGGTCATTTTCGTCCTCCCTAGGCTTATTCTTGTCCAATTAGGGTTTCTAACCAATCTTGTGCATCCAATAGGTGTGTTTGTGTCATTGGATGAACATTTAGGTCATTTACGACTTCCCTAGGCTTATTCTTGGCCAATTAGGGTTTCTAACCAATCTTGTGCATCCAATAGGTTTGTTTGTGTCATTGGATGAACAATTAGGTAATTTTCGTCTTCCCTAGGCTTATTCTTGTCCAATTAGGGTTTCTAACCAATCTTGTGCATCCAATAGGTGTGTTTGTGTCATTGGATTAACAATTAGGTCATTTTCGGTTTCCCTAGGCTTATTCTTGTCCAATTAGGGTTTTTAACGAATCTTGTGCATCCAATAGGTGTGTTTGTGTCATTGGATGAACATTTAGGTCATTTTCGTCCTCCCTAGGCTTATTCTTGTCCAATTAGGGTTTTCAAACAATCTTGTGCATCGAATAAGTTCCTTTGTGTCATTGGATGAACAATTATGTCATTTTTGTCCTCCCTAGGCTTATTCTTGTCCAATTAGGGTTTCTAACCAATCTTGTGCATCCAATAGGTGTGTTTGTGTCATTGGATGAACATTTAGGTCATTTTCGTCTTCCCTAGGCTTATTCTTGGCCAATTAGGGTTTCTAACCAATCTTGTGCATCCAATAGGTTTGTTTGTGTCATTGGATGAACAATTAGGTAATTTTCGTCTTCCCTAGGCTTATTCTTGTCCAATTAGGGTTTCTAACCAATCTTGTGCATCCAATAGGTGTGTTTGTGTCATTGGATTAACAATTAGGTCATTTTCGGTCTCCCTAGGCTTATTCTTGTCCAATTAGGGTTTTTAACGAATCTTGTGCATCCAATTGGTGTGTTTGTGTCATTGGATGAACATTTAGGTCATTTTCGTCCTCCCTAGGCTTATTCTTGTCCAATTAGGGTTTTCAAACAATCTTGTGCATCGAATAAGTTCCTTTGTGTCTTTGGATGAACAATTAGGTCATTTTCGTCCTCCCTAGGCTTATTCTTGTCCAATTAGGGTTTCTAACTAATCTTGTGCATCCAATAGGTGTGTTTGTGTCATTGGATGAACAATTAGGTCATTTTCGTCTTCCCTAGGCTTATTCTTGTCCAATTAGGGTTTCTAACCAATCTTGTGCATCCAATAGGTGCGTTTGTGTCATTGGATTAACAATTAGGTCATTTTCGGTCTCCCTAGGCTTATTCTTGTCCAATTAGGGTTTTTAACGAATCTTGTGCATCCAATAGGTGTGTTTGTGTCATTGGATGAAAATTTAGGTCATATTCGTCCTCCGAAGGCTTATTCTTGTCCAATTAGGGTTTTCAAACAATCTTGTGCATCGAATAAGTTCCTTTGTGTCTTTGGATGAACAATCTCGTGGGTTATTCTTGTCCAATTAGGGTTTTCAACCAATCTCGTGCATTGAATAATTTCATTTGTGTCATTGGATGAACAATTACGTCATTTTTGTCCTCCCTAGGCTCATTCTTGTCCAATTAGGGTTTCTAACTAATCTTGTGCATCCAATAGGTGTGTTTGTGTCATTGGATGAACAATTAGGTCAGTTTTGGTCTCCCTAGGCTTATTCTTGTCCAATTAGGGTTCCTAATTAATCTTGTGCATCCAATAGGTGTGTTTGTGTCATTGGATGAACAATTAGGTCATTTTCGATCTCCCTAGGCTTATTCTTGTCCAATTAGGGTTTTTAACCTATCTTGTGCATCCATTAGGTGTGTTTGTGTCATTGGATAAACATTTAAGTCATTTTCATCATCTCTTGGCTTATTCTTGTGCTCCAATAGGTGTGTTTAAGTCATTGGATGAACATTTTCGTCATTTTCGACCTTCCTAGGCTTATTCTTGTCCAATTAGGGTTTCTAACAAATCTTGTGCATCCAATAGGTGTGTTTGTGTCATTGGATAAACAATTAAGTCATTTT
>JBBPBS010000513.1:0-30948 GCA_037974835.1 Cicer judaicum | reverse complement strand
TTTTGTGTCATTGGATGAACATTTAGGTCATTTTCGAACTCCCTAGGCTAATTCTTGTCCAATTAGGGTTTTTAACCAATCTTGTGCATCCATTAGGTGTTTTTGTGTCATTGGATGAACATTTAGGTCATTTTCATCCTCCCTAGGCTAATTCTTGTCCAATTAGGGTTTTTAACCAATCTTGTGCATCCAATAGGTGTTTTGTGTCATTGGATGAACATTTACGTCATTTTCGTCCTCCCTACACTTAATCTTGTCCAATTAGGGGTTTTAACCAATCTTGTGCATCCAATAGGTGTTTTGTGTTAATGGATGAATATTTAGGTCATTTTCGTCCTCCCTACACTTAATCTTGTCCAATTAGGGTTTTTAACCAATCTTGTGCATCCAATAGGTGTTTTGTGTCATTGGATGAACAATTAGATCATTTTCGTCCTCCGTAAACTTAATCTTGTCCAATTAGGGTTTCTAACCAGTCTTGTGCATCCATTAGGTGTTTTTGTGTCATTGGATGAACATTGAGGTCATTTTCATCCTCCCTAGTCTTATGCTTGTCCAATTAGGGTTTCTAACCAATCTTGTGCATCCAATAGTTGTGTTTGTGTCAATGGATGAACAATTAGGTCATTTTCGACCTCCCTAGGCTTATTCTTGTCCAATTAGGGTTTCTAACCAATCTTGTGCATCCAATAGGTGTGTTTGTGTCATTGGATGAACAATTAGGTCATTTTTGTCCTCCCCAGGCTAATTCTAGTCCAATTAGGGTTTTTAACTAATCTTGTGCTTCCAATAGGTGTTTTGTGTCATTGGATGAACATTTAGGTCATTTTCGTACTCCCTACACTTAATGTCATCCAATTAGGGTTTTTAACCAATCATGTGCATCCATTAGGTGTTTTTGTGTCATTGGATGAACATTTAGGTCATTTTCGTCCTCCCTACGCTAATTCTTGTCCAATTAGGGTTTTTAACCAATCTTGTGCATCCAATAGGTGTGTTTGTGTCATTGGATGAACTTTATGTCATTGTCGACCTCCCTACACTTAATCTTGTCCAAATAGGCTTTCTAACCAATCTTGTGCATCCAATAGGTGTTTTTGTGTCATTGGATGAACAATTAGGTCATTTTCGTCCTCCCTAGGCTAATTCTTCTACAATTAGGGTTTTTAACCAATCTTGTGCATGCAATAGGTGTTTTGTGTCATTGGATGAACATTTAGGTCATTTTCGTTCTCCCTACACTTAATGTAGTCCAATTAGGGTTTTTAACCAATCCTGTGCATCCATTAGGTGTTTTTGTGTCATTGGATGAACATTTAGATCATTTTCGTCCTCCCTACGCTAATTCTTGTCCAATTAGGGTTTTTAACCAATCTTGTGCATCCAATAGGTGTGTTTGTGTCATTGGATGAACTATATGTCATTCTCGACCTCCCTACACCTAATCTTGTCCAATTAGGCTTTCTAACCAATCTTGTGCATCCAATAGGTGTTTTTGTGTCATTGGATGAACAATTAGGTCATTTTCGTCCTCCCTAGGCTAATTTTAGTCCAATTAGGGTTTTTAACCAATCTTGTGCATCCAATAGGTGTGTTTGTGTCATTGGATGAACATTTAGGTCATTTTCGTCCTCCCTACACTTAATGTAGTCCAATTAGGCTTTTTAACCAATCTTGTGCATCTATTAGGTTTTTTTGTGTCATTGGATGAACATTTAGGTCATTTTCGACCTCCCTAGGCTAATTCTTGTCCAATTAGGGTTTTTAACCAATCTTGTGCATCCATTAGGTGTTTTTGTGTCATTGGATGAACATTTAGGTCATTTTCGTCCTTCCTAGGCTAACTGTTGTCCAATTAGGGTTTTTAACCAATCTTGTGCATCCAATAGGTGTTTTGTGTCATTGGATGAACATTTAGGTCATTTTCGTCCTCCCTACACTTAATCTTGTCCAATTAGGGGTTTTAACCAATCTTGTGCATCCGTTAGGTGTTTTGTGTCATTGGATGAACATTGAGGTCATTTTCGTCCTCCCTAGGCTAATTCTTCTCCAATTAGGGTTTTTAACCAATCTTGTGCATGCAATAGGTGTTTTGTGTCATTGGATGAACATTTAGGTCATTTTCGTTCTCCCTACACATAATGTAGTCCAATTAGGGTTTTTAACCAATCCTGTGCATCCATTAGGTGTTTTTGTGTCATTGGATAATCATTTAGGTCATTTTCGAACTCCCTAGGCTAATTCTTGTCCAATTAGGGGTTTTAACCAATCTTGTGCATCCATTAGGTGTTTTTGTGTCATTGGATGAACATTTAGGTCATTTTCGTCCTCCCTAGGCTAATTCTTGTCCAATTAGGGTTTTTTACCAATCTTGTGCATCCAATAGGTATTTTGTGTCATTGGATGAACATTTAGGTCATTTTCGTCCTCCCTACACTTAATGTAGTCCAATTAGGGTTTTTAACCAATCTTGTGCATCCATTTGGTGTTTTTGTGTCATTGGATGAACATTTAGATCATTTTCGTCCTCCCTAGGCTAATTCTAGTCCAATTAGGGTTTTTAACCAATCTTGTGCATCCAATATGTGTGTTTGTGTCAATTGATGAACTTTATGTGATTCTCGACCTCCCTACACTTAATCTTGTCCAATTAGGCTTTCTAACCAATCTTGTGCATCCAATAGGTGTTTTTGTGTCATTGGATGAACAATTAGGTCATTTTCGTCCTCCCTAGGCTAATTTTAGTCCAATTAGGGTTTTTAACCAATCTTGTGCATCCAATAGGTGTTTTGTGTCGTTGGATGAATATTTAGGTCATTTTCGTCCTCCCTACACTTAATCTTATCCAATTAGGGTTTTTAACCAATCTTGTGCATCCAATAGGTGTTTTGTGTCATTGGATCAACATTTAGGTCATTTTCGTCCTCCCTACACTTAATGTAGTCCAATTAGGCTTTTTAACCAATCTTGTGCATCTATTAGGTTTTTTTGTGTCATTGGATGAACATTTAGGTCATTTTCGAACTCCCTAGGCTAATTCTTGTCCAATTAGGGTTTTTAACCAATCTTGTGCATCCAATAGGTGTGTTTGTGTCATTGGATGAACTTTATGTCATTCTCGACCTCCCTACACTTAATCTTGTCCAATTAGGCTTTCTAACCAATCTTGTGCATCCAATAGGTGTTTTTGTGTCATTGGATGAACAATTAGGTCATTTTCGTCCTCTCTAGGCTAATTTTAGTCCAATTAGGGTTTTTAACCAATCTTGTGCATCCAATAGGTGTTTTGTGTCGTTGGATGAACATTTAGGTCATTTTCGTCCTCCCTACACTTAATGTAGTCCAATTAGGGTTTTTAACCAATCTTGTGCATCCATTTGGTGTTTTTGTGTCATTGGATGAACATTTAGATCATTTTCGTCCTCCCTAGGCTAATTCTAGTCCAATTAGGGTTTTTAACCAATCTTGTGCATCCAATAGGTGTGTTTGTGTCATTGGATGAACTTTATGTCATTCTCGACCTCCCTACACTTAATCTTGTCCAATTAGGCTTTCTAACCAATCTTGTGCATCCAATAGGTGTTTTTGTGTCATTGGATGAACATTTAGGTCATTTTCGTCCTCCCTAGGCTAATTCTTGTCCAATTAGGGTTTTTAACCAATCTTGTGCATCCATTAGGTGTTTTTGTGTCATTGGATGAACATTTAGGTCATTTTCGTCCTCCCTAGGCTAATTCTTGTCCAATTAGGGTTTCTAACCAATCTTGTGCATCCAATAGTTGTGTTTGTGTCATTGGATGAACAATTAGGTCATTTTCGACCTCCCTAGGCTTATTCTTGTCCAATTAGGGTTTCTAACCAATCTTGTGCATCCAATAGGTGTGTTTGTGTCATTGGATGAACAATTAGGTCATTTTTGTCCTCCCCAGGCTAATTCTAGTCCAATTAGGGTTTTTAACTAATCTTGTGCTTCCAATAGGTGTTTTGTGTCATTGGATGAACATTTAGGTCATTTTCGTACTCCCTACACTTAATGTCATCCAATTAGGGTTTTTAACCAATCATGTGCATCCATTAGGTGTTTTTGTGTCATTGGATGAACATTTAGATCATTTTCGTCCTCCCTACGCTAATTCTTGTCCAATTAGGGTTTTTAACCAATCTTGTGCATCCAATAGGTGTGTTTGTGTCATTGGATGAACTTTATGTCATTGTCGACCTCCCTACACTTAATCTTGTCCAAATAGGCTTTCTAACCAATCTTGTGCATCCAATAGGTGTTTTTGTGTCATTGGATGAACAATTAGGTCATTTTCGTCCTCCCTAGGCTAATTTTAGTCCAATTAGGGTTTTTAACCAATCTTGTGCATCTATTAGGTTTTTTTGTGTCATTGGATGAACATTTAGGTCATTTTCGAACTCCCTAGGCTAATTCTTGTCCAATTAGGGTTTTTATCCAATCTTGTGCATCCATTAGGTGTTTTTGTGTCATTGGATGAACATTTAGGTCATTTTCGTCCTCCCTAGGCTAACTGTTGTCCAATTAGGGTTTTTAACCAATCTTGTGCATCCAATAGGTGTTTTGTGTCATTGGATGAACATTTAGGTCATTTTCGTCCTCCCTACACTTAATCTTGTCCAATTAGGGGTTTTAACCAGTCTTGTGCATCCGTTAGGTGTTTTGTGTCATTGGATGAACATTTAGGTCATTTTCGTCCTCCCTAAGCTAATTCTTCTCCAATTAGGGTTTTTAACCAATCTTGTGCATCCAATAGGTGTTTTGTGTCATTGGATGAACATTTAGGTCATTTTCGTTCTCCCTACACTTAATGTAGTCCAATTAGGGTTTTTAACCAATCCTGTGCATCCATTAGGTGTTTTTGTGTCATTGGATAAACATTTAGGTCATTTTCGAACTCCCTAGGCTAATTCTTGTCCAATTAGGGGTTTTAACCAATCTTGTTCATCCATTAGGTGTTTTTGTGTCATTGGATGAACATTTAGGTCATTTTCGTCCTCCCTAGGCTAATTCTTGTCCAATTAGGGTTTTTTACGAAACTTGTGCATCCAATAGGTGTTTTGTGT
Organism: Cicer judaicum; assembly: GCA_037974835.1. NCBI lineage: Eukaryota > Viridiplantae > Streptophyta > Magnoliopsida > Fabales > Fabaceae > Cicer > Cicer judaicum. The sequence goes on along the minus strand of JBBPBS010000513.1, from coordinate 25,863 downwards.
CATTGGATGAACATTTAGGTCATTTTCGTCCTCCCTACACTTAATGTAGTCCAATTAGGGTTTTTAACCAATCTTATGCATCCATTTGGTGTTTTGTGTCATTGGATGAACAATTAGATCATTTTCGTCCTCCGTAAACTTAATCTTGTCCAATTAGGGTTTCTAACCAGTCTTGTGCATCCATTAGGTGTTTTTGTGTCATTGGATGAACATTGAGGTCATTTTCATCCTCCCTAGTCTTATGCTTGTCCAATTAGGGTTTCTAACCAATCTTGTGCATCCAATAGTTGTGTTTGTGTCAATGGATGAACAATTAGGTCATTTTCGACCTCCCTAGGCTTATTCTTGTCCAATTAGGGTTTCTAACCAATCTTGTGCATCCAATAGGTGTGTTTGTGTCATTGGATGAACAATTAGGTCATTTTTGTCCTCCCCAGGCTAATTCTAGTCCAATTAGGGTTTTTAACTAATCTTGTGCTTCCAATAGGTGTTTTGTGTCATTGGATGAACATTTACGTCATTTTCGTACTCCCTACACTTAATGTCATCCAATTAGGGTTTTTAACCAATCATGTGCATCCATTAGGTGTTTTTGTGTCATTGGATGAACATTTAGATCATTTTCGTCCTCCCTACGCTAATTCTTGTCCAATTAGGGTTTTTAACCAATCTTGTGCATCCAATAGGTGTGTTTGTGTCATTGGATGAACTTTATGTCATTGTCGACCTCCCTACACTTAATCTTGTCCAAATAGGCTTTCTAACCAATCTTGTGCATCCAATAGGTGTTTTTGTGTCATTGGATGAACAATTAGGTCATTTTCGTCCTCCCTAGGCTAATTCTTCTACAATTAGGGTTTTTAACCAATCTTGTGCATGCAATAGGTGTTTTGTGTCATTGGATGAACATTTAGGTCATTTTCGTTCTCCCTACACTTAATGTAGTCCAATTAGGGTTTTTAACCAATCCTGTGCATCCATTAGGTGTTTTTGTGTCATTGGATAAACATTTAGGTCATTTTCGAACTCCCTACACTTAATGTCATCCAATTAGGGTTTTTAACCAATCATGTGCATCCATTAGGTGTTTTTGTGTCATTGGATGAACATTTAGATCATTTTCGTCCTCCCTACGCTAATTCTTGTCCAATTAGGGTTTTTAACCAATCTTGTGCATCCAATAGGTGTGTTTGTGTCATTGGATGAACTTTATGTCATTGTCGACCTCCCTACACTTAATCTTGTCCAAATAGGCTTTCTAACCAATCTTCTGCATCCGTTAGGTGTTTTGTGTCATTGGATGAACATATAGGTCATTTTCGTCCTCCCTAGGCTAATTCTTCTCCAATTAGGGTTTTTAACCAATCTTGTGCATCCAATAGGTGTTTTGTGTCATTGGATGAACATTTAGGTCATTTTCGTTCTCCCTACACTTAATGTCATCCAATTAGGGTTTTTAACCAATCATGTGCATCCATTAGGTGTTTTTGTGTCATTGGATGAACATTTAGATCATTTTCGTCCTCCCTACGCTAATTCTTGTCCAATTAGGGTTTTTAACCAATCTTGTGCATCCAATAGGTGTGTTTCTGTCATTGGATGAACTTTATGTCATTGTCGACCTCCCTACACTTAATCTTGTCCAATTAGGCTTTCTAACCAATCTTGTGCATCCAATAGGTGTTTTTGTGTCATTGGATGAACAATTAGGTCATTTTCGTCCTCCCTAGGCTAATTTTAGTCCAATTAGGGTTTTTAACCAATCTTGTGCATCCAATAGGTGTTTTGTGTCGTTGGATGAATATTTAGGTCATTTTCGTCCTCCCTACACTTAATCTTATCCAATTAGGGTTTTTAACTAATCTTGTGCTTCCAATAGGTGTTTTGTGTCATTGGATGAACATTTAGGTCATTTTCGTACTCCCTACACTTAATGTCATCCAATTAGGGTTTTTAACCAATCATGTGCATCCATTAGGTGTTTTTGTGTCATTGGATGAACATTTAGATCATTTTCGTCCTCCCTACGCTAATTCTTGTCCAATTAGGGTTTTTAACCAATCTTGTGCATCCAATAGGTGTGTTTGTGTCATTGGATGAACTTTATGTCATTGTCGACCTCCCTACACTTAATCTTGTCCAAATAGGCTTTCTAACCAATCTTGTGCATCCAATAGGTGTTTTTGTGTCATTGGATGAACAATTAGGTCATTTTCGTCCTCCCTAGGCTAATTCTTCTACAATTAGGGTTTTTAACCAATCTTGTGCATGCAATAGGTGTTTTGTGTCATTGGATGAACATTTAGGTCATTTTCGTTCTCCCTACACTTAATGTAGTCCAATTAGGGTTTTTAACCAATCCTGTGCATCCATTAGGTGTTTTTGTGTCATTGGATAAACATTTAGGTCATTTTCGAACTCCCTAGGCTAATTCTTGTCCAATTAGGGGTTTTAACCAATCTTGTGCATCCATTAGGTGTTTTTGTGTCATTGGATGAACATTTAGGTCATTTTCGTCCTCCCTAGGCTAATTCTTGTCCAATTAGGGTTTTTTACCAATCTTGTGCATCCAATAGGTATTTTGTGTCATTGGATGAACATTTAGGTCATTTTCGTCCTCCCTACACTTAATGTAGTCCAATTAGGATTTTAAACCAATCTTGTGCATCCATTTGGTGTTTTTGTGTCATTGGTTGAACATTTAGATCATTTTCGTCCTCCCTAGGCTAATTCTAGTCCAATTAGGGTTTTTAACAAATCTTGTGCATCCAATAGGTGTGTTTGTGTCATTGGATGAACTTTATGTGATTCTCGACCTCCCTACACTTAACCTTGTCCAATTAGGCTTTCTAACCAATCTTGTGCATCCAATAGGTGTTTTTGTGTCATTGGATGAACAATTAGGTCATTTTCGTCCTCCCTAGGCTAATTTTAGTCCAATTAGGGTTTTTAACCAATCTTGTGCATCCAATAGGTGTTTTGTGTCGTTGGATGAATATTTAGGTCATTTTCGTCCTCCCTACACTTAATCTTATCCAATTAGGGTTTTTAACCAATCTTGTGCATCCAATAGGTGTTTTGTGTCATTGGATCAACATTTAGGTCATTTTCGTCCTCCCTACACTTAATGTAGTCCAATTAGGCTTTTTAACCAATCTTGTGCATCTATTAGGTTTTTTTGTGTCATTGGATGAACATTTAGGTCATTTTCGAACTCCCTAGGCTAATTCTTGTCCAATTAGGGTTTTTAACCAATCTTGTGCATCCAATAGGTGTGTTTGTGTCATTGGATGAACTTTATGTCATTCTCGACCTCCCTACACTTAATCTTGTCCAATTAGGCTTTCTAACCAATCTTGTGCATCCAATAGGTGTTTTTGTGTCATTGGATGAACAATTAGGTCATTTTCGTCCTCTCTAGGCTAATTTTAGTCCAATTAGGGTTTTTAACCAATCTTGTGCATCCAATAGGTGTTTTGTGTCGTTGGATGAACATTTAGGTCATTTTCGTCCTCCCTACACTTAATGTAGTCCAATTAGGGTTTTTAACCAATCTTGTGCATCCATTTGGTGTTTTTGTGTCATTGGATGAACATTTAGATCATTTTCGTCCTCCCTAGGCTAATTCTAGTCCAATTAGGGTTTTTAACCAATCTTGTGCATCCAATAGGTGTGTTTGTGTCATTGGATGAACATTTAGGTCATTTTCGTCCTCCCTACACTTAATGTAGTCCAATTAGGCTTTTTAACCAATCTTGTGCATCTATTAGGTTTTTTTGTGTCATTGGATGAACATTTAGGTCATTTTCGAACTCCCTAGGCTAATTCTTGTCCAATTAGGGTTTTTAACCAATCTTGTGCATCCATTAGGTGTTTTTGTGTCATTGGATGAACATTTAGGTCATTTTCATCCTCCCTAGGCTAATTCTTGTCCAATTAGGGTTTTTAACCAATCTTGTGCATCCAATAGGTGTTTTGTGTCGTTGGATGAATATTTAGGTCATTTTCGTCCTCCCTACACTTAATCTTATCCAATTAGGGTTTTTAACCAATCTTGTGCATCCAATAGGTGTTTTGTGTCATTGGATGAACATTTAGGTCATTTTCGTCCTCCCTACACTTAATCTTGTTCAATTAGGGTTTCTAACCAATCTTGTGCATCCGATAGGTGTTTTTGTGTCATTGGATGAACATTTAGGTCATTTTCGTCCTCCCTAGGCTAATTCTTGTCCAATTAGGGTTTTTAACCAATCTTGTGCATCCAATAGGTGTTTTGTGTCATTGGATGAACAAGTAGGTCATTTTCGTCCTCCCTAGGCTTATTCTTGTCCAATTAGGGTTTCTAACCAATCTTGTGCATCCAATAGGTGTTTTTGTGTCATTGGATGAACAATTAGGTCATTTTCGTCCACCCTAGGCTAATTCTTGTCCAATTAGGGTTTCTAACCAAACTTGTGTATCCAATTGGTCTTTTGTGTCATTGGATGAACAATTAGGTCATTTTCGTCCTCCCTAGGCTAATTCTTGTCTAATTAGGGTTTTTAACCAATCTTGTGCATCCAATAGGTGTTTTGTGTCATTGGATGAACAATTAGGTCATTTTCGTCCTCCCTAGGCTAATTCTTGTCCAATTAGGGTTTTTAACCAATCTTGTGCATCCAATAGGTGTTTTGTGTCATTGGATGAACATTTAGGTCAATTTCGTCCTCCCTACACTTAATGTAGTCCAATTAGGGTTTTTAACCAATCTTGTGCATCCATTAGGTGTTTTTGTGTCATTGGATGAACATTTAGGTCATTTTCGTCCTCCCTAGGCTAATTCTTGTCCAATTAGGGTTTTTAACCAATCTTGTGCATCCATTAGGTGTTTTTGTGTCATTGGATGAACATTTAGGTCATTTTCGTCCTTCCTAGGCTAACTGTTGTCCAATTAGGGTTTTTAACCAATCTTGTGCATCCAATAGGTGTTTTGTGTCATTGGATGAACATTTAGGTCATTTTCGTCCTCCCTACACTTAATCTTGTCCAATTAGGGGTTTTAACCAATCTTGTGCATCCGTTAGGTGTTTTGTGTCATTGGATGAACATTGAGGTCATTTTCGTCCTCCCTAGGCTAATTCTTCTCCAATTAGGGTTTTTAACCAATCTTGTGCATGCAATAGGTGTTTTGTGTCATTGGATGAACATTTAGGTCATTTTCGTTCTCCCTACACATAATGTAGTCCAATTAGGGTTTTTAACCAATCCTGTGCATCCATTAGGTGTTTTTGTGTCATTGGATAATCATTTAGGTCATTTTCGAACTCCCTAGGCTAATTCTTGTCCAATTAGGGGTTTTAACCAATCTTGTGCATCCATTAGGTGTTTTTGTGTCATTGGATGAACATTTAGGTCATTTTCGTCCTCCCTAGGCTAATTCTTGTCCAATTAGGGTTTTTTAACAATCTTGTGCATCCAATAGGTGTTTTGTGTCATTGGATGAACATTTAGGTCATTTTCGTCCTCCCTACACTTAATGTAGTCCAATTAGGGTTTTTAACCAATCTTGTGCATCCATTTGGTGTTTTTGTGTCATTGGATGAACATTTAGATCATTTTCGTCCTCCCTAGGCTAATTCTAGTCCAATTAGGGTTTTTAACCAATCTTGTGCATCCAATAGGTGTGTTTGTGTCATTGGATGAACTTTATGTCATTCTCGACCTCCCTACACTTAATCTTGTCCAATTAGGCTTTCTAACCAATCTTGTGCATCCAATAGGTGTTTTTGTGTCATTGGATGAACAATTAGGTCATTTTCGTCCTCTCTAGGCTAATTTTAGTCCAATTAGGGTTTTTAACCAATCTTGTGCATCCAATAGGTGTTTTGTGTCGTTGGATGAATATTTAGGTCATTTTCGTCCTCCCTACACTTAATCTTATCCAATTAGGGTTTTTAACCAATCTTGTGCATCCATTTGGTGTTTTTGTGTCATTGGATGAACATTTAGATCATTTTCGTCCTCCCTAGGCTAATTCTAGTCCAATTAGGGTTTTTAACCAATCTTGTGCATCCAATAGGTGTGTTTGTGTCATTGGATGAACTTTATGTCATTCTCGACCTCCCTACACTTAATCTTGTCCAATTAGGCTTTCTAACCAATCTTGTGCATCCAATAGGTGTTTTTGTGTCATTGGATGAACATTTAGGTCATTTTCGTCCTCTCTAGGCTAATTTTAGTCCAATTAGGGTTTTTAACCAATCTTGTGCATCCAATAGGTGTTTTGTGTCGTTGGATGAATATTTAGGTCATTTTCGTCCTCCCTACACTTAATCTTATCCAATTAGGGTTTTTAACCAATCTTGTGCATCCAATAGGTGTTTTGTGTCATTGGATGAACATTTAGGTCATTTTCGTCCTCCCTACACTTAATGTAGTCCAATTAGGCTTTTTAACCAATCTTGTGCATCTATTAGGTTTTTTTGTGTCATTGGATGAACATTTAGGTCATTTTCGAACTCCCTAGGCTAATTCTTGTCCAATTAGGGTTTTTAACCAATCTTGTGCATCCATTAGGTGTTTTTGTGTCATTGGATGAACATTTAGGTCATTTTCATCCTCCCTAGGCTAATTCTTGTCCAATTAGGGTTTTTAACCAATCTTGTGCATCCATTAGGTGTTTTTGTGTCATTGGATGAACATTTAGGTCATTTTCATCCTCCCTAGGCTAATTCTTGTCCAATTAGGGTTTTTAACCACACTTGTGCATCCATTAGGTGTTTTTGTGTCATTGGATGAACAGTTAGGTCATTTTCGTCCTCCCTAGGCAAATTCTTGTCCAATTAGGGTTTTTAACCAATCTTCTGCATCCAATAGGTGTTTTGTGTCATTGGATGAACATTTAGGTCATTTTCGTCCTCCCTACATTTAATCTTGTCCAATTAGGGTTTTTAACCAATCTTGTGCATCCGTTAGGTGTTTTGTGTCATTGGATGAACATTTAGGTCATTTTCGTCCTCCCTAGGCTAATTCTAGTCCAATTAGGGTTTTTAACTAATCTTGTGCTTCCAATAGGTGTTTTGTGTCATTGGATGAACATTTAGGTCATTTTCGTCCTCCCTACACTTAATGTCATCCAATTAGGGTTTTTAACCAATCATGTGCATCCATTAGGTGTTTTTGTGTCATTGGATGAACATTTAGATCATTTTCGTCCTCCCTACGCTAATTCTTGTCCAATTAGGGTTTATAACCAATCTTGTGCATCCAATAGGTGTGTTTGTGTCATTGGATGAACTATATGTCATTCTCGACCTCCCTACACCTAATCTTGTCCAATTAGGCTTTCTAACCAATCTTGGGCATCCAATAGGTGTTTTTGTGTCATTGGATGAACAATTAGGTCATTTTCGTCCTCCCTAGGCTAATTTTAGTCCAATTAGGGTTTTTAACCAATCTTGTGCATCCAATAGGTGTGTTTGTGTCATTGGATGAACATATAGGTCATTTTCGTCCTCCCTACACTTAATGTAGTCCAATTAGGCTTTTTAACCAATCTTGTGCATCTATTAGGTTTTTTTGTGTCATTGGATGAACATTTAGGTCATTTTCGAACTCCCTAGGCTAATTCTTGTCCAATTAGGGTTTTTTAACAATCTTGTGCATCCAATAGGTGTTTTGTGTCATTGGATGAACATTTAGGTCATTTTCGTCCTCCCTACACTTAATGTAGTCCAATTAGGGTTTTTAACCAATCTTGTGCATCCATTTGGTGTTTTTGTGTCATTGGATGAACATTTAGATCATTTTCGTCCTCCCTAGGCTAATTCTAGTCCAATTAGGGTTTTTAACCAATCTTGTGCATCCAATAGGTGTGTTTGTGTCATTGGATGAACTTTATGTCATTCTCGACCTCCCTACACTTAATCTTGTCCAATTAGGCTTTCTAACCAATCTTGTGCATCCAATAGGTGTTTTTGTGTCATTGGATGAACAATTAGGTCATTTTCGTCCTCTCTAGGCTAATTTTAGTCCAATTAGGGTTTTTAACCAATCTTGTGCATCCAATAGGTGTTTTGTGTCGTTGGATGAATATTTAGGTCATTTTCGTCCTCCCTACACTTAATCTTATCCAATTAGGGTTTTTAACCAATCTTGTGCATCCAATAGGTGTTTTGTGTCATTGGATGAACATTTAGGTCATTTTCGTCCTCCCTACACTTAATGTAGTCCAATTAGGCTTTTTAACCAATCTTGTGCATCTATTAGGTTTTTTTGTGTCATTGGATGAACATTTAGGTCATTTTCGTACTCCCTAGGCTAATTCTTGTCCAATTAGGGTTTTTAACCAATCTTGTGCATCCATTAGGTGTTTTTGTGTCATTGGATGAACATTTAGGTCATTTTCGTCCTCCCTACACTTAATCTTGTCCAATTAGGGTTTTTAACCAATCTTGTGCATCCAATAGGTGTTTTGTGTCATTGGATGAACAATTAGATCATTTTCGTCCTCCCTAAACTTAATCTTGTCCAATTAGGGTTTCTAACCAATCTTGTGCATCCATTAGGTGTTTTTGTGTCATTGGATGAACATTTAGGTCATTTTCATCCTCCCTAGTCTTATGCTTGTCCAATTAGGGTTTCTAACCAATCTTGTGCATCCAATAGTTGTGTTTGTGTCAATGGATGAACAATTAGGTCATTTTCGACCTCCCTAGGCTTATTCTTGTCCAATTAGGGTTTCTAACCAATCTTGTGCATCCAATAGGTGTGTTTGTGTCATTGGATGAACAATTAGGTCATTTTTGTCCTCCCCAGGCTAATTCTAGTCCAATTAGGGTTTTTAACTAATCTTGTGCTTCCAATAGGTGTTTTGTGTCATTGGATGAACATTTACGTCATTTTCGTACTCCCTACACTTAATGTCATCCAATTAGGGTTTTTAACCAATCATGTGCATCCATTAGGTGTTTTTGTGTCATTGGATGAACATTTAGATCATTTTCGTCCTCCCTACGCTAATTCTTGTCCAATTAGGGTTTTTAACCAATCTTGTGCATCCAATAGGTGTGTTTGTGTCATTGGATGAACTTTATGTCATTGTCGACCTCCCTACACTTAATCTTGTCCAAATAGGCTTTCTAACCAATCTTGTGCATCCAATAGGTGTTTTTGTGTCATTGGATGAACAATTAGGTCATTTTCGTCCTCCCTAGGCTAATTCTTCTACAATTAGGGTTTTTAACCAATCTTGTGCATGCAATAGGTGTTTTGTGTCATTGGATGAACATTTAGGTCATTTTCGTTCTCCCTACACTTAATGTAGTCCAATTAGGGTTTTTAACCAATCATGTGCATCCATTAGGTGTTTTTGTGTCATTGGATGAACATTTAGATCATTTTCGTCCTCCCTACGCTAATTCTTGTCCAATTAGGGTTTTTAACCAATCTTGTGCATCCAATAGGTGTGTTTGTGTCATTGGATGAACTATATGTCATTCTCGACCTCCCTACACCTAATCTTGTCCAATTAGGCTTTCTAACCAATCTTGTGCATCCAATAGGTGTTTTTGTGTCATTGGATGAACAATTAGGTCATTTTCGTCCTCCCTAGGCTAATTTTAGTCCAATTAGGGTTTTTAACCAATCTTGTGCATCCAATAGGTGTTTTGTGTCGTTGGATGAATATTTAGGTCATTTTCGTCCTCCCTACACTTAATCTTGTCCAATTAGGGTTTTTAACCAATCTTGTGCATCCAATAGGTGTTTTGTGTCATTGGATGAACATTTAGGTCATTTTCGTCCTCCCTACACTTAATGTAGTCCAATTAGGCTTTTTAACCAATCTTGTGCATCTATTAGGTTTTTTTGTGTCATTGGATGAACATTTAGGTCATTTTCGAACTCCCTAGGCTAATTCTTGTCCAATTAGGGTTTTTAACCAATCTTGTGCATCCATTAGGTGTTTTTGTGTCATTGGATGAACATTTAGGTCATTTTCATCCTCCCTAGGCTAATTCTTGTCCAATTAGGGTTTTTAACCAATCTTGTGCATCGAATAGGTGTTTTGTGTCATTGGATGAACATTTAGGTCATTTTCGTCCTCCCTAGGCTAATTCTTGTCCAATAAGCGTTTTTAACCAATCTTGTGCATCCAATAGGTGTTTTGTGTCGTTGGATGAACATTTAGGTCATTTTCGTCCTCCCTACACTTAATGTAGTCCAATTAGGGTTTTTAACCAATCTTGTGCATCCATTAGGTGTTTTTCTGTCATTGGATGAACATTTAGGTCATTTTCAAACTCCCTAGGCTAATTCTTGTCCAATTAGGGTTTTTAACCAATCTTGTGCATCCATTAGGTGTTTTTGTGTCATTGGATGAACATTTAGGTCATTTTCATCCTCCCTAGGCTAATTCTTGTCCAATTAGGGTTTTTAACCAATCTTGTGCATCGAATAGGTGTTTTGTGTCATTGGATGAACATTTAGGTCATTTTCGTCCTCCGTAGGCTAATTCTTGTCCAATAAGGGTTTTGAACCAATCTTGTGCATCCAATAGGTGTTTTGTGTCATTGGATGAACATTTAGGTCATTTTCATCCTCCCTACACTTAATGTAGTCCAATTAGGGTTTTTAACCAATCTTGTGCATCCATTAGGTGTTTTTGTGTCATTGGATGAACATTTAGGTCATTTTCGTCCTCCCTAGGCTAATTCTTGTCCAATTAGGGTTTCTAACCAATCTTGTGCATCCAATAGGTGTTTTGTGTCATTGGATGAACATTTAGGTCATTTTCGTCCTCCCTAGGCTTATTCTTGTCCAATTAGGGTTTCTAACCAATCTTGTGCATCCATTAGGTGTGTTTGTGTCATCGGATGAACAATTAAGTTATTTTCGTCCTCCCTAGGCTAATTCTTGTCCAATTACGGTTTTAACCAATCTTGTGCATCCAATAGGTGTTTTGTGTCATTGGATGAATATTTAGGTCATTTTCGTGCTCCCTACACTTAATCTTGTCCAATTAGGGTTTTTAACCAATCTTGTGCATCCAATAGGTGTTTTTGTGTCATTGGATAAACATTTAGGTCATTTTCGAACTCCCTAGGCTAATTCTTTTCCAATTAGGGGTTTTAACCAATCTTGTGCATCCATTAGGTGTGTTTGTGTCATTGGATGAACATTTAGGTCATTTTCGTCCTCCCTAGGCTAATTCTTGTCCAATTAGGGTTTTTAACCAATCTTGTGTATCCAATAGGTGTTTTGTGTCATTGGATGAACATTTAGATCATTTTCGTCCTCCCTACAATTAATGTAGTCCAATTAGGGTTTTAACCAATCTTGTGCATCCATTAGGTGTTTTTGTGTCATTAGATAAACATTTAGGTCATTTTCGAACTCCGTAGGCTAATTCTTTTCCAATTAGGGGTTTTAACCAATCTTGTGCATCCTTTTGGTGTTTTTGTGTGATTGGATGAACATTTAGGTCATTTTCGTCATCCCTAGGCTAATTCTTATCCAATTAGGGTTTTTAACCAATCTTGTAATCTTGTGCATCCAATATGTGTTTTGTGTTGTTGGATGAATATTTAGGTCATTTTCGTCCTCCGTACACTTAATCTTGTCCAATTAGGGATTTTAACCAATCTTGTGCATTCAATAGGTGTTTTGTGTCATTGGATGCACATTTAGGTCATTTTCGTCGTCCCTACACTTAATGTAGTCCAATTAGGCTTTTTAACCAATCTTGTGCATCCATTAGATGTTTTTGTGTCATTGGATGAACATTTAGGTCATTTTCAAACTCCCTAGGCTAATTCTTGTCCAATTAGGGTTTTTAACCAATCTTGTGCATCCATTAGGTGTTTTTGTGTCATTGGATGAACATTTAGGTCATTTTCATCCTCCCTAGGCTAATTCTTGTCCAATTAGGGTTTTTAACCAATCTTGTGCATCCAATAGGTGTGTTTGTGTCATTGGATGAACTTTATGTCATTCTCGACCTCCCTACACTTAATCTTGTCCAATTAGGCTTTCTAACCAATCTTGTGCATCCAATAGGTGTTTTTGTGTCATTGGATGAACAATTAGGTCATTTTCGTCCTCCCTAGGCTAATTTTAGTCCAATTAGGGTTTTTAACCAATCTTGTGCATCCAATAGGTGTGTTTGTGTCATTGGATGAACTTTATGTCATTCTCGACCTCCCTACACTTAATCTTGTCCAATTAGGCTTTCTAACCTATCTTGTGCATCCAATAGGTGTTTTTGTGTCATTGGATGAACAATTAGGTCATTTTCGTCCTCCCTAGGCTAATTTTAGTCCAATTAGGGTTTTTAACCAATCTTGTGCATCCAATAGGTGTTTTGTGTCGTTGGATGAATATTTAGGTCATTTTCGTCCTCCCTACACTTAATCTTATCCAATTAGGGTTTTTAACCAATCTTGTGCATCCAATAGGTGTTTTGTGTCATTGGATCAACATTTAGGTAATTTTCGTCCTCCCTACACTTAATGTAGTCCAATTAGGCTTTTTAACCAATCTTGTGCATCTATTAGGTTTTTTTGTGTCATTGGATGAACATTTAGGTCATTTTCAAACTCCCTAGGCTAATTCTTGTCCAATTAGGGTTTTTAACCAATCTTGTGCATCCATTAGGTGTTTTTGTGTCATTGGATGAACATTTAGGTCATTTTCATCCTCCCTAGGCTAATTCTTGTCCAATTAGGGTTTTTAACCAATCTTGTGCATCCAATAGGTGTTTTGTCTCATTGGATGAACATTTAGGTCATTTTCGTCCTCCCTACACTTAATCTTGTCCAATTAGGGTTTTTAACCAATCTTGTGCATCCATTAGAGGTTTTTGTGTCATTGGATAAACATTTAGTTCATTTTCGTCCTCCCTAGGCTAATTCATGTCCAATTAGGGTTTTTAACCAATCTTGTGCATCCATTTGGTGTTTTTGTGTCATTGGATGACCATTTAGATCATTTTCGTCCTCCCTAGGCTAATTCTAGTCCAATTAGGGTTTTTAACCAATCTTGTGCATCCAATAGGTGTGTTTGTGTCATTGGATGAACTTTATGTCATTCTCGACCTCCCTACACTTAATCTTGTCCAATTAGGCTTTCTAACAAATCTTGTGCATCCAATAGGTGTTTTTGTGTCATTGGATGAACAATTAGGTCATTTTCGTCCTCCCTAGGCTAATTTTAGTCCAATTAGGGTTTTTAACCAATCTTGTGCATCCAATAGGTGTTTTGTGTCGTTGGATGAATATTTAGGTCATTTTCGTCCTCCCTACACTTAATCTTATCCAATTAGGGTTTTTAACCAATCTTGTGCATCCTATAGGTGTTTTGTGTCATTGGATCAACATTTAGGTAATTTTCGTCCTCCCTACACTTAATGTAGTCCAATTAGGCTTTTTAACCAATCTTGTGCATCTATTAGGTTTTTTTGTGTCATTGGATGAACATTTAGGTCATTTACAAACTCCCTAGGCTAATTCTTGTCCAATTAGGGTTTTTAACCAATCTTGTGCATCCATTAGGTGTTTTTGTGTCATTGGATGAACATTTAGGTCATTTTCATCCTCCCTAGGCTAATTCTTGTCCAATTAGGGTTTTTAACCAATCTTGTGCATCCAATAGGTGTTTTGTCTCATTGGATGAACATTTAGGTCATTTTCGTCCTCCCTACACTTAATCTTGTCCAATTAGGGTTTTTAACCAATCTTGTGCATCCATTAGAGGTTTTTGTGTCATTGGATAAACATTTAGTTCATTTTCGTCCTCCCTAGGCTAATTCATGTCCAATTAGTGTTTTTAACCAATCTTGTGCATCCATTTGGTGTTTTTGTGTCATTGGATGAACATTTAGATCATTTTCGTCCTCCCTAGGCTAATTCTAGTCCAATTAGGGTTTTTAACCAATCTTGTGCATCCAATAGGTGTGTTTGTGTCATTGGATGAACTTTATGTCATTCTCGACCTCCCTACACTTAATCTTGTCCAATTAGGCTTTCTAACCAATGTTGTGCATCCAATAGGTGTTTTTGTGTCATTGGATGAACAATTAGGTCATTTTCGTCCTCCCTAGGCTAATTTTAGTCTAATTAGGGTTTTTAACCAATCTTGTGCATCCAATAGGTGTTTTGTGTCGTTGGATGAATATTTAGGTCATTTTCGTCCTCCCTACACTTAATCTTATCCAATTAGGGTTTTTAACCAATCTTGTGCATCCAATAGGTGTTTTGTGTCATTGGATCAACATTTAGGTCATTTTCGTCCTCCCTACACTTAATGTAGTCCAATTAGGCTTTTTAACCAATCTTGTGCATCTATTAGGTTTTTTTGTGTCATTGGATGAACATTTAGGTCATTTTCGAACTCCCTAGGCCAATTCTTGTCCAATTAGGGTTTTTAACCAATCTTGTGCATCCATTAGGTGTTTTTGTGTCATTGGATGAACATTTAGGTCATTTTCATCCTCCCTAGGCTAATTCTTGTCCAATTAGGGTTTTTAACCAATCTTGTGCATCCAATAAGTGTTTGTCATTGGATGAACATTTAGGTCATTTTCGTCCTCCCTACACATAATCTTGTCCAAGTAGGGGTTTTAACCAATCTTGTGAATCCAATAGGTGTTTTGTGTCATTGGATGAATATTTAGGTCATTTTCGTCCTCCCTACACTTAATCTTGTCCAATTAGGGTTTTTAACCAATCTTGTGCATCCAATAGGTGTTTTATGTCATTGGATGAACAATTAGATCATTTTCGTCCTCCGTAAACTTAATCTTGTCCAATTAGGGTTTCTAACCAGTCTTGTGCATCCATTAGGTGTTTTTGTGTCATTGGATGAACATTGAGGTCATTTTCATCCTCCCTAGTCTTATGCTTGTCCAATTAGGGTTTCTAACCAATCTTGTGCATCCAATAGTTGTGTTTGTGTCAATGGATGAACAATTAGGTCATTTTCGACCTCCCTAGGCTTATTCTTGTCCAATTAGGGTTTCTAACCAATCTTGTGTATCCAATAGGTGTGTTTGTGTCATTGGATGAACAATTAGGTCATTTTTGTCCTCCCCAGGCTAATTCTAGTCCAATTAGGGTTTTTTACCAAACTTGTGCATCCAATAGGTGTTTTGTGTCATTGGATGAACATTTAGGTCATTTTCGTCCTCCCTACACTTAATGTAGTCCAATTAGGGTTTTTAACCAATCTTATGCATCCATTTGGTGTTTTGTGTCATTGGATGAACAATTAGATCATTTTCGTCCTCCGTAAACTTAATCTTGTCCAATTAGGGTTTCTAACCAGTCTTGTGCATCCATTAGGTGTTTTTGTGTCATTGGATGAACATTGAGGTCATTTTCATCCTCCCTAGTCTTATGCTTGTCCAATTAGGGTTTCTTACCAATCTTGTGCATCCAATAGTTGTGTTTGTGTCAATGGATGAACAATTAGGTCATTTTCGACCTCCCTAGGCTTATTCTTGTCCAATTAGGGTTTCTAACCAATCTTGTGTATGCAATAGGTGCATTTGTGTCATTGGATGAACAATTAGGTCATTTTCGTCCTCCCTAGGCTAATTCTCTTCCAATTAGGGTTTTTAACTAATCTTGTGCTTCCAATCGGTGTTTTGTGTCATTGGATGAACATTTAGGTCATTTTCGTCCTCCCTACACTTAATGTAGTCCAATTAGGGTTTTTAACCAATCTTGTGCATCCAATAGGTGTTTTGTGTCATTGGATGAACATTTAGGTCATTTTCGTCCTCCCTAGGCTTATTCTTGTCCAATTAGGGTTTTCAACAAATCTTTTGCATCCAATAGTTGTGTTTGTGTCAATGGATGAACAATTAGGTCATTTTCGACCTCCCTAGGCTTATTCTTGTCCAATTAGGGTTGCTAACCAATCTTGTGCATCCAATAGGTGTGTTTGTGTCATTGGATGAACAATTAGGTCATTTTTGTCCTCCCCAGGCTAATTCTAGTCCAATTAGGGTTTTTAACTAATCTTGTGCTTCCAATAGGTGTTTTGTGTCATTGGATGAACATTTAGGTCATTTTCGTACTCCCTACACTTAATGTCATCCAATTAGGGTTTTTAACCAATCATGTGCATCCATTAGGTGTTTTTGTGTCATTGGATGAACATTTAGATCATTTTCGTCCTCCCTACGCTAATTCTTGTCCAATTAGGGTTTTTAACCAATCTTGTGCATCCAATAGGTGTGTTTGTGTCATTGGATGAACTATATGTCATTCTCGACCTCCCTACACCTAATCTTGTCCAATTAGGCTTTCTAACCAATCTTGTGCATCCAATAGGTGTTTTTGTGTCATTGGATGAACAATTAGGTCATTTTCGTCCTCCCTAGGCTAATTTTAGTCCAATTAGGGTTTTTAACCAATCTTGTGCATCCAATAGGTGTGTTTGTGTCATTGGATGAACATTTAGGTCATTTTCGTCCTCCCTACACTTAATGTAGTCCAATTAGGCTTTTTAACCAATCTTGTGCATCTATTAGGTTTTTTTGTGTCATTGGATGAACATTTAGGTCATTTTCGACCTCCCTAGGCTAATTCTTGTCCAATTAGGGTTTTTAACCAATCTTGTGCATCCATTAGGTGTTTTTGTGTCATTGGATGAACATTTAGGTCATTTTCGTCCTTCCTAGGCTAACTGTTGTCCAATTAGGGTTTTTAACCAATCTTGTGCATCCAATAGGTGTTTTGTGTCATTGGATGAACATTTAGGTCATTTTCGTCCTCCCTACACTTAATCTTGTCCAATTAGGGGTTTTAACCAATCTTGTGCATCCGTTAGGTGTTTTGTGTCATTGGATGAACATTGAGGTCATTTTCGTCCTCCCTAGGCTAATTCTTCTCCAATTAGGGTTTTTAACCAATCTTGTGCATGCAATAGGTGTTTTGTGTCATTGGATGAACATTTAGGTCATTTTCGTTCTCCCTACACATAATGTAGTCCAATTAGGGTTTTTAACCAATCCTGTGCATCCATTAGGTGTTTTTGTGTCATTGGATAATCATTTAGGTCATTTTCGAACTCCCTAGGCTAATTCTTGTCCAATTAGGGGTTTTAACCAATCTTGTGCATCCATTAGGTGTTTTTGTGTCATTGGATGAACATTTAGGTCATTTTCGTCCTCCCTAGGCTAATTCTTGTCCAATTAGGGTTTTTTAACAATCTTGTGCATCCAATAGGTGTTTTGTGTCATTGGATGAACATTTAGGTCATTTTCGTCCTCCCTACACTTAATGTAGTCCAATTAGGGTTTTTAACCAATCTTGTGCATCCATTTGGTGTTTTTGTGTCATTGGATGAACATTTAGATCATTTTCGTCCTCCCTAGGCTAATTCTAGTCCAATTAGGGTTTTTAACCAATCTTGTGCATCCAATAGGTGTGTTTGTGTCATTGGATGAACTTTATGTCATTCTCGACCTCCCTACACTTAATCTTGTCCAATTAGGCTTTCTAACCAATCTTGTGCATCCAATAGGTGTTTTTGTGTCATTGGATGAACAATTAGGTCATTTTCGTCCTCTCTAGGCTAATTTTAGTCCAATTAGGGTTTTTAACCAATCTTGTGCATCCAATAGGTGTTTTGTGTCGTTGGATGAATATTTAGGTCATTTTCGTCCTCCCTACACTTAATCTTATCCAATTAGGGTTTTTAACCAATCTTGTGCATCCATTTGGTGTTTTTGTGTCATTGGATGAACATTTAGATCATTTTCGTCCTCCCTAGGCTAATTCTAGTCCAATTAGGGTTTTTAACCAATCTTGTGCATCCAATAGGTGTGTTTGTGTCATTGGATGAACTTTATGTCATTCTCGACCTCCCTACACTTAATCTTGTCCAATTAGGCTTTCTAACCAATCTTGTGCATCCAATAGGTGTTTTTGTGTCATTGGATGAACAATTAGGTCATTTTCGTCCTCCCTAGGCTAATTTTAGTCTAATTAGGGTTTTTAACCAATCTTGTGCATCCAATAGGTGTTTTGTGTCGTTGGATGAATATTTAGGTCATTTTCGTCCTCCCTACACTTAATCTTATCCAATTAGGGTTTTTAACCAATCTTGTGCATCCAATAGGTGTTTTGTGTCATTGGATCAACATTTAGGTCATTTTCGTCCTCCCTACACTTAATGTAGTCCAATTAGGCTTTTTAACCAATCTTGTGCATCTATTAGGTTTTTTTGTGTCATTGGATGAACATTTAGGTCATTTTCGAACTCCCTAGGCTAATTCTTGTCGAATTAGGGTTTTTAACCAATCTTGTGCATCCATTAGGTGTTTTTGTGTCATTGGATGAACATTTAGGTCATTTTCATCCTCCCTAGGCTAATTCTTGTCCAATTAGGGTTTTTAACCAATCTTGTGCATCCAATAGGTGTTTTGTCTCATTGGATGAACATTTAGGTCATTTTCGTCCTCCCTACACTTAATCTTGTCCAATGAGGGTTTTTAACCAATCTTGTGCATCCATTAGAGGTTTTTGTGTCATTGGATAAATATTTAGGTCATTTTCGAACTCCCTAGGCTAATTCTTGTACAATTAGGGGTTTTAACCAATCTTGTGCATCTATTAGGTTTTTTTGTGTCATTGGATGAACATTTAGGTCATTTTCGAACTCCCTAGGCTAATTCTTGTCCAATTAGGGTTTTTAACCAATCTTGTGCATCCATTAGGTGTTTTTGTGTCACTGGATGAACATTTAGGTCATTTTCGTCCTCCCTAGGCTAATTCTTGTCCAATTAGGGTTTTTAACCAATCTTGTGCATCCAATAGGTGTTTTGTGTCATTGGATGAACATTTAGGTCAATTTCGTCCTCCCTACACTTAATGTAGTCCAATTAGGGTTTTTAACCAATCTTGTGCATCCATTAGGTGTTTTTGTGTCATTGGATGAACATTTAGGTCATTTTCGTCCTCCCTAGGCTAATTCTTGTCCAATTAGGGTTTTTAAGCAATCTTGTGCATCCAATAGGTGTGTTTGTGTCATTGGATGAACTTTATGTCATTTTCAATCTCCCTACACTTAATCATGTCCAATTAGGGTTTCTAACCAATCTTGTGCACCTAATAGGTGTTTTTGTGTCATTGGATGAACAATTAGGTCATTTTCGTCCTCTCTAGGCTAATTCTTGTCCAATTAGGGGTTTTAACCAATCTTGTGCATCCAATAGGTGTTTTGTGTCATTGGATGAATATTTAAGTCATTTTCGTCCTCCCTACACTTAATCTTGTCCAATTAGGGTTTTTAACCAATCTTGTGCATCCAATAGGTGTTTTGTGTCATTGGATGAACAATTTGATCATTTTCGTCCTCCGTAAACTTAATATTGTCCAATTAGGGTTTCTAACCAGTCTTGTGCATCCATTAGGTGTTTTTGTGTCATTGGATGAACATTGAGGTCATTTTCATCCTCCCTAGTCTTATGCTTGTCCAATTAGGGTTTCTAACCAATCTTGTGCATCCAATAGTTGTGTTTGTGTCAATGGATGAACAATTAGGTCATTTTCGACCTCCCTAGGCTTATTCTTGTCCAATTAGGGTTTCTAACCAATCTTGTGTATCCAATAGGTGTTTTTGTGTCATTGGATGAACAATTAGGTCATTTTCGTCCTCCCTAGGCTAATTCTTTTCCAATTAGGGTTTTTAACCAATCTTGTGCATCCAATAGGTGTGTTTGTGTCATTGGATGAACTTTATGTCATTTTCAACCTCCCTACACTTAATCATGTCCAATTAGGGTTTCTAACCAATCTTGTGCACCCAATAAGTGTTTTTGTGTCATTGGATGAACAATTAGGTCATTTTCGTCCTCCCTAGGCTAATTCTTGTCGAATTAGGGGTTTTAACCAATCTTGTGCATCCAATAGGTGTTTTGTGTCATTGGATGAATATTTAGGTCATTTTCGTCCTCCCTACACTTAATCTTGTCCAATTAGGGTTTTTAACCAATCTTGTGCATCCAATAGGTGTTTTGTGTCATTGGATGAACAATTAGATCATTTTCGTCCTCCGTAAACTTAATCTTGTCCAATTTGGGTTTCTAACCAGTCTTGTGCATCCATTAGGTGTTTTTGTGTCATTGGATGAACATTGAGGTCATTTTCATCCTCCGTAGTCTTATGCTTGTCCAATTAGGGTTTCTAACCAATCTTGTGCATCCAATAGTTGTGTTTGTGTCAATGGATGAACAATTAGGTCATTTTCGACCTCCCTAGGCTTATTCTTGTCCAATTAGGGTTTCTAACCAATCTTGTGTATGCAATAGGTGCGTTTGTGTCATTGGATGAACAATTAGGTCATTTTCGTCCTCCCTAGGCTAATTCTCTTCCAATTAGGGTTTTTAACTAATCTTGTGCTTCCAATCGGTGTTTTGTGTCATTGGATGAACATTTAGGTCATTTTCGTCCTCCCTACACTTAATGTAGTCCAATTAGGGTTTTTAACCAATCTTGTGCATCCATTAGGTGTTTTTGTGTCATTGGATGAACATTTAGGTCATTTTCGTCCTCCCTAGGCTAATTCTTGTCCAATTAGGATTTTTAACCAATCTTGTGGATTCAATACGTGTTTTGTGTCATTGGATGAACATTAAGGTCATTTTCGTTCTCCCTACACTTAATGTAGTCCAATTAGGGTTTTTAACCAATCCTGTGCATCCATTAGGTGTTTTTGTGTCATTGGATAAACATTTAGGTCATTTTCGAACTCCCTAGGCTAATTCTTGTCCAATTAGGGGTTTTAACCAATCTTGTTCATCCATTAGGTGTTTTTGTGTCATTGGATGAACATTTAGGTCATTTTCGTCCTCCCTAGGCTAATTCTTGTCCAATTAGGGTTTTTTACCAAACTTGTGCATCCAATAGGTGTTTTGTGTCATTGGATGAACATTTAGGTCATTTTCGTCCTCCCTACACTTAATGTAGTCCAATTAGGGTTTTTAACCAATCTTATGCATCCATTTGGTGTTTTGTGTCATTGGATGAACAATTAGATCATTTTCGTCCTCCGTAAACTTAATCTTGTCCAATTAGGGTTTCTAACCAGTCTTGTGCATCCATTAGGTGTTTTTGTGTCATTGGATGAACATTGAGGTCATTTTCATCCTCCCTAGTCTTATGCTTGTCCAATTAGGGTTTCTAACCAATCTTGTGCATCCAATAGTTGTGTTTGTGTCAATGGATGAACAATTAGGTCATTTTTGACCTCCCTAGGCTTATTCTTGTCCAATTAGGGTTTCTAACCAATCTTGTGTATGCAATAGGTGCGTTTGTGTCATTGGATGAACAATTAGGTCATTTTCGTCCTCCCTAGGCTAATTCTCTTCCAATTAGGGTTTTTAACTAATCTTGTGCTTCCAATCGGTGTTTTGTGTCATTGGATGAACATTTAGGTCATTTTCGTCCTCCCTACACTTAATGTAGTCCAATTAGGGTTTTTAACCAATCTTGTGCATCCAATAGGTGTTTTGTGTCATTGGATGAACATTTAGGTCATTTTCGTCCTCCCTAGGCTTATTCTTGTCCAATTAGGGTTTTCAACAAATCTTTTGCATCCAATAGTTGTGTTTGTGTCAATGGATGAACAATTAGGTCATTTTCGACCTCCCTAGGCTTATTCTTGTCCAATTAGGGTTTCTAACCAATCTTGTGCATCCAATAGGTGTGTTTGTGTCATTGGATGAACAATTAGGTCATTTTTGTCCTCCCCAGGCTAATTCTAGTCCAATTAGGGTTTTTAACTAATCTTGTGCTTCCAATAGGTGTTTTGTGTCATTGGATGAACATTTACGTCATTTTCGTACTCCCTACACTTAATGTCATCCAATTAGGGTTTTTAACCAATCATGTGCATCCATTAGGTGTTTTTGTGTCATTGGATGAACATTTAGATCATTTTCGTCCTCCCTACGCTAATTCTTGTCCAATTAGGGTTTTTAACCAATCTTGTGCATCCAATAGGTGTGTTTGTGTCATTGGATGAACTTTATGTCATTGTCGACCTCCCTACACTTAATCTTGTCCAAATAGGCTTTCTAACCAATCTTGTGCATCCAATAGGTGTTTTTGTGTCATTGGATGAACAATTAGGTCATTTTCGTCCTCCCTAGGCTAATTCTTCTACAATTAGGGTTTTTAACCAATCTTGTGCATGCAATAGGTGTTTTGTGTCATTGGATGAACATTTAGGTTATTTTCGTTCTCCCTACACTTAATGTAGTCCAATTAGGGTTTTTAACCAATCCTGTGCATCCATTAGGTGTTTTTGTGTCATTGGATAAACATTTAGGTCATTTTCGAACTCCCTAGGCTAATTCTTGTCCAATTAGGGGTTTTAACCAATCTTGTGCATCCATTAGGTGTTTTTGTGTCATTGGATGAACATTTAGGTCATTTTCGTCCTCCCTAGGCTAATTCTTGTCCAATTAGGGTTTTTTACCAATCTTGTGCATCCAATAGGTATTTTGTGTCATTGGATGAACATTTAGGTCATTTTCGTCCTCCCTACACTTAATGTAGTCCAATTAGGGTTTTTAACCAATCTTGTGCATCCATTTGGTGTTTTTGTGTCATTGGATGAACATTTAGATCATTTTCGTCCTCCCTAGGCTAATTCTAGTCCAATTAGGGTTTTTAACCAATCTTGTGCATCCAATATGTGTGTTTGTGTCATTGGATGAACTTTATGTGATTCTCGACCTCCCTACACTTAATCTTGTCCAATTAGGCTTTCTAACCAATCTTGTGCATCCAATAGGTGTTTTTGTGTCATTGGATGAACAATTAGGTCATTTTCGTCCTCCCTAGCCTAATTTTAGTCCAATTAGGGTTTTTAACCAATCTTGTGCATCCAATAGGTGTTTTGTGTCGTTGGATGAATATTTAGGTCATTTTCGTCCTCCCTACACTTAATCTTATCCAATTAGGGTTTTTAACCAATCTTGTGCATCCAATAGGTGTTTTGTGTCATTGGATCAACATTTAGGTCATTTTCGTCCTCCCTACACTTAATGTAGTCCAATTAGGCTTTTTAACCAATCTTGTGCATCTATTAGGTTTTTTTGTGTCATTGGATGAACATTTAGGTCATTTTCGAACTCCCTAGGCTAATTCTTGTCCAATTAGGGTTTTTAACCAATCTTGTGCATCCATTAGGTGTTTTTGTGTCATTGGATGAACATTTAGGTCATTTTCATCCTCCCTAGGCTAATTCTTGTCCAATTAGGGTTTTTAACCAATCTTGTGCATCCAATAAGTGTTTGTCATTGGATGAACATTTAGGTCATTTTCGTCCTCCCTACACATAATCTTGTCCAAGTAGGGGTTTTAACCAATCTTGTGAATCCAATAGGTGTTTTGTGTCATTGGATGAATATTTAGGTCATTTTCGTTCTCCCTACACTTAATCTTGTCCAATTAGGGTTTTTAACCAATCTTGTGCATCCAATAGGTGTTTTCTGTCATTGGATGAACAATTAGATCATTTTCGTCCTCCGTAAACTTAATCTTGTCCAATTAGGGTTTCTAACCAGTCTTGTGCATCCATTAGGTGTTTTTGTGTCATTGGATGAACATTGAGGTCATTTTCATCCTCCCTAGTCTTATGCTTGTCCAATTAGGGTTTCTAACCAATCTTGTGCATCCAATAGTTGTGTTTGTGTCAATGGATGAACAATTAGGTCATTTTCGACCTCCCTAGGCTTATTCTTGTCCAATTAGGGTTTCTAACCAATCTTGTGTATGCAATAGGTGCGTTTGTGTCATTGGATGAACAATTAGGTCATTTTCGTCCTCCCTAGGCTAATTCTCTTCCAATTAGGGTTTTTAACTAATCTTGTGCTTCCAATCGGTGTTTTGTGTCATTGGATGAACATTTAGGTCATTTTCGTCCTCCCTACACTTAATGTAGTCCAATTAGGGTTTTTAACCAATCTTGTGCATCCAATAGGTGTTTTGTGTCATTGGATGAACATTTAGGTCATTTTCGTCCTCCCTAGGCTTATTCTTGTCCAATTAGGGTTTTCAACAAATCTTTTGCATCCAATAGTTGTGTTTGTGTCAATGGATGAACAATTAGGTCATTTTCGACCTCCCTAGGCTTATTCTTGTCCAATTAGGGTTGCTAACCAATCTTGTGCATCCAATAGGTGTGTTTGTGTCATTGGATGAACAATTAGGTCATTTTTGTCCTCCCCAGGCTAATTCTAGTCCAATTAGGGTTTTTAACTAATCTTGTGCTTCCAATAGGTGTTTTGTGTCATTGGATGAACATTTAGGTCATTTTCGTACTCCCTACACTTAATGTCATCCAATTAGGGTTTTTAACCAATCATGTGCATCCATTAGGTGTTTTTGTGTCATTGGATGAACATTTAGATCATTTTCGTCCTCCCTACGCTAATTCTTGTCCAATTAGGGTTTTTAACCAATCTTGTGCATCCAATAGGTGTGTTTGTGTCATTGGATGAACTTTATGTCATTGTCGACCTCCCTACACTTAATCTTGTCCAAATAGGCTTTCTAACCAATCTTGTGCATCCAATAGGTGTTTTTGTGTCATTGGATGAACAATTAGGTCATTTTCGTCCTCCCTAGGCTAATTTTAGTCCAATTAGGGTTTTTAACCAATCTTGTGCATCTATTAGGTTTTTTTGTGTCATTGGATGAACATTTAGGTCATTTTCGAACTCCCTAGGCTAATTCTTGTCCAATTAGGGTTTTTATCCAATCTTGTGCATCCATTAGGTGTTTTTGTGTCATTGGATGAACATTTAGGTCATTTTCGTCCTCCCTAGGCTAACTGTTGTCCAATTAGGGTTTTTAACCAATCTTGTGCATCCAATAGGTGTTTTGTGTCATTGGATGAACATTTAGGTCATTTTCGTCCTCCCTACACTTAATCTTGTCCAATTAGGGGTTTTAACCAGTCTTGTGCATCCGTTAGGTGTTTTGTGTCATTGGATGAACATTTAGGTCATTTTCGTCCTCCCTAAGCTAATTCTTCTCCAATTAGGGTTTTTAACCAATCTTGTGCATCCAATAGGTGTTTTGTGTCATTGGATGAACATTTAGGTCATTTTCGTTCTCCCTACACTTAATGTAGTCCAATTAGGGTTTTTAACCAATCCTGTGCATCCATTAGGTGTTTTTGTGTCATTGGATAAACATTTAGGTCATTTTCGAACTCCCCAGGCTAATTCTTGTCCAATTAGGGGTTTTAACCAATCTTGTGCATCCATTAGGTGTTTTTGTGTCATTGGATGAACATTTAGGTCATTTCCGTCCTCCCTAGGCTAATTCTTGTCCAATTAGGGTTTTTTACCAATCTTGTGCATCCAATAGGTGTTTTGTGTCATTGGATGAACATTTAGGTCATTTTCGTCCTCCCTACACTTAACGTAGTCCAATTAGGGTTTTTAACCAATCTTGTGCATCCATTTGGTGTTTTTGTGTCATTGGATGAACATTTAGATCATTTTCGTCCTCCCTAGGCTAATTCTAGTCCAATTAGGGTTTTTAACCAATCTTGTGCATCCAATAGGTGTGTTTGTGTCATTGGATGAACTTTATGTCATTCTCGACCTCCCTACACTAAATCTTGTCCAATTAGGCTTTCTAACCAATCTTGTGCATCCAATAGGTGTTTTTGTGTCATTGGATGAACAATTAGGTCATTTTCGTCCTCCCTAGGCTAATTTTAGTCTAATTAGGGTTTTTAACCAATCTTGTGCATCCAATAGGTGTTTTGTGTCGTTGGATGAATATTTAGGTCATTTTCGTCCTCCCTACACTTAATCTTATCCAATTAGGGTTTTTAACCAATCTTGTGCATCCA